>JAWWEU010000091.1:22162275-22183693 GCA_035583155.1 Acropternis orthonyx
CACTAATTTTTCAGGTGGGTTCCCCCCGCCCATCCCCCCCCCCCCCTCTCTTTTTAATATTTATACATACAGACTTTGAGTATGTTAGAAATTCCTTAAATAACTTTAAAACAGGAACATAGGTATTCCTAATCTAGATTCAGAGCTGTACTTCTCCAAGCTAAAAGCAATGAGGCAATATGAAAACAATTGGATTTTGATGTGAACAGCTTGGGTCCTGGGTTATAGTTTGTCCCCTGTCATTGAGACAATGGGCAAAGGGTTGTCAAGGGTTAAACTGTAAATGGCAAATACTTGGTGCCATGCACACAAAAGCCCTCTCATGGCCTCAAGCCCTGGGATTTTATTGCTCTGGATTCAGAGCAAGTTAGGGAACCTAACTAGCAGGCTGAAATTGCACCAAAAATCCAGGCTGCTAAGGTGGATATCTTGTTTTGTCCCTGTCTCCAGAATTATGCAGTGGCCTGTTGATTCAAGCAAAGGCAAAATAATCACAAATATCCTACTTGCAAAGGAGAGCCTGTGTGTGCTCCTTTTAAAATGAGAAAGATAGTTCCTAATTAGTCAATGGGAGCTCAATGCTCCAGCACAAAATATCTGCTCGTATTCCCTGTATCTGTTGGGTGAACAAAGAAATGCTGTTGTCCAGGCTTACCTTGGTTTCTCTGGTAGAACACCTATATATTGTATCTAATTTCAGGCTGCCACCCAAACTGGATGGATGCATGTTTGGCTTATATCTTTGGCTTCCAAAATCCAAAGCTGTTATTCCTGACTGCCACTTGCTGGGTACACAGATTCTTTCCCTTCATGGACATTGAGCACACATACATATGCACACACATACCTGTGTACACATGCAGATGCACACACACAACACACACTCCACCCTCACACACCTCTTTTATTATTATCGTTAGTATCCATCCCTTCCTTTATTTTAAAATAACTCAAAGTAAATAATATAATAAAATTACTCTAAGCAGAAAAATTACACTCCAGTAGTAGTGTTGAGCATTACTGTATTCAGAAAACTTATGAAAATTGCTGTTTATTGCTTCTTTAATAATACCACAATATTTTTCCTTAAATTCTGATGCTAGTATTCACTGCAGTCACCACCCTTCACAGCGTGGTTTAACATTAAAATAAAATGACTAAACTTGGTTGGTTACCTATGAATATTTAATTCCAAGGCTAGTGCCTATTCAAAGAACAGTGCAAATATTTATGCCTACCTAAATCTAGATCACATGGAATCTGATTTCTGTTGTGAGCTTCCATTTTAATGGGTTGAGAGTTACCCCTGTGTGGTGTCCCACCATTAAGGGAAAGGGAGCACCCAAGATTCACAGGTCTTCATTGAAATGAATGACAAAAGTCAGGGAGTCTGCAAAAGCTTACAAAGTTTTATTCGTAAATTATTCATTTGGCATGAAAATTTGTTAATCCCTGACCTCCTACATAAGCACATAGCAGTGGCTTTTGGATACAGGAGTAGGATGAAAGGGAAGGGAGTGTGAGAGAGTGAGATGGATTAAAGAGTGGAAGAGGTAAAGAAGTCACTGTGAAGTGCTTCCCCACTAGTGTGCTGGTTTACAGCTCTGCAGAATCTGTATGATTATATTGAGTTGTCTTTACCCTGGCTGGTTCCTTTAGTTAGAGCCTGCTCAAATTATGAAAAAAAGGACTAGTAAAAGTATTGGCATAAAGCAGAAATGCAATAGGCAGAAACAAGCCTTTCCCACACTACTCTGCAGAGCAAAACAGATAAGCAACAATGAGGTTGCTGGGTCAGCTAAAATTAGCATGTAAGATGACTTCCTCTTGCTAATGTACATCCAGAGATGTCTACTGAAGGTAACATGTGCATTATGATAAAGGAACAATATTGTAATCTTGGTTGTTTGCCAAGAAACATGTTTTTAATTTCCTGGAGGCCACATTTCTGACCTGCAGTTTTGTATTAATTTTCTACCATCTTAAGCATTTTGCTAACTAGCTGTTTAATCACTACTTTATCAGTTTTGATAATGTATGCTTCTGCTAACCATATAGGAACATTCATATGCTCAATGAGATAGTATATTGCCAAAGGATTTCTAAAAATTTCCTGTTGATTGCTATATTGATGCCCAAAGTGAATCTCTGGGTGAAGGATTCCTGGATGAATGCAAGATTCAGGACTATGGTAGAATAGAAGCATTTGTTTGTTTACCTGATCTGTAGTTCACACAGATGTTTGAAGACTGAAGTTTATTGACAAGATATTGGTTGAGATGGCTAAGATGGTCAATCCAGTTTTACCTGAAGATCACTCCTTTGGAAATAAATAGGGGAGCAGCTATTGCCTTCAGTAGTGTTGAGAGCTGTCCTGAAGTGCAGAAATTCCCATTGATGTCAGTGAAAATTCAGGGCAAGGTGAAGAGTCTTAAGCTGTGCCAAGAATGTATTTTTTGGACCTTGGCTGAGCATTTCCAGTCTGTAGTGTTTGCAAGACCTTTGTCTGTTTTTTCCTTCATGCATTGGTCAGTTGTTTATGTAACATAGGCTATAGAACAGGAGGAATTTTGGTTTTCATTGGTATTGCAAGTGACATCAAGCGAGTCCATTACTAGGACCAGTTTCACCAAAGTTCCTCACGTTCAGCTTCTTGGCCTGCTACTGTAAACTGTACACCCTCTGCAGTCCCCAAGGTTTGATGTGTATAACAATGATCTTCTCCATATCCATTACGTATGAATTGTATGACATTAAAAGAATAAAGTCATGAGCTCTTGCCTGGTGAGAGGCTTGGGAGCATTCCAGTTAGGAGTGTGCTGGTCTTTCAGACACAGAGAGAAGCTGCCTGGTGTTTTATTTCTTAACATGAGAAATAAATTCCACTGGATGGTTTTGCTTTAATCTCTTGCTATATTTTTCAGATGTTGTTCTTATAACCAGTATTCAAAGTATATGTAATTCCTGCATCAATTAAGAAGTGTCTATTGAAAACAACCATAAACAAGTAAATTTTTTGATGATTTACAGGTTTCATTGCCTGACCTGGGCTCAGTTTTTTGCTTTGTTTTGGAGTCTGTTTCCTTCTCTCCTTGGGGAAAGTGCCACTTTGTGAATTAGTAGAAGAGGCTTCTGCCCTATATGTTCTTCATTCTTCAAAATGAAAAAAGTCACAAAAGAAATTGAAGAATTGATAATGAAATTCTCACAGTTTAGAAGTAATAGCTATTTATTAATGAGACATAAAGCCATGAGCCACATGTTTCAGCCTTAGCCTTACTTTTAGCTTCAGCTATGCAAAGATCGTTTTCTGGAAATTGACTGAGTTACTGTCATTGAAATGTAATTTCAGTGTGGATTAGATACTAACACAATTGTAGACTAAATATTCTTCTGAGAGGTGTACTTTCAATCCAACAGAAGCATGTGTGTGGCAGTCTTGTGATGCAAGAAAACTGTGAATAGTCTACTTGGTGTACAAAAGGGTTTTTTTCACCTGAGGATGAAAAACGACCTTTCTGTTGTGCCTTTCTAGGTTTTGTACCCTGCTAGTGAAACCTCTGAAATCCCGGTTTGGCCAGTGATGCATTTTTAATGTTGAAAAAGAAAGAAAAATACAATAAATACATGGACTATAATGTGAAAGGAAGGAGTATATGGATGGTCCTGTTGGTTGTGTACTGAGTTAGATGCATCTCCATTTTTTGGTTTGAATGAAACTGGGCTTGAACTTCAGCCTGTGGCATCAGAGAGGTGTGGAATTCAGGAGTTTTGGAGTATACTGCATGATAAGGTTTAGTTTTGAAGCTGTCACTCTATAGAGACATGTCTAGAAATTAGCAATCATAAATCTGTAAGGAAACAAACAAACAAATTAACCAGGACAACTGCTGGAAGGTCCAGTGTGTTTTACAAGAAACTCACTGGATTCCTCATGAATTTAATGATGTTTTGGATGAAATCTTCTCTGCAGTTTACAAGAGTCAGAATGTGATCAGTTGGGGGCTTTTAATCCTCTCTTTATCCAGGGAGTTTCATTCATCCTTCTGCTGAAAAGTTGATGCCTCATTTCATCCTGTGCTATTATGTGATGGCACACACAGCAGTCAAATCAAAACAAGGGTAGAAGCAATGCTGCCCACACTCCCCTGACTTAGATGTTGTTTGATTTTGCTTTCGAACCCTGGTAGATAGAAGTCTTTTCCTGACCGGAGCCTACTGCCTATTGCTAAAATAATACCATGCCACAGGCCACAAAAATGTTCCCCTACAAGCCACTTCTGAGAAATGCCTTAGCCTTAAAAATAGGAAGGTTTTCCTTGGAGAATCATTCCTTCAGAAGGAAGGATCTGCCAGATTTGGTTTAGATGTTTGATATTTTTTTAAAAAATAATTTTGTTTAATTCTTGTGTTAATAAGGGGACAGCAGACTAGCTGACAATAGAAAGCGACGCCATTGGTATTTAGTCAACTGACTATCCCCATAAAAGGTAAATCACTGGTTTTTGGACTGCTTATGTAGCCTTGGGACAAATTTGCATCATAGATAAATCAACAGACTAGAAAGTCACACCAAAATACAAGTAACAGGAATCAAAATATGTATTTAATACAGGTAATTTATCAATTTGGATGGCCCACAACTCAAAGGTGGTCTCTGTTTCAAATGAATGCTGACTTCTGATGTGTCATCCAGAATATTTTTTACAGTTTTGTGCCAGCTTGTCTGTGCTTGGCATAGATTTTTGTAGAAAAGGGACATACCAAGTGACCACCAAAGCAGCCAGTCAGCACTGCTACCCTCACTCTTTCCACATTTCCCACAGGTTAGATATCTAGGTGAAATCAGAATTTTTATTTATGACATCTTTTGAGGTAGGATGTTTAGGGTGAGGTGAATTGCCAACAGCAGACTGGCAAGGACGTGTGTAGATCTTCATTTAAGTATTGGGTGAAATTTTCCCGTGGTAGTTCTGATACCGACACTGAGGAGTCATCTTTGGCTCTGTCATGAGCAGAGGGGGAAACTCGGAAAGGATGCCTTCCCTGTCTGTACTGATGCTGTTGTATGTACATACAGGCTGTGTCCTATGACAGTAAGTGGTGAACACTGCTGTTAAAAGCTACAAAAGGTTTTGTGGGAGGCACCATTACAGTGAAAGACAAGCTTGCCTGTAATTACACCAAAGTATTTGACTGCTCTCAGTGGGGTGGCATGGGCGTAACTGAAAGGCCAGAATATCTCATTAAACCTCCTCCTACCTGTGGCATTCACCACAGTCATCCCAAGGACCTCAGATGCCGCAGATACAATCATATCCCTAATTACAGGGTAACAGGACAAGCTGCAGGAGAAAGAAAACCGCCCCAGACTTTCAGCAAATGAACAAATAAGTGTGAGCTGTTCAATTTACTCCCAAGTCTTGCGCTGCTGTGACACTGGCATGAGATGTGTGCTGCCTTTGAGTAATTGTCACAGGGTGGCCTCCTGCACTGAGGAGCTGCCATGCAGGCCTCTTGGGAGCAGGAGGCTTCTGGCAAGGCATATATACACAATTCTTCTTGAAGAGCATTTGAGCCTGCTATTTCCTTTTGAAGAAACCTCTTTCCCCTAACAAAGAGTTTGGAAAGGTGCTTAAAAAATACACAAACTTCTTATATCATTGCATGAATTGTGGTTTTAAGAAAAAAAAAGGTGGTTAAAATTCTTCTGTGTTTTAAACTGTTGACTGGCCAGGAAGCATGTGCTTCCCCCACAGCAACAAAGGGAGAAGAGGATAGAGAATATCCATAGCTATCAGATAAAGGGAACCAAAGCAAACTGACACGACTATCCTGAAGTGACTGCAGCCCCTGTTAACCCCTCATAAAAAGGACATATCCATCTGGGAGTTGAGAATTTGGAACACAGATGAATCTCTGAGGTAGGAAGAACTAGCTGAGTTTTCAACGTTGAAAATCAAGCATGCATGATCAATAAAGTGGGCAGGGAACAGGCTACTTGCTATCACCCCAAAAAAGAAACATCCTAGAAGCTACTGCTAGCCCCAGTTTAAAGTAGATTAATGGAAGGACTTTTCATATGGCATGCAATTAAACTTATGGCACTGATGTTACCCATTGGTGGAGACCAGATGTCAGTATGCTGCAGGGCTTATCTCATTTTGGGGTATCCCAGTGATTTGCATAATGACCTGCTCAACTCCTGAGAGTGAGAGAGGGAAAAAGAGTTGTGTATAACTGTGGAGATCTTAGTATGTGCAAACAGATTGGTAGCCTTGGCAGCAGTCATAATAGGTTGTAATCACAAACGGAATAGGCAAAGCAATTACTCCTTGACTCAGGACGCTGGGAACTTCCTTTCCAATTTCACAAAAAGTAACAGGTAATGGCAGAGTTAAATGACACATGCTATGTTCCTGTCCTGTAGAAGAGACATGGAGAGGCTTAAAAGGGTCTTTCCTTCAAAGAAACCAAACACATATATAAGACCGGTACTGACATGAAAAGAATTTCCTTATTCATTTCCTTGGGAAGTAATTTGAACATGCTATCCTCACTTGTCCTTGAATCTGGTGTTTGCTCTGTATATAGAGATGAACACTTGTGGAGAACAGGTTTTATATAGTTACACAGGATATAAGCTATCTATTTACATTTTACTCCTGGTTATTACATCTTTGTGTATTTGCAGTGTCTCATTTTAGGATTCCAGGGACACCTACATGCAATGAAAAGTCTTTCACAGCTGAGAAATTAGTGGCTGCTGTGCTTAACATTGTATGAGGACTTCTGCTGATGCATATTGTCCTACCATCCTTGAATCTGGGAGTTCACTCTTGAATAAAGTTACCTTGAAAAGTTATTCTCTTGATACGAAAAACTTGCTTTGATATTAGACACTAGAGCTTTGAATCTGAAGGAATATGTCTCAGGATGGAGATGTTGTTCTTGCTCTACCTCCCTTCCACAAGGATCTTAAATTGTTCCTGCTGTCCCTCTCATAGCCTCAGGTTCTACTTTGAATGTCTATGTATTATTGTGCAATCTGGCCTGTGCTACTTGGCGTATTAAGGATTACTACAAGCCTCAGGCCAAGAAAATCATGTATCGAGTGCAGAAGAACTTGGAGATTTTGAGATTTTTATACAAAATACAGATATTTCAGATGCATTGGAGGGTTATCCTTCCAGGTTACCATGATAACAGGGTGAAGGGCAGGTGAATGACGAAGTACTGCTTGCTTACAGCTCTTCCTCAACTTTCTCTTTTGGGGCCCAGACATAATATAATAGTGTTGTTCCTTGAGAAATAATACAGTGGTTGTGTGTATTTGCTACTGCATTTGTACATTTTCTCTGCTTTTGATAACTTGTATACACATGGTTCTTTAGCAATAGCATTGTTTGGACAAGGATTAAATAAAAATAGGTGAGCAATTTGATGGAGATAAGTGAAAGTGTCTTGTATCAGCTTTGGCTAAACCATTTTGCTCCTCTTTATGTTTCCTTGGTAGGACTGCAAAAAAAGATAAATATTGCCATTTTGGTAAGAAATACTTGGAGATCAAAGTGAAACTGACATCACAGTTATCTTGGGATTTAATTACTAACCCCTCAGTTTTGGAAGTGGTAAGCCATGTGCAGAGCCTGCTGCTGCTGCTGCAAAAGGAGTTGTTGACTGCCCTTACTGAAGAATTTCTTTGTTCTCCAAGCTGGGATTTGGTCCTCTCACATCAGCTGCAGAGACTGTGCCTTGCTGGCTCTTGGAATGTGATTAGCTGCTGCACAGCTTGACGTGGCTGTCTCTGTGACCTCTGATCCACAAGCACGGTGTGTGGCCTGTTCTTAGACCTGGTATTTCACGGATTTTTTGGATTTTACATGGGTTAATTCATGTCAGAAAATACAAATGCCATGGCTTTCTGTGTACTTAAAAATGCATTTGTCAGACCTTCCTTCCCTCATCTCTCATCAGTGGGAAGGAAATGGTAGCCCCTCTGCTTGTTACCACTCCTTGACTGCGTAGTTTAGACTTGTCACAAAGTGTGAATGGGTATTAAATGAATGAATCTGAATGGGGATTTAGAAAACTGGACTTCTCATTGGCAAAAGACTGCAATCACCATGACACAACTTTATGGTCTGTCAGAGCATATAGGTGGCAAGCATAAATGATTTTTTATGGATTAGTAAGCAAAGTCCCAGCCCAGAGAACACCTCTGTAGAGAAGAGGTAATTTTGATCTCACATGCTTCAGGTATCAAAGAGCTACCGGAACACTGGCAAACGCAAACAAAAAAATGCATGCAGCTTGCTCCTAGTGCTTGCACATGAATTTTGCACAGTGCAAAGTCTTTGCCAGGCTATTTTTATCAGGAAAGTTTCCAAGACAATATGTAGCCTATTCCTGCAGCAAGGTAGACACAGTGGATCTCAGCATGGCCCAAGCTGTATCAGAGGAAAATGTTTTCCACAATTTGCCTTATCCACTGTGTTTTGCTGCTGAGCTGGAAAAAAAAAGAATGCATTAAGACCTGGCTGCAGTCACTCCAAAGGCCTTTTTACATGATATTAACAAAAGCTGGGGAAAATGGAGAAGATTGAGCTATTAGGTCTGGCAGTATGGACAAATTGGGTCTGGCTTATACATCAGGGAACACTCAGGCTGTGGTGGGAAGCGATTGTGCACCCAGTGTTGCCAGGTGGTTTGCAACAAGTTTAGCTCCTGGTGACCTTGTCTTATAGTTTGGACTATCAGGGATACTTTACAGTGTGCCAGGACAAATTTCTGGATGTGAACACACATGGATGTCGACAGGCTGGGTTTATTCATGTACCTGGGCACGTGTTGCTTATGTTTCCTGAAAGTTGTGGTCCACCGAAGCCACTGTAGTTGTTGGCCATCACTTTGTGCTTTCCCAAAAGCAGCAGCATGGCCCCAGGCCACCTAGGCAGCTGTCTGGCTGTGACTGATCCAATCCAACCTGCTTTAACAAAAAAACAGACCTTAGACAGAGGGCAGGCATCTGCTAGGATTGCAGGATCAGGTCCCAAACCTGGGAAATGAAACATAGCTCAGTCGAAGGCAATGAGAAAAAAAAGTCACCTGGAAACAGCTAGCCATTCAAAGTGGGGGCAGGAGAGGTGCCAGGGGGAGGGAGTGCTGCTTTAATCTTTATGTAACATAAAAATTTTGTGACTGAATTAAAGCCCTACTGTTTGAACTGGATGATGTGACACAATTCTCAGAAACGAGAGCAGCTGGCCACGGTACAGATAACTCCTAGCAAGCCCTGCAGTGCACAGCACATCATTTACCAGGGCTGTAAAAGAAAGGACATTTATTAAGGGGGTTGGGAATGAAATTTGACATGCTGGCTTTGGTTTTAGTTGTCTGGATTTCATTTACAGCTCATCTGTTTTATTTTCCACTTAAATAAATAAATAAACGAAACCCTCTTTGCCTGCCTTCCCTAACTGCGTTCTGGCATGCCTTTGGCTAAACCCAGTGCTGAGAGCCTAGGGGTCTTGATGTGAATGTTGCTAACCTTGTGGCAATGTAGCTAAACAGGCAAAGGTCCTGGCAAAATCCACATCCAGGAGGACCTGGAAAAGGATGACAAATAATGGAGGTGTTAAAAATCACGTGATTGTTAGGAATTTTCACAACAAGGAAAAAATGAGAACAAAACAGTGGTCTGAGCCCACCAAATAATGCAAATTTTACAAACATTTATTGCTATTTCCTTATCCTTCCTCTCTTTCACTGTCCCCCCCTCCTCCCCCCTGCCCCCTTCTTGGCAGCTGCACCATCAGATGTGCTATTTCTTCCGTGCCTTTGCCTCTTTCTTTCTTTGTGTAATTTAGTGGGGGGTGTGGAGAATGGGGGGAGTGGGAAATGGGTTTTGAGACCTGGGTTCTGCCATTTAGCTACAGGACAGATTTCCCTGCTGATGTAGTTGCCAAAATGGACTCTGAGCTCATCCTGGTGGTCTTGCCCTGCTTTGCCCTGGTGGAAGGTGACACTGGCTGCTCTTACACAACCTGTCCTGACTTTCCCACAGCACCCAAGTCTGACAGCAATGGTAGTGTGTTGATCATCCAGTGATATGTGATGTGAGTGAGAAATAGTTGATGCTATTATTTTTAACACTGTTTCCCATAGTGTTTTAGAGCTCTTTGGAAAGTGTGTCCCTGGACATGATAATGAACCATGCTCCAAAGCCTGTTGGAACCTTGGGAGTCCAGCCCTTGTCCCAGGAAATTTCTCATTTTAAAATAAAATAATATAACCTCCTCACCAGGTGATTGCAATAATAGTATCTACAGCTAAGTACTTAAATTAAATAGCTAAACTTTAAGTAAAATACTTGTTGAAAAAATGCAAATGTAAGTTCTTGAAATATTAAGGAATTGGTAACTTCAGTTTTGAAGGTCCTGAAAGTAAACACAGTGACATTGGGGATAGCAGGAGCTTCAATTCTTCCACACTTTGGAAATCACCTTGTTTCCTTACAGGCCAAATTTTATTTAGCCATCCCTCCATGCACTACTTGCCACAAGAAACATGACTGTTTAGCAACTGTTGCTGGATTTTTTATTTTTGTATTTGGTGTTTTAACATAGAATGGCCTGGCCCTTTGCCTTCCCTGTGCTGGCAACTCTCACGACAGCAGCGTGCTAGGCTCCTAAAGCAAGTGCTGTGATCAGTGCTGGTGGGAGGACCTCGAGAAATGGGATGCAGCTTTCTGGCCTCTTCATACGTGCCATGCCATGCCAGAGCAGGACCAACCACTGCACTCACTGTGGTTTTGCATGCTGCCTCTGCAATTGCCATTTTCAAAGTGTGACTTTTTTTATTCCTGGCTGAAAGATCCTAGCAGATTTTGGGAGAGCAGCTAGCACAGAGGAGGGTGTATGTGCCAGTGTCCAGCATCAGCTGACCGGGTGCTGGTAATTTGTCACTTTGGAATTAACTAAGCCATGCAGGATCTGAGCAGCAGAGCCATTAGGTGGGCAGGGTCCCAACAGCACACTGAGCTGCATGAGAAAAGCACTAAGGGCTGCATTCCGACTGTGGGAGCTAATGTGCTGGCTTCAGCAGGAGCCTTGAGAATGTAACTGCTGCCAGGGGACAGGCACGAAAGTTTAGTATTTCTCCAAATGAAGTATAGAAGTAATTATGAACTTGGCCTGCCCCTGGGGTCCAAATTCATAACCATCTGGTGCTAATGGCCTGAAGAGAAACTTCAGGCAAAAGTTTCATTTTACTTACTATTCATCAGAAAAGTCCCTGGCCACTGACTGCAGCTTTACTCATTAGTGATGGAGCTTCATACCTGCTGTGTCTTTGAGGGCTGGAGGTGGTGCAGAAGCCTGGTGCTGCTCTGCTTTGACTTTAAGCAAGTGGCACTGAATACAGACACTGACACTCCTTGGAGCACACAGAAAAATTAAAAAACTCAATATAGTGTTTACCCTCTCACCATTTTTACTTCACTGACATTAATTTTCCTAAAAGACCCTGCCCAGGAACATACTAAATGACTGTGCTCCTAAGACAAGAAGATTTCCATGGTGAAATTAACTCCTAGTGTTACCTATCCAAGGCTTTAGGCTCTTTGTTAAAACAAATATCAACACCATCCCCGGTCAGAACTGGGTGGAAGGACTATGTGGAAAGCATATGCTTTTTTTCATTCCAACTGAAATTTTGCAAAGCCTTCCCATCTGAAATAATGGGGTCAAATGTTCTGTTTCTGAACAGGGCAAACAGAGACACAGGAGGCTGTGACATGATCAGATATGTTGATGACATGCAGATAGAAAAGGTGGCAAATAAGATATCAGGCTTGTCTGACAACTCCAAGAGAAGCTCCCCTGCTTACTAAAGTTTCTGATGGAGACTTTTAGTCATTGCTGTGCAGTCCATAAGGCGTTGCTCACTAGGCAGGAGAAACTGGAGTAAGAAATGGCAGATCTATTCAGCCTGTTTCTGTACAGACATTCTGGCATCTCCATTAAAACTTTTGGATCAAAACTCAAATGTTCCAGGTGGGAAATATCTCTTCTCTGCTTTCCTCTATGTGGTCCAAGTACAGCAGCTTGCAAACACCATCACAACTGTGTTTCTGGATTGAAGTAGGTTTTCAGCAAAAATACTTCAGTTGTTATTTCTGTCCCACCCCCCTCAAAAAAAAAAAAAATAAAAGAAATTCTCAGGGACAGAGGAACACTTATCTTCAAACTGCCCAGTAATTACACTGCCACAAAAGAAGCAATGGCAGCAGAAATGAGAAGCCACTTTAAAAAATCTGCTTTCCCATCATAATCTCATTTTCCTGAAGTCTTTGCCAGCCATTCCCTCTTAACTTGATGTTAGGCTCTCTCCCCTTAGGGAAGCTTGTTGTGGCATGGAAAATGTTGCTGTTTGTGGCACTCCATGACAAGTCCTAATCACTGTGATCAGGCTTAGAATTTTATCTGAACCTTAACCTTCATGGTACATGTCCACACTTGTGGTCCTCCTTGATGGTTTTGAACAAGTTACACAGGTGGTCATCCTCGGCAGGGCAGCATGGTAACTTGTTGAGTATTTGCTGTAAGCTTTTCATCTGCATGCTACTGATCAGTTTGACCTTGTTTTTCTTGTACATTATCTCCTCCAATCATCAATTCGATGTAGAAATTTCCAGAGGTGAAATTTTGGTCTGTAAGATGCAGAATGCTACCACACTGATCAGTTTCTTTCTCCTTCTTGTCCCTCTCCCAAAACAGTCACTCACTGGAAATCTGTGCTGTTTCTTTTATTAATGGAACTGTGGCTGTATAAGCCCTGCTGGGGAGGAAGCATCCCCATGCCAGCACTAGCCTCAGCTTTACATTACCATTCAACTAAGCAATTTGGTCTTCTCTTGCAGTGTTTGCCAGAATCCTAAAGGCTCCTGAATCCCAAAATATCACCTTTGGGTCTGTGGTGACCTTACGGTGCATGGCGACCGGACTTCCAGTCCCTACTGTCACCTGGCTGGAAAATGGGAAAGCTGTAAGTGCCTCTTTTTCATGCTTTGGTCCTGGAGGACTGCTAGCTGCCGGAAGAGAAGCGCAGGGATTAAAACACAGGGCTGGGAGCCAGCACCAGTGATTTCTATTCCTGCTGTACTTAGCAACTTGTGCAATCTGGTTGAGTCCACCTCATCTCTCTGCTGCAGTTTTCTTCTTTGAAAAACACTCTCCCCCTTCTTCAGGGTGTAGCATGAGTTAATTTGTTAGGATCTGGAAAGATCAAGATGAAGGGTGCTTTAGACCCTTTTCAACCTTCCTCCAAGCTAGGGTTTCTAAGACTTTATTGTGGGTTTAAGTATTTCAGCAGCTATCTTCCCTTTCCTTACTTCTAATGTGGTATGAAAAATATAGCAAAAATGCTTATTTGACGATATAGCACAAACCAAGGAGTTAGATAGAGCCAACGGTCTTGAGGTAGAATACCCATGTTTCCAGAAGAGAATAGATCTGAAATTTTCTAGACTGACCTAGGTGACGCAGTGAACTATGTCACCAATGTGTGCCTGGCTAGAAGCATGACCTCAAGAAAGGCACACCCCTTCAGTGGCAGGCAGCAAGAGGTGCAAACCCACTGCATCTCACTGGAAGTTGTTCCATGGTCTAATGATCCTCACCATTTAAAGTGAGTGCTTGCTTTGAATCTTTATGGATTCTGTGCCTGTGTGTGGGCCATTCCAGTGCCTTCATTTCAGCTGAACTGAAGGGGTGTTTGACATCCAGTAGTGCCTCCTCAGGAGTGAGCAGTGCACCACAGTCACAACAGCATTGCAGTCTCAGCCTGTCGGGTTTCCTCTAGTCTTCATATGGTTACAGTGAACTCTGTGGTCTTTCAACAGCTTTTTAAAGGATGTGAGCCCTATAGGGTGTGATGCTGCAGAGGCAGGTGGAGTGTCCTCAGAGGGCAGGCTGGCTATTTGCATCTGCTCTTTCTCACTGACCCCCTGTCAACCCCAAGTCCTTCTGATCACAGGCTGGTCATGGCCAGTCCTTTGGGTTTTCTTGTCCAACAGGACCAATAAATCCTCTTGCTCAAGTTCCTTACTTCAAGGGGCCTAGTCTGTATGTGCTCTTTCCATGTATTAAAATTTGTTATTGAGGCCCCTGGGCTATACAGCAGGGTGTCTTGCCTTCCTTGCCTCCTCTAAATCTTATGGTATCCTTCAGTCTGATCAGGGTTAATATTTCCTCAAGGCCAATAGGGAGAACACCAAAGTGATCAGATCAGCCTCTGCAGAGACCTGTGGATCCTCAGTGGTTTCTGACAGTAATTAGTTTGAGGCCACTGCAAGTGTTTGTTGAAGACTTCTTTCCCATTGGGGATGAAACCTTTTGCAGGGGTCTGGGGTACCTGATAGGGGCAGAATATTTCCAGAGCACAGACCTGTGCTCTGCACAGCTCCCCGGGTGTGGGTCCCGCAGACAACTGTGTGAAATGATGTTAAACCTCTGCCTCAGGACACTGCCTGGCTGGTCATATCTGCTCTGCCCCATCCCTGCTCTGCAAATCATAGCCCAGTCCCAGGAAGGTGGTGGTCCAGATTGCCTCATTTTAAATATAGCAAGGAGGCCTTAATGAGTGCCAATTTCTGGGAAAGTCAGCAGGAAGTGGTTGGACTGGTGATTGTGCATTTGAGGGCTGGTTCACAACAATGGTGAGTCATTAGAAGATGCAGCATGCCTGTGGCATTGTGGTCTCTGAACACCAGCCTGTAATTGTCCTGAGGCTTAACGAATGGGATTCTGCTGAGTTTATTGAGCTGCCCTTGAAGAGAAGGATGGAAACTGCTCTGTGCAGCAGCTGCCTTGACTAGCTAAATAGAAACACAATTCATTTTCCTCCTGCTACACACCACAGGGCATCATGGACCTTATAATGTCATTTTCCACACCAAAAAGAATAAATGAATCAGGTGTGAAGATGTGAAGAGGTCTCTGCCTTGGTGATGGCTGAGAGGGTGTTTTAAAGGCTAAAAAGAAACCTGCTGGGAACAAATTCTTAGGAAATACATTTGAAAAGAGAAGGGAATCAATTAGCAAAATGGGACATCTTGAGTTTCTCAGTAGAAAAAACAACAGCTGGCCAGTGTGGAAGTCCTATGCACCACTACCTGACATGTTCATCTGTGATTGATGGTACGTAGTGCATAGTGCTCATACTGCTTGCAGTTAACTGAGAAACCTCTCCCTCCTGCATTGCAAACCATAAGGAAAAATCCCAGTTCTCTGTGCTCACCAGACACAGTCTAATGCTGCCAGGGGTAGTGCACTCAAGGCCTGAGGAGCAAGAAGGGAGAGAAGACTGGGTCAGCAAAAGCTGCTCAGGGCAAGCAGCCACATATCCCAGGTGGATGCAGGGAGGCAGGGGCAACCTTTAAGAAATTCCTCTTTTCTACTGAGAAGGTCCCCACACTATTTTAGTACTTAATGGTTTCTGGAGAGGAAAGATTCTAAAACTAAATCTTACCAGCACTGTAATAAAAGAGAAAATTGTGAAAATGTATCCCCTGAGCTTCCATCCACTTGAACTGACTTCATGGCATAAGGTCAAAAATATCCCTGCTCCCTGTATTAGCACAGTGACTGGCATACCTGGTACAATACTTACAAATTGTTCTGATCTGGTTATTTAGTGATTTCTTTCCATGCACGTTCTTTCACCACAATTCCAAGTTGTGCTCGAGTGAGGCAAAATATTCTTTTCAGCATTTTGTTTTCAGAGAGAATCCAGTCTGCTTACAAAAGATGTGATACAACACTGATGTATTCCTTCTTGCTTTTTCAATTATTACTGTTAATACCTATGGGTATTTCATCTCATTGAAAGATCTCATTGAAAGCATATTTTCACTAACCTCCTGCGAGGTCAGATTGATATCTCTGTCTTCTCAGTTAGATGCATAGGTAGAGTGCTTTGCTGGGATGAATCCAGGGAGACTATTCTCACGGTTCTTAGAGTCAGGTCACACCTGTAGGATCAACAGTCAACCACATCTCACTTAAATTACATTTGATGCTTCCTATCATTATGAAGGCAATGCTGCTCCTTCTTACTGCCCTTGCAAGGTAGAGTCTTGATGTACCATGCCCTCCTACTTTAATGAATTCCATATGAGCAGGAAGTCAAGCCCAACTGGCCAAAATCAGCAGGCTTCAAGCTCATTTACCTGGGAATTTATGATCTGGGAAAAGAGCTGGCCAAAATCACCATATTTGCAGCCCCTTCCATACTTCCAGTTGTGAAATAAGAAATTCTACCAGGTATTTGCTGAAATACTAGAGCCAGAGTTCTTTCTTTGCTCATGACTTCTTTGAAAGTGCAGCAGTGGTTATATTAATCAGGAATCAATGACTTCCAAACTATTTCCTTTTCTTCCTCTGTGTAGTGGATGCCCACAAAGTCACCTTGTGCCCTTCCTTGCTAAGGCATGAAGAGGCAAACAATCTACTACAAGAAGTCCTGGAGTAATTACCTAGATGAATCATCTGTACCAAACTGTGACTATGGCCCTCTGAAACTGAAAGCTAATTGCAAAAATATTGTTCAAGTGTGAAATAGGAGAGATCTTTAACATTTACTTTTGTCTGTGAAGTCAGGTGTTGTGAAAGCACCAAAGTAATCCCAGGAGCTTTAGCTCTCTGCCACTTTCATGTGCTTGCCACATCTTCTCTGCTAATTTAAATGCTTGAGCCTGTCTCTTAGATTTTTCCTTAGTTTGCTTGTTTGCCCCTTTGTTGGAAATATCACTGCACTGGGCTTTCCACTCTTTTAGGTTTCTTCAGGATCTGTAGCGGAAAGTGTCACGGACAGAGTGGTTGATTCCAGACTGCAGGTGTACGTCACCCGACCTGGCCTGTTCACTTGCCTTGCCACGAACAAACACAGCAAAACTTTTGGAGCGGCTAAAGCAGCAGCAACCATCAGCATTTCAGGTAGGCAGGGAAAGAAGGGGTCATTAGTTTTTTACCCTTGCAAACACAGTCTTAGCTTTCTTGCTGGGGGATAGTAAAGGGGTGTGAAGTCCTCTGGAGGAAGAGGGGAAGTCTTGGAGGGCTGATGGTGTGCAGTGGCTTAAATTTAAGTACAAGTGCATCCCCACTAGGCTATTTCCTCATATATTCTTACACTTTGGAGACTGCCACAGCTGTCATTTCCTGAATGTTTGATGCTGTCTTGTACTTTGTGTCCCAGAAGTGCACTTGGTAAATTCATCCATGTGAAGGAAGTTATGGCCATGACCCAGCATTGGTATCACCTAACAGCAAAGTGAAAATAGCTTTGAACACTTTAGCTTCACAGCGAGTTGCATCCAGAAAGCAGGGACTCTGCTGTTGGAGTAGTATCCCACCATGCCTGGAGTAATCTCTGCTCCCAGAGACATCTCCTAAATGTGAAAAGTATGTTCCAAAGGGGACAAATACCAATGGTCAGAGCTAGCTTACAGTATTTGGCACACAGAGAGAAAGGTGGCATCTCATGCCTCCCCTCTTTGGACAGTCAGGGAGGTTTAGTTAGAGGAAAGAGGAATCCTGCAGGATGTGGGATGACAGCCCTGGTCCTGCTTTTAACCAGGCATGCACCTGTTCCTCTCTCTGTGCCTTAGCTTCTGCTTTGTTGAGAAAATAACCATGTCCTTTCTTACACTGGGCATTGAAATCTAACAGCAAGTTCTGCCCTGTAAGAGACTCAGCACTTGGTGCTGTATTTCACAACTCCACTTCTGCTTTTAGCCCAGGCAGGTCTCTGTCCCACAAAGCAGAGCTACAAAGGCAGTGGGGAGGACGGGTGCTTTGGGCTGGTGGGAGAAGTTACACTGGTCTCCTCCATGCTGTATGTGTTCAGCAGGAGGGGAACAGTCCCCTAGAGCTGAGCAGGAGTCTTCTTCAGCTTTCTCCCATCTCACAAGGGTCCCAGGGCAGAGGTGTCCTGGTCCTTGGCTGATGCTCAGTACCTCCTCCTGTGCTGGCACAGTCCAGCTCCCCGTGGCACTGGCAAGTGAGGGGCACTGCTGTGTGCCAGCACTGCGTCTCCAGCCCTGGTTTCTCCTACCTGTTGCAGCTGCTGCCTGAAGTAATGGATACATGGGTGGTTTAAACAGAGGATGCTACCTGCTGGTTATGTAAGACCCAAAGGATCAGGGTAAAAACGTGGGTTTAGGGTGCAACAGTCCACCTTAGCCAGCACTGCAGTCAACAATCCACTTCCTCCTTCTCATTCCCTCTCACTTTACAGCATCCAGTGTTGCCCAACATTTATTTCCAAGAAGCAGGTACCAATAAATAAGTAAATAAATAAATAAAAAACAAAGGAAAAATAAACAACCCAAACAAACAAACTAACAAAAAGGCCAGAATTTAGATGCATCCTTTTTCATACAGCTTATTGTTCTCAGACAAATTTCCTAGCATGGAAATCTTAACTTACACACCTCAGAGGGAACAGTGAAATGTTGCTGATGTCTTTTCCATTTCTTCTTTCTCCTGGTTCATTACAATTCCTGGATCTGGTGCCTCTCAGCAGAGTGGAGGTAAGAATGACTTTCTGTGGCTTTGTGAGGGGTTTTTTGTGGACCAGGGAGAAGAAGAATGATGAACCAAGGGGATTTGCTTAACTTGGTTTAAATGAAGGGAGAGGATTTCTGGATGCCAGTCATGCAGATGAGGTTCACCTAAAGGGAACACTGAGCTCCCTTGTGGAGGCAGAGTAGATAACAATGATTTTGTATCAAGCAAACAGTGGATCACAGAGCAGTTAGGGTGTTGGAAATAAGGTAGAGGGCAGAATATTCTGGAATAAATTCCATTCAGTTACAGATTCACACTTTCACTTGACCTTGTAAATTTACATGGCAAAGCTTAATTGCAAGTAAAACTCCTGCCTGTACACAGTCAGTAGACGTATTTGGTTTGGTGAAGACCAGGTTAGTGCAAGAGAAGTTTAGATTTGTTCCAAGCAGATATGGATGGGTAAAGCCACTTATATGTGACGAGAAATGCACTTCTGTGTAGTAATTTTTGGAGTACTGAAAAATTTAGCTGGATTTTTCTTTTCACTATGTTACACTGACAGACCAGTCTGGAAAGAAAATGAAAGGGTTAGCCTGGGAGGTGGGCTGGGAGCTTCTGGCCCTCAGAGAAAAGGGCAGGGCCTGAGAAAATCTAAGCAAATAGCTTTGCCCGTCTGCTGACACAGGCTTCCTGCAAAGGTCATTGCCTCCATCACAGGGGGCTTGCTTGATTGATTTAGGAATTCTGTAAGTGATTAAGTGACCCCTCAATGATGATAGCAGACTTATGCCTTACACCTGCACCTGTGCAGGTGGGACAGGCATGGGAACAGTGATCAAATGCTCAGCCCTTCTGTCCCACAGATATTCTCAACATTCACTGCACAGAATTCCCTTTCTGTGACGTGGCATTGTGAGAAACACATTGTTGCTGCTTCTCCATTGCAACTTGGTCTGTGTGTCCCTGTCTTTTTTAGAAAAGCAAGGAAACAATATTAGCACTGGTGGCTCTTTTCAGGCTGCTTCTGCAGCCCACTGAAATCAGCAGCACAGTAGCCCCATGCACACCTGCCCCTGTTTTTGCCTCTCAAGCACAGGAAGAGCGTAGCTTTCAGATTAAGCGCAATGGGCATCATCAGGAAAATGAAAATAACATGACCCCTATGTGTTAAGAACAGTTCTAGCATGGTGCTGGGGACAGTGCTTTGCTTTTGGGAAACCTGCTGCGTGCCAGAGTGACGTCATGGTCTGTGAGACTGGTACAGCATGGTGGGGGCATCTGTGTCTCGTGAAGGCATGTTCATGGGGGATGGGATGATGCAGGGTGTCATTTTGGTAATACCTGAAGTGCTAAGTGCCTTCCTGTGTTTTTTAGCCAATGTGAAATAGAAAACATATAATTTAGGGGGAAAAAAGTCCCATGAATGCAAAGTCTAGCTGGTAAAACAGGGCCAGGGAGTGTCATCTGCAAAGAGTACATCTGAAAAGCAGAAATGTGAGCATACTGTGTAATCCCTTATCTACATACCTCCAGCTTTCTGACGAAAATACAGCAAGAAACCTCAGAGTTAACAATGGGTGATTATTTGGGCAGGGGAAAGAAATAAAAGGCAAAGATACAAATAGCTCTATTGACTGCTCCAAATGGTTGGCGTGTTGTGAATTGAACTCCCTGACCCCAGTTACACTGACCGAATGAGCAATGGGGACAGCTGCACCCTGCCCTCCTCCCTCCCCCGATCTGGCCATCCCGCACACACAGGTGGGAGTCTGTTGTCCCACGTTTCCCTCCCACACCAAAGGCACTGCATCTTGCAGGCTGCCTAGGCAGAGGGCACCTCACTCGCAGATCTTGCTGCTGTTGGGTGACTGTGGGAGCTACAGCTACGGCTGACCTGTGCATTGCCCTTGCCCTGCTGCTTCCATTTGATGGCCACAGGGAAGAAGGGAAGGCTCTCCTTCTAGATGTGAAAACTACAGGAAAGATAAATAAATGGCCCTCAAAGGAGCTGACCCTACTGTACTTTTTATTGCTCCTGCATAGCTCTGTCTCCATGCTTTGTGGGAGGGGTCTGCAAAGTGGCAGATGAAGTGAAGTGCAAAGAGTGAAGGTGAAGAGAGAAGGAGATGGACCTTGCAGGGAAGAACCAGGAAGAAAAATGCAGAGGCTTATGCCTTCCTCCTCTCTGTCTCCCACCTAAACATGTGTGGAAGTGAGGTAGGGTCATGAGGGGTGAAGGAGCTGAGGAAGGGCAGGCAGGAGCTTGGTCTGACCTTGTGAAAAAATCCCTGGCACATGTTGTTTTGGACTTACCTGGCTCCCACTGATTGAGTCAATCCTAAATTAAACTGACAGCAGAACAAAAAATCCTGAATTATCTCAGGGCTGCAGAAGCAGCATGGCTGATGCCACTGCAGGGAAAATAAAATTTTTCCCATTAGAGCCTAGGAGCAGGGTGAGGGGCCGTGCTAGGTCATGCCTGTGTGTGATCACTCAATCTTTTGCTTACTTATAGTGTTAAGAACACTTGGCCAGATTCTTATCCCTGGAGCTCACCAAGGCTAACACCAGGGTACTTTGGAGAAGTTTCATTTTTGAAATATATTAGCTGGTTTTAGTGGTAATAACCACCTACCATCTCCTCTGCCCTCTGTTAGCCTTACAGGTACTACTTTATTCAGAAGCAGAGCCCAGGCATTGTGAGCCTGCAGCCTTTAGGACAGTGAGCTTACTCTGTATGTGTATGCTCTTGTCCTCAACAGCAACCTGTACAAGGGTGATGCAGGTTACTGCAGCACGTACAGAGGTGAGGTGTGTAGTGCTATCTTGGCGAAGAATGCTCTTGT
>JAWWEU010000091.1:22199635-22211426 GCA_035583155.1 Acropternis orthonyx
AAAAAGGAAGTCATCTTGCTGTAATGGAGGCAGTAGCAGACAAGTGTGGAGCCTGATCCTCTCCTCTGGCATGCTAGACCTCCTTGCCTGAGTTTTGCAGCTATGATTGGCCACCTGTGAGATTCCTTTACTGTGGGCCCCTTGCCATTCACTGACATTTGACATTTCCAGCATCCAAGTGCAACTGTTGCAACTGCCATACATCTGAAGTAGATGACAAGGAAACTGGAAGTTTGCTTTGGAAATAGGAGTCTCCTCTTCGTACTACTGAGCAGTAAAATAACCTGGCATTTTAGCAGTGAGAGAGCAGTTGGGTTGGTGTAGTAACACGACACATGAATGGGCAGTATTTTCCATGGGCTCTGGCTGGCTACCTGTAAGGAACGTGTTTTAGCTGCATAACACCTGGGAAGCGTTTGCATGGGCAACACTATGTACGTCTGAGGCTTAATGCATGTTTGAAGAGTGGAAAGTTACTCTTCTTTGGCAACAGCTAACCCTAAATCTTTGGCAAGCCCATCTAAATAAACTTGAGGGTCCATTGATTTGTGGATAAGAAAATGAGTCTGTGACTGCTCCAGGTCAGGAAGGTCTGTTTCCTATGGATTTGTGTCTATAAGCTCTAGTTGAAGATTCACTAGTGTCACATCATGTGTGTATTTGCACATTACCTTGTTCTTCACACAGGGCACAGTTATGCTTTGTCCCTTCTGTTCTGTCACAGGTTTCCACAAAACGTGCAGGAGTAAAACTATTTCCTGGACCTCAGCTACACCACATTACATTCAGCTGAAATTAGCTAATGGGTTTATAACTTGCTGAATTACAGGCACACATGTCACACACACACACAGAGAAGAGTGACAAAAGGCTGTTTTCCTTACAAAACCAGGGGGACATGCTTAACTGTAATTGCTACTTTCACTCTAATTGTAGCCAGATGTACCTAAGTCATGACTGTGCCAGTTATGACAAAGGAAACTCTTTCATCAATTTCATATAAAATAGGTTTATTTTTCACTCTAATAAACTCAGTCATTACACCCCAAAAGTGAATTTTTTGGACTGAAGAGTCCATTCTCTCCTTCATGAAGTTTACAATGTGACCTCCAACCTAGGGATAGGTTGTCACTTACCAACCTGTTGCTTATTTATGTCTTTACCAGTCATAGTAATAAGTCTGTAAGCAGAAAGAATGGTGATCAAAAAAAGTTAATACTGGATTTAGACCCCGCTGAACAAAATTATATGTCTCTGTAATATGCAATGCAGATATGCCCGAGAGGTGAGGATGGTCTTTAATACTCTTTCCACAGTTTTAGTTTTTCCTTCTTTCTTTTTTTGCTGGCATCCTACACTTTTGCGTCAGAAACAGAAACCTATGTTTAGTGTGCATACATTCACTGATGCTTTCCTCTTTCCCACTCTTGCAGGGCGCCAGGGCTACTGCCGTATGAACCTTTCACAATGGTGGCAGTGAAAATGCTGAAGGAGGAAGCATCTGCGGACATGCAGGCCGACTTCCAGAGGGAAGCAGCTCTCATGGCAGAGTTTGACAATCCAAATATCGTCAAGCTTTTAGGTATCTCAATGGGGTACCCATGTACAGGGTACCACCTTCTGTAAATCTTCTGTGGGGCTATTGAGGGTGCAAGTGGCTGGAATTTAATGCCAATGCCAATGATGGTCTATTTTGCAAGAGAAAACTCCTGCAAAATTGTGAACTTTTCTATGTGCCATAGTATGCTCTGCTGAATTGTCCACTGAAAGAAAGCTCAAAATATATGCCTGATGCTGTTGTCTTAACAGAATGGTGCATCATATTAAACTCTCCTCATGCTGCATTCAGTATACTGTTGGCCATCTTGCTGCCCAGCTCTGCTTCCAGTTTAATACATGTCTTACAGCGGAGATATGAACTTCCTGGACCTGTGATTTATTTTGTGCGTACTTAAAAAACACAGGCACCAGTCTTCTTACTTTTATGGGTCCCGTACTATTGTGATGTCTGAACATTCACCAACATTAAAGAAACAAAAGTTAAACAAATGAACAAAAAAACCCAGCCACAAAAATGGTATCTTCCTATCCTTCCCTTCTCATCTGAAGGAAACCCTGCTTTATTGGGTTTTTTTTGAAAGTCTCGATGTTGCAGCTTGGCTAATAGGGCATTCCTCTGTGAGGAAAGCTGTGGACCAAATTTTCTTTCAATAAATTGTCATTTTTTGTTTGACGTAGGTGCTGCTGGCCACATTCGCCTGGTAATCCTGCTCTAAGTTTTTGTATACAGATCTCATACCTTGAACAGGCAGCTGAGATCTTAATTTGTTTCAATAATTTTGAATTAAATGTGAAATAGATAAACCACAGTTTTGGGAAGTCTGGGTTAAAACAGGCACTTTGGCTACAGAAAAGAAAGGCAAGAAATGCCCCAAACATAAATAAACTCTGTGTTTATTGTCAACATATTTTAGGTCATCAAAGGACATATGTACAGGAAAACAGAGAAAACAGCTACATCACTGTTAGATGATAAATCTCTTACATACAGTTCTCATGACTGTCAGATCCTGACTTCATCATGTATAGCTATCTGTTTTTCCTCAAAGATTCAAAGGTTAGGTCATCAACTAGAACTTCAGATTTCACAGTAACTTGAATCACAAATTGCTAAATGATGGCCCTAAGACAGCAAAATACATACTTTTTAAATGCTGGCTTTTGCTCATTGGCAATTTAATGATAGGCACAGAAATATTTTTACCATGTCACTGTACTCTCAGTAAGGCTGGTGGAAGTGTGGTCCTCCACTGATGCTGGCCCACTAAAACATTTGATGTAGAGAGAAAGTGCCTTTCAGTGGTACAAAGTTCTGTATCTATCAGATAATGTCTCCTTTCTGATGTCTGCTTTTTCTTTGTCTTTCTTTCATTTTTTAGTATCTTTCATGCTGAAATTAATTTCTGCAACTGAAATTGTAACATGAGTTGTTAAAAAAAAATAAATCCAAAATGCATTGTAGTGGGAGTTTCTTTGCAATTCAAGTATCTCACTCAACCCTTGAACATGCCCCTTGGGTTACTTTTGAAGTCTTCCTGCCTATGTGTTTCCTCCACACATTAGTATTAGTAATAATTAATACAATAATTACAACAACAACAACAACAACAACAACAAAGAATTACAAAATAGCATAATCAGAACTATAAAGATTACTTCCTGAAAGTATGACCTTACAGTTGCACCTAGGAAGAGGCAATAGTTCTGTTAATGCTACCAAAAACAGGACTGGGCTCTTAATTAAACATAACTCCAAAAGTGTATGTTTTTCCTGGGATGTTCAGACAAATTAGTCAAGTAAATAACAAGACTTGTTAACATCTCCCCAGTAGCTCAGTGTTAGACCCTTGGTAAAGGAGTTTCAAAGAGACAGTGTGCATGATGGATGCAGGGAAACTTGATGCTAACATGGTCACTTTTTTCCCTGGCTCTTCATGCATTGTTGAAGTCTCCCTCTTGTGTAAGTATTTTTGATTTTTTTTGGGTTTTGAACATCTGAACTCTCTTTGCTACCCAAATGACCTGTGCAGTGTATCTATCCTGTTACAGGTGTGTGTGCTGTTGGGAAACCGATGTGCCTGCTGTTCGAGTACATGGCCTATGGCGATCTAAATGAGTATCTGCGTGACCGCTCACCCCGCAACCTCTGCAGCCTTGCACACAGCAGTCTGGACACAAGGATTCGTCTCCCTAACCCCCTGGCACTGTGCTCCACCAGCCAGCTCTGCATTGCCAAGCAGGTTGCTGCTGGCATGGCGTACCTTTCTGAGCGCAAGTTTGTCCACCGGGATTTGGCCACCAGGAACTGTCTGGTGGGGGAGAACATGGTGGTCAAAATTGCTGATTTTGGTCTTTCAAGGAACATGTATTCAGCTGACTACTACAAAGCAAATGAGAATGATGCCATCCCCATCCGCTGGATGCCCCCTGAGTCCATTTTCTACAACCGTTACACCACGGAGTCAGATGTGTGGGCCTACGGAGTGGTGCTGTGGGAGATCTTCTCCTATGGCATGCAGCCCTACTATGGGATGGCTCACGAAGAGGTCATCTACTATGTGAGGGATGGGAATGTCCTCTCCTGCCCAGACAATTGTCCCCTGGAGCTCTACAACCTGATGCGCCTCTGCTGGAGCAAGCTGCCTGCTGACCGGCCGGGCTTTGCTAGCATCCACCGTATCTTGGAGCGCATGTACGAGAGGGTTGTTGCCAACATGTCTGTCTGAGGGATGTGTCTTCTTGCCATGTCCTTCCTTGTCTCCTGTGTGCACCTATCCAGACTGACTTGGACCAGCCTATGAGTGATGGTGGGTTCACACAAAGTCCTTCTTCAGGGGAGGAGAAACAGCCTGTTCCTCTACCAAGCAAGAATTGTGAACTGCATACCCTTATGCATCTCTCTGGGTGGGACTGTACCTCCAAAACAATAGGCTGACCTTTGGCCGTCAAGCCAGGACTCCTTAAGCTGGTGAAGGTGCTGGCCATGCTGACTCAGTACCTATATTAAGCATTTCCAGGAGAACAGAGTTCCCAAGGGAAAGCAAACCAATGTTTAAATGGTGGCACTTTCCTTCCTTACAGGTGTCTCCATGTCCTTCTGCATTTGTGTTCTTGGCTTTTACCTTTTCCTTCTCTTCCTTATGTGCTCTCAAGTATTATTTAAAAAAAAAGATTGCAGCATTCAATCTTTTTTGGGGGAATACTGTTTAATATTTTATTTTTGCCTACTGTTTACTATTTTATTTTTGCATACTTATTCTTTGCAGAAAAAAGATGTTTCTGAAGCCATAGGCCACTTTCTTCTTCCTTGTAGCTTTCACCTTCTTGCATGACAATGACATTGTCAGAGTCAAAACAGGAACCTGCAGGACCACTGGCAGCCACATGTGTCTCATGTCACGCAGATGAGCAAACTCCTGTCAGGCATGAAACCTTCCATTTTCAAAAGTGGGAAATCCACAGTGAGGTTCATTTCATGTTTATTAAGGTCTCACCCAAAATTTTCCTTAAGTATTGCAGCCCATCTTTCCTGCCATTTGGTGCTGAGGGAGAAATTTGTTGCAAAAACTTGGTCCTGGAACTCACAGGTATCTGAGGTGTATTTATTAGCCACTGCAAGCAGTATGGTCCTCACTGTGCCAAAAGCAGGAAGAAATGCAGTCCCCCTTGCAGAAATATGGAAGGTTATGTTAATGATTTCTCTCCTTTTCCATTCCAATCTTTGCCTCTTGTTTGTGGTTTTCCTTTCCTGACAGCAGCACCTAAGCTCCACTACAGTGTCTGCCAGCCACTTTTCCGTGTGCTACAGTTTAGAAACACAGAAGTAAGGAAAGTGGATCTTCAGAGACATCAGTGGTCTTCAGAGACACCTAGCTGTGTAGGAGAAGGTGGAAAAAGTGGGAGTTCACACTCCAAACAAGAAGTGTTACAGACTGTTCATCTGCAGGGCAAAAATGAGACTGCCGCAATCACGCATCGACTGGAGCCCACCTCCAAACACCAAATGTTGTTTCTCTGCTAAAAGTTCTTCAAATTGTAATGGATACTTTAGTGCCAGCAAAAATTGTATTTCTCTGAGTACAGGTTTTACCTTTTAGCTCCTTGGGGAGTGAGGAGAAGTTGTTCCAGAGCCTCACTGCTGATACGAAATACAGTCCAAGGCAGGAATGTGCATTATGGCTGCAGAGTAGGAGGACCAGTGAGTGAGAGTTCAGTATGACTTTCATAACTGGGACACACCAGTTGAGTCTATCCAAAAAACAGCAGCAGAGAGCAGCCGTCTCTGTGACTAGCCTTGGTTTTAGAAAGGTAAGCTTGAGAATCTCTGCCAACTGTCATGAAGAAGAATACTAGAAAAAATATCTCCTCCTCTGCTGCTCACCTGGTTTCTTTTCCTTTTTTAATTTTTCTTTTTCTTTCTTTTTCTTTTTGTTACTCCCCTCTCTCCCCATAGTTCATTCTGGTTGTGGCCACAAGAGCACAGTTTAATGTTTTCAGACTGCTGGTGTCAATTTCACTTGGAGCAAAGAGCTTGCAACTGACGGAGACAGTGGGAAGAAAGAGGAAGTTTGGGCTCCAAAGTATTGAAGTGCTAAAAGGGCTTGGAGATCTGCACAGTGAGCAGAAAATAACCAGTGCACTTTTACTCATATAGCAGTCCTACCATGATGCTACTACAACACAACAGTTTACTGAGGTTTGCATGGTAAAAACAAATACCCTCAAAAATCCTGAAGCCTTAGATTTAAATAAAATAACACTGGAGTTCCTTATGTAGTTCCTGTTATCACAGTATGACCACCTCACAGTGCTCAACATTAAAATCTGTTAGGTTGTATTAGACACCTGTCTGTGCTCCCTGTTCTGGGATGGCAGGAGTGAGGAGACAGGCCTGGAGGGATGGGGGGTGAGTGACATCCCCAGCTGATTTGCCTGTAGCATCTGCCGGTGAGCCCTAGTATGCTGCTCCATTTCTGTAAGGGAGGGTGCACATTCAAGATCCTTGCAGTGCTTGGAGCAGCAGGCGTTTTGTCACTCTCTTTATAGAGGGCAGGGTCAGACCTTATGTTTGTGTAGTGGTGTGAGTCCAGATACCTAGGACCTCCTCCTAATTTGGAATGATTCTTACACTAAGTGAAAGGCACAGTAACAGGTTGCAAAACCTGCACCTGTGCTAGTGTATACAAACACACCCTTTCATAGTTCTGGAGGACATTCTGCCTTTCTGCCTTCTAGGATCCCAGTGCTGGCTTCAATCACTCTCCATTTCTCCGAGTGAGATGACTTTGAAACCACAATCATAGTTTTCTTCTTGTTAGATTCCTGCAGTGTCACATGTTTGGAAGTTTCCCTCACTTTCTTTGTGAAAGCAGGACTCACACAAACTTGGAAGGGTAGCCTTTTTAATCACATTTTCCTAGCCCAAACCCATCTCTCAGTGACCTCGTATTCAGGACAGCAGTGGTAAATTTGGTTTTCCTTGTCCAGCAATCCAGCCTTTGCATTATAAGCAGGCACAGAAGTGTGTGGTAGTCAGTTACTGCAGGTCAGGATGGAAAATACTTCCTGCATTGCAAGACGAAAGATAATTTCAAGACAGAGAGGCTCTTGGCAACATGCTCTTCAAGGATGGTAATAGCTTCTGTGTACCAATCCAACAGGAGGGCTTAGCACCTAAATGGTGGTGTCCTTTGAGGATTAATGGTAGGCAGAACTTCTACTTGGCATGTATCTGGATTTTACTGTTTCCTCCTATACACTTTTCAGCTTGCTTAAAGCTGGAGGTAGAACTGCTTTCAGGATATGCCCTCTTTCACAGAATTTTTTTTCTTCTCCTTTTGTTTAAGATTTCTGCGATCTTCATTCTATGTTATGCAGTGTGCTACTCTGGGTCCGTCCAGATTTTCTGTACCACTACCACGTAACACATATTATTTTGAATGAGAGTAAACAAAGGGAATATGAGAAATTAGAAGACAAAGGAAAAGTTATTACTCAAAAAGTTGTTTGAAAGCAAAAATATTTTGCTTCTCTAGTTTGGATTTATAATTAGTGCAGATAAAGAAGATGAACCAAAAATGTACATTTTTGTGCTAATTTTTGAACATATTGGTGCTACACTGTAGAGTACTTTTCTACATCTAGCCCTGCCAGGACTGGCCCCCAAAATATGGAATGCTTCATGAATTTGCATGTTACTCTTGTGCAGGGGCCTTGCTAATATACTAAAATGAACATTTTTGGTGCTTTGATTCCCATTCCCACTGAAGCCAGAGGGAGCCTTGCAGCCAATGGCACTTGATGAGAACCCTGAGAAGAGGATTTGCAGCACATTCGATGTACCCATTTCCTCTGCAAGTGTGCTGCCTAGAGCATTTGCAGCACATATACACACATACAGACATATATGCAGCTCGTCTTCTTCCTCCAAGGGTAGTATACTAATTACTATTCTGTGATTGTATGTTATATTTCATGAATGATGGCTTTGAAAGACATCCCTAGTAGAAATGTACATTTCTTATCTCAACTTGTGTAACTCGTGTGCAATATTTTTTAAAATAAAGAGGTATCAAAAAGGATAACACAAACAGTGTCCTGTTCTCTCTGTTCTCTTCCTCCCACATCATGGTTTAGATTGGTTTTGTTTTGTTTTCTGAGAATGAAAGCATTTAATTTTATAAAAGTGTCTTTATTACAGCTTTAATATCACAGTGGTTATACTGCAGGCAATTGCACTGAAAAGTCAACTTACTATGTGTACTCAAAGATGTTGTTTTGATGGGTTAAATTGTGTGCTGTTATGAGAATACATTAAGACGGATCAAGAGAAAGGAGAATATTTTTCAGCAAATATTTTGAGCTGGAGTCCCTTGACCACTTTCCCAATGGCCAGATATTGCATCCCTGCCAATATCTGCTTGTATTTGTACCTGTGTTCTGATCTCATGCCTAGATGTGCAGGGAATTAAGGCCTGATGAAAAAATCAAAAGGGAACTGAGTTTGCTCTCTCTCGAGCACAGCTGAGAAAGGTTTCCTACTGTTGGATTTACCTAAAAGGTATATTTACACATGATTATTGAGCATGAACTCACTCACTAAGTCTATGGGAATTTTAACTATTTTAAAATAATTGAAAATATTTAACAATCAGAAATGGGGAACAAAACCAAACTTTCTGACTACAATTAGCCAGGCATACCATGAAGTAATCTTCCTTTTTTACATTTTCCAAGTACAATATAAAGTATTTTCTGCAAATCTTCTTGCTAGAAATCCTAGGAAAAAAAAGTGTTTTGTAAATGTTTTCCTCACTGAGAAAGTCTATAATGAACTAGGAAAAGAGTTACTTTTTTACCCTTTCAATAAGATTGAATCATATTAAAAGGGTTAACTATTACATGCCAAGTTTTGTTAAGGCACAAGGAGAAGTGGTACCTTCATTTCCCATCAGAAGATGGTTTTTGAATCTGCTGAGTAACATTCTTTTTAGTCTGGCTAACAGTCTGACCCTGTGACAGAACCTGTTGTCTTCAGCAGTACAGTCTCTGCTAGGCTTCCCTCCCTCGTAATCCCCTCTAAGGTCACCTAAACCTGACAGGACAAGAGGACTCAATGCCATGAGTCACCCTGAGTATTTTGGGTAGTTCAGCAGCAATATCAGCTGTCCTACATGAAGCAATGAGAGTAACATGTGGCTGGGGAGAGCAGAAGTATGTAATGGATAGTTTAATTTTCCTTGGTTTTTATTTGTGATTTTGTGTACGCATATCCTTGTGTTTATGTATGTGTGTGTGGGAAGAAGGAAGAGTGAGGAAGCATGCTTTGTATGGAGGCCAAAAGAGATTTCAGTTAGCCTTCTATGCAAATTCCTTGTCTTTCAAAATATTCTACAATTTCCATTCAGTTAAAACTTTGCATCTTCAGCTGGGTGTAATGACATCTCATTTCCTCAAAGGAAACTTGAGGTCTTTAGAGGCCTTTGCAAAGTTTCTGACATTACAGTAGTGTGGGAGTTGTGCCCCTCTCTGCTGCTGGTATGGAGCTCTGAAGAAATGTGAAGCAGCTTTTCATATTTCATAAAGAAATAGGAGGCTTCTAGTGCAGGACTAGGATCTTATCAACAAGAAGCGAAAAAGGGAGAAAAAGTCCTGTTAATTTACCAACTCCACCAAAGACACAGAACCTGTGTAATGATGTCATGGATGTTTTACAAGTTTCTCAACCTTAGGAGGAAAATTATGCAGTCATTCACTGAAAAGTCTTTAGAAACTCATTTTTAATACAGTCTTGCTGTGCATAGCCAAGAGCATTCCCTAGAGGCATCTCTCCATATGGTGATTCATACACAGTGGCCAGCTGTGACTGTGAAAAGGGTAATATCTGAGCTCAAAGCTGCCCTTTAAACCAGTACCTACAATTTTCTTCAGTGCAGGAGGTTGTAGCTCTTAGCAAAGGTCATACTTTATACCACTGATGTATTTCTGTGCTAACACAGCATCTTATAATGTTCCACAGATTTAGTATTAAGTAAATTAAAGTTTAATCAGCAACAGGTAGACAGAATGTTTTGTCACAGATTTAAATCATTGTGCAATCAATTAATTAATTGATTATATTTATTGAAGAAATATCTTTTTTTTCTGTCTGCTGGGATGCTTTAAATCTCCTACCATTTATAGGCCAGTGTGTTTACTTTGACTCTGAGATAACCACACTATACATTTCTAGTGGGCATGAGTGAACACCTTGAGGCACTTGTATGTTTGTCTGCACTCCCCCATGGCTTTTACCTAAAAGAGATGTTACAGTTTGGAAGTTTCTATAGGCTGGAAAATTATTATGTAAACAAACAACTTAATGGAAGAGAGGATCTGTGCAGAAATGAGGCATGCCAGAAGAATGAATGGGGGCTATTCACCCTCTGGATGTTGAGCTCATGCTATGCTAAATATAACTTCTTACTTAAAGCGGTGCTAATTTCACAGCAGCAACACTGAAGAACAGGAGGACTTTGGTTATTGTGAAGATGGAGAACTTTATGTGTCTGGCTGGGAGCAGACAGAATCACTGCATGGAAAGTGCAGCAAGGAGAGGGGCATTCATCAGCAGAGGCACATGCTTCTTTCCTGACGGGTATAGTAGTGGGGCACAGACAGTCCCATGCTGAATTCACTCAGATTTGGTTGGGATTTACTTGCATTCCCTTGGTTATTTTTTCTTCTGTTCTAGAATGCAAGATGCTGTCTTGGTTCTCCAACACCCTGAACTCCCCATCCCTCATGCTCTTCTCAAGGCAAGCAGTAGGACAACCCTATTCCTCCCTCCTTCCTTTCCTCCTAACACAGAGTGCAGACAGGTGCCCCTCTGTGGAGCAGGGCAGCACCAGGGAACAAGATGCATGTTTCCACAGCTCTTACAGTGGTGAAGGGGTGTTGGCTGTGTGGCCCCTGCAGAGACCAGCACTATCCCCCGTGGCGCGTACCTGACCTGTGATACAGCTGCAAGTGTCTATGGGACTGGGAGGCTGCATCTTGCCTGGAAAGAGCTTCTGGAGAGAACTGTACAAAATGTTCAGATCAAAACCTCCAGCAATGAAAAGCCACCTGGGTTTGGGTGTCATTACTTGCCCTGATGAGTTTTGTTAAGAGGATCTGCATGCCACTAGGCTGCTGCTGGGCTACATTTCAAGAGAAACTGCTCTGATTTATAGCTTGGTGTCAGTAACGCATCGCAGTCCAGCAGCCGTGGACTGGCAGAAAATGGACAAGATGACTTGGTATCGGTATGTCTTGCATGTAAGATCTTCAAGTCAACAGCAAAGCATGCTAATGATCTGTCTTCTCATTAATCTCAGATGTGAAAAATTGTGAAATAGTGTCTGGGTACCAGGTGGCACCTGTCTAGACAAAACAATAAAATTTTTGGCCAATCTATTTTACTGTGTAACACATCATATAAAACCAAAACACTGTGATACTTATACACTGTGCTGAACAGGATTGCTGTCTCTTTTGCAAACAATGTGCACTATTTCCTTGAGTGCACAGGACAGCAAAGTATTGGATTTGGCTTGCATGAGATAAATCCTGTCAATGAAAGGGACACACTACTTATTTGGAAACATACTTTGACTCAGCAAGACTTGCAAAAATATTTTTATTGGGCAACTACCAAGCAATGAAGTAGCTGCTACTACACATTTGCCCTTTTGTGCTAATTCAGACAAAG
>JAWWEU010000091.1:22212243-22233043 GCA_035583155.1 Acropternis orthonyx
ACCCACAGAAGTGGGGCCTAGCTAAAACTAAAACCTTAATCTGAGTTTTTTGGGATTTATCAAACCCATCACAATCACAGATGTTTCTTACCTGAAGGATAATTGTTTAGTCTGATCTTGGAACTGGCATGTAACTGGATGAAAAAAATGTTAACTTTCTATTTTTGTGTGCTGTGTTTTAGTGTCTCTTGGATAATGTTATAATGTCTTCTGAACCAAAAACTGAGCATCCTGCAATGGCCAAATGTCCCACATGCATCTGGGACGCTAAAAGGATCAGAAGAAAGCTTCCTAGTGTAACTCAAAGTGTTATGACCCATTGACTTGTGTCAATGACTTTTGAAGCCTTCACCACATTTCCACCTGACAGAGGTGTAATCATACTAAACATTCAAGGGAAATAACTGAAAGGTATAATGAAAAATAGACCAGAGGATACAGAACAAAGAGCCAAGCTCATCAGCAAAGACAACTGCTAGAGTCCAGGACTGAATCCCTACCTGCACTTGGGACTCTGACCCTGTGATCCCGCTGTGCCAGCTGGGATTCCACACAAGAAAATTTATATTTGGAGTCCTCGGCTCTGAACAAGCCATAGGGAAATGTGTGCTGAAAGCTGAATGCACATTCCACCAGATTCTGAAGTACCTCTGTGTCCCTAAGGCTATCCCTGCACTGAACTGATTTGGTGCACCAACATTTCAGGATCATTTAATATTCTTCATGCAGATTTGGCAATGCCACTACTTGTAAAACACTGACACAGTATGAGCAGCGGCACTTCTTAGCAAGTGCTCTGTCAATCCAGTCACTAACAGCTCTCAGTCCCTCAGCTTCAAATGATTGCAGCCAAATGCAACTCTTTCAGTTCCAAACCCTGAAACCATCAACCTAAGCAACTGGCTGCCTTGTCTCCCCTGGGCCGGTGTTTTTCCAAGGAAACCCATGATTCATCTGCAGATGGCTCCCTGGATCAGCAGGCAGCTCCACCCACAGCCAAGGAAACCAGCAATCCCAGGGCTTGCTGCCCCAGCAAGGACATGAACCCCAGCACTGGTATGAATTCTGCCTTTGCAGATGCTTCTTGCTGTTTATTTTGGGCTCAGTGCTTGGCTAGGTGGTAGGAAGGAGCAGGACTTGTAGGGCACACCATTCATTGTGGTGCAAATTCATGTTGCATAGACATTGTGATACTACAGGCCAACAACCGTAAGGCACCCAAGATGGGTGTGACTACTTCTGGAATGGCTTTTCTGTCCTTCTGAGGAACACAATTTGTCCTAGCCAAGCAGCAGCGTATTGATGCTGTTACCAAGTAACAGACATGGTGGGAAACAGCAGGGATCATTTCCTGATCCACTCCATTTCCTGGGGAAGGAAAAATGGGGCAGAAGTATGAGACTCATCCTACATCCTTCACCTGTGTAGTTAGTGCTGGTTGCTGGTCCTTGAAGTTGCACTTCCATTGATTTTGGCACCAGCAGAAGATTTTGGCTTGCTCAGAACATGCTTGAAAATGCCACCCTCCCTGTTGACTGCAAGATTTTCATAATGTCAGTGATTATGCAAGGCAAAGATTTATAACATCTATGCTGCTGTGAATCCAGGCAGCTTTGATCACATAACACAACATTTTGAGTCGCTGCATGTTCATGCTGGAGTTATATAAGACTGACCTGTACTTGACCTCTCCTGGCAGCTCCCCACATGTAATTAGAGATCTTCTGGCAACAAATTTATGATTGGATCCAAAAAGTTTGGCAAATTCCAGATATAGAAATTTCTGGTAAGCTGCAACTCCAGAACAAACTCATGCTGAGTGTCCCACGTCAAAATGACAGGACAGCATTGTATGTCCCCTGCCTCCTAATGCTTGTGACAGTGTTGATCAGTGCAAGAGCTGGAGAGCAAATGGGGAAAACAAGCACCTTGCTAGGTCAGGTCTTTTTCACCTAAACCTGCAGTGGTGGGAAGGGGCATGCTGTAACTCATGGCTCCAATCAGACAAACCATCAGTCCTGGGACTTAATTGAATTAAAGGTATAATGCCAGTCCCATAGGAGATCCAGCAGACAACAGGTGGTTGGGCCCTTGAGATGGTAGAATCATTGAGGTTGACAAAGACCTCAAAGATCATCAAGTCCAACTTACTTTACTTTTAGTTTTTACCTATCAGTCTGTAGCCTGAACAAACAAATGGGTGGCCTTAGAGCCATGGTGACTTGTTCAGTAATGTTAAGTGAAGCAAGGTTTTGTCTAAAAACCATTTTCCTAATTCTGTCCAAAAAAAGGCATCAAAGATACACTCACAGTAGCATAACTGAAATTTTGTCAGACCCACCACAGCCAGCTCATCACTTAAGGTTCATGCACAATGCGATAGTCTGCCTGTTGGTGAGCAAAGAGAAACTCTACTCCTATTGTGAATGGATGGCGATCAAACTAGTAATTATTCCCTAGTGTGTGTTTTGTGTGGGCTGCTGTGGAGCCAATAGGTGAGAGTACTTAACAGAGTTTGCCATAAGGGTGTGTGTAGTTTATCCTTCTCTGAGCACAAAAGTTCAGACAGAGACTTACCCATAAACATCTAACTAAGAACAAAAAAACCTGTTAACAAACAGGACAGTTCTTTGAAAGAGGCTTGGCTAGGTTCTTCTACCTTTTTTTTTGCCCCCCCCCCTTTCTTTCCTTTTCTTTTTTTTTTCTTTTAAATTAGTCCTCACAATCTGGGGTTAAATGCAAACAAAAATAGCTTATGTGTCATTAGAACTATCTGTTACATATAGCATAATGGGGTCTGATCCAGCTTTCACTCAAGTTAGTTGAACAATTTCCACTGATCTCACTTAGGAGGTGGCTTCACTTCACAGCAAACTGTAGTTAAGTTAAACACAAATCCAAACATTCAGAAAGCAAAGAGAAATGTCACAATGGTTGCTTTTCCCTGGTGTTGGCATTCTTGGGGATGTAAACCAACAAATTTTCTGGGACAAATTATTTCACAAAGGAACAGGTCCTTTGACATGAATAAACAAACTTCTTACACAGAGTTACTATATAAATCAGTTAGGATGAAAGTGTGCTAAAACAGTATTTTGGACACTGTCTTAGAGGCAGACGATGAGGGTATCTGTTGCTTTCTTTCATTCTAATATATATAATTTTACTGACTATTCCCTGTCTTTCTCTGACAAAGCAGTGACAAGTATCTCTAAATGTCTTGGGACACAAAGCATTGTAGTTTGATGAATACTGGACAAAATTAATACTGCTGCAGAGCTGGAAGTGGTTTGGACCACACAAGTTTCATCATTGCTGATAGTGATCCTGGCTGGGCACCTTTGTGCTGTCTCTGATTCAATGCTAGTTGTGCAAAGGAGAAAGAAGAGGAGTGGGGGGATCTCACACTGACTGCCCAAAATATTCACGGTCCTGACTAAGGGAAACTTTCTTCTCCCTCCTTCTTTCAGATCTCGAGAAAACAAGGCAGTAACTCACAGGACTCAATGCCTCTTCGAGTCAGGCAGTTTTGCTCTCCTCCTTCTCCTTGCAACAGCAAATTGAGGACAAAATAAGGCTAAGCACTGAGTTCAGTAGCAGTGTGGGTTGTGGAGGCTGAGACATGAGTGGTCACTAGCTCTGGGCTGCCCGTAAAGCTAAAGGTTGCATCTTTATTGGAGGGAAACACCGGAAGTTACAAACTCATGAATGTAAAAAAAATCCAAACAGAAATCTATCTACATGGAATTAAGAAATGTCATGAAGAAGTAAGTTTTTCTCTCCAAAAAGAAAACAAGTAGAGCTATAACTGCTGAGATCCATGGCTTGTCACACACAAGAGAGGTACAGGTGTAAATAGTAAAGGGCTCAGAAAGTGGCAACAGGTTTGTGGAGTTCACATGCTTTGGCAGGGGCATGTGTCTATTCTTTAGGGAGTGTTGATCTGCCAAAATCACAGCACACTCAAATCACAGCCACATAATATGCTACCACAAGGGAGATGATGGCACAGAATATTTTTCTGGGAGGAGAATGAAATCAGAAGAGCCAGAAAAGCAAAAGTCAGGAGGAAGAGCTGACTGAAGGTCATTTAACCAGTTCCTTCAGTTCAGCTCTCCTTGTATGCACTCTGAGGGAGACAAAACTGACTCTTGGCTAGGTGATACCATTTCCAGGAGTGGAACCATTAAGGTTTACAGCTTTTGTTTCATTCTTTGTTTCTGGACCATGTTTTTATTTGCCCAGCACATTTCATGTGTCCTAGTGTATGCTCTCAAGCTTGCAGCAATATCTGCCAATTCAAGCAAGCTCAGGCCACACGCAACATCTAGGGGCTCTTAGAAACAACAGCTGTTGCATTTCAGGGCACAGAACTAGCTCATAAATATTTAGAAGTCTGTCAGTTACTGGGATGTGGAGCTGTTAGCAAGAGAGTTCTGATCGGAATACGGAAGATGGGACTTCAGCATGCCTGAGTAATCTAGTCTGGTAGTCACCCAGCAAAATCATTTATGAGTACAAGGAGAGCAGTTTCCCCCTCTCTGCTTCACAAATACAGAGTGTACATTGGAGGATGGCTGCAAAATCCAGTACTGCTCAAAATGTGACCCCTGAAGCTGTATTTTTGAATCCTTATTTAAGCATGTCTCTTTTTAAAAGAGACTCAGTAACTTCTCCTGATACCCTCATGTGCTGTAGGCAATCCAGAATGAATACATCACCTTAATCATGACCCAAAATCCCAGGTCACACAGTCCTGGTCAGTGCCAAGAGGAGAGAACTAAAGGTCACTCCAGTGTCCAACTTGCTGCCCTGCTTCCTAATGAGGAGACACAGCCATTCAGAGAATTTTCTTCAGGGACAAAAGCTGCTCTTGCTCTTCCCTTGATAGGGAGGTCCAGCGAATTATCAGCAAGGTGCCTATGTCTGTGGCTAAGGGCTTGCTTCTAAGCTCCCTTGGAGTTCCTGCAGATGCATCGTATCTGCAGGCACTAAATTAAACCTATGAAGGCTAGACTGCCCTTTGCAGAACCAGAAATTCGCTGCTCAAGCTGGATGCTGTCCATGTATGAAGAAGCCAACTTGCACACTTGGAGGACAGGCTTTTGGAAAAAGTAATGTTTTCCTGAAAATTTATATGGATTTCTTTTAAGCGGTCTGGGATTTTTTTAGTACAAGTATATTGTAGAAAACAAGGAAGCTGTTGGTGTTTGGGGTTTTTGTGTAGTGGTGTTTTGTTTGTTTGTCTGTTTGTTTGTTTGTTTTTAATGACCATGGTAAAAGATCTCAAGGCTTAGCACAATGTTTTGAACAACAGTACTCCATGTCAGTAGTCTAGGAGATAGAAAGGAAAAGATGAGCCACAGTGGATAGGTGAGAGACTACATCACATGGGAATATGAGAGGGTTGATATTGATGATCTTATTTTCTCTGAGCCAACCCACATAAAACACAAACAGAACTCAAAGGTCTGGGAGCATGGGCTGGACTGGTCTGCAAGAATCTCAGCAACAGGGATTTAAAGAAACTTGGAGCTCCTAGTTTGTTCAGGACTACATAGAATTGTCAGTCAAGCAAAAGCCTGAGGCCTGTGGATAATGCACAGAGTTAAGGCACATTACTCCTTTTTCAGTTTTTTCTCTTCTACTTCTTCATTAACATGCCTTTTAGCCCAGTATATGGCATTTGCTTAGGTCTTGTTCTGACTGACCTATTTTGGGACAATTTCCCTTACATAATGCTCCAAGTATAACCCTGGAGCACACAAGGCTTTTGTGGTTTAGGAATAGTACTCCCCAATTTAGTGCTCCCACTGAGACTCTCCAAACCATGAGCCACTGCTTGCTCTCCCTCCTCTCCTCCTCCCCAATCCATTCAGCAAATTGAAGATGAGAATTGAAGGCACAAAAGGTAAAGATCATGGGCTGAGATAAGAATAATTTACTGGAAACAGCAATAAGTAAGAAAATGAACAGCAACAGCAGTAATACTAATGACAGAGAATACAAGAAAGAGGTGAAATTATTCACATGGAAACCCCTCAACAGACAGTACCCAAACAACCCTTGTGCAACCAACCCATCAGTGACATGAAGTGGTATAGAATAACCTTGGGGTCCCAGCCATGTCCTCCTGACTACTGCAAAAATTAGCCCTGTCCTGGCCAGAACCAGGATAAAGGTTTTATCCACACAGACTTCATTTTGGGATTAGGTGTTAAAGGCAAGATTTTTTGGAGAGAGGCTGCCTCTTACTCTGTGTTATTTCAGCACTCACCTTGATGGATCTGTGATCCCAGTGAAACAGGAAACAAACAACAATGGCCCAAGAGCAGCAACCTCTTGGTGTATTTTATCTACCAGGCACTCTGTAAAGGAATTGTGTCTTAAGCCATGGCTAATGTTCAAGGAGTGTTTTGGTCAGTACTTCTGCACATCAGGGTCTATGTAGCTAGATTTACAAGTACTACTCTTTTTGCAGGTTGTTTTGGCTTTCTGATGTTGACTACAATAAAAAGTTGGAAAAGAGGTAGTTTTGTTAGGGTTTTTTGTGGCTCTTGCAAGGCACAGAAACTCAAGTTGGAGACCTTTTAAGGCATGCTAAGAACAAAGGTAGCCTACCAGTAGAGTCTGAAAATCCTTAGTCCTGCTTAAATTATCCCTCCATATCCACCCTGAGGAGTTTGTGAAGCTTCACTACACTTGCTCTGTCCATCCTGTTGTGAGAGAAGAATGACATACATGTTTTTTTCACCAGTGACCACATGAGACACTCTGATGTTCAGCGAGATGAGACTAGATGAGAGATGTGCATGGTGGTTCCAGAGTGTCTGATGCAACAGGAATGGAAGCAGCCACTACAAAATCTCAGATTTTTGCCAAAGATGACAAAAACATACCTGATGCTGGCCATGCTGTCTACCCCTGAGGCTACTCACAAAAAGCGAGGCACTCATAGTTCTCTTATCCTAGCAGATGCTGCACAGGTAAACATCTGTACGGCCAGATCATAACACAGCTGGAGAAACAGCATGCCCTTCCCTTGGTATCAATCCCTCCAGTCTGGACATGAGTCCTGCAGGCATGACAGTCCCTTGCTTCTGCCACTGGCATCTTCCATTCCAAAGATGTGGGCACACTCTGTTTGCTTTGATCTGGCAGTATATTATAGAGACTGCTAATGACTGCTCTGTGTGTGGTCAGAAGTCTCCAGGAGGAAAATGGAGGATGCTAAATAATGAAACAGACTCCAGCATATTCTTTTCACACCTCTTTTTGCCTTATCCTATAAAATACAAATGGAGACTACAAATTTAATAACTGATTTTGGAGAAAAATTTGAAAGTGGAAAAAAATGGAAAACAGTTATGATAAAAAAGCTGAAATGTTTTGCAAATATCAATGCCACAGTATGGGATGACTCACTAGGGTGTTATTACTTCTTTGATGAGGGACAGAGAGAAAAAATACCACCAATTTTGGTGGGACTCAGTCTTCTGAAATATGGAACAGCAGGCCTCTGTCCGGGGTCTACTGATTTGCAATGTTCTTGCAGTGGCAGAGAAATATAAAACCATAAGTATGAGGGGAAAACTGTATGTCTGAGAAAATTTGCAAAAAACCATGGTGAATGCAACCAGTATTTTGCAAAACTAAGGACTATCTGTAAGCAAGATATGCACTTCTTCAAGAGACAGAGCCTAATATCACGAAGTGCTTTTATAAATGAAGAAAAATGTGTAAAATTCAATGACTTAACCATGCCACTACATTATACTTCAAAATATCACCTTTTCCTTACCACTGGCCTCAATTTTACTGCTCTCCCCTACTCAGCAAAATACATAAATGCGTATTTAAATTCAACCATGTCCTCAGATGCTTTGCTGAAGCAGCACGGAGCCTGAACTCCCTGGTAGAAATTGACCTTCACAAGGACTGCTGTGGCACTGCAACACTAGGGAAGCCAACAAATCTTTCCCCACGGGATTTTGCAGAGCTAGGAATTCACTCTATTACCCTGTGGGAATCTCTCCATATTTAAGAGATCAAGCTCATTAATTTAAATTTCTATACATTTTAAAAAAATTTTTTTTATTAAATATTTTAATTTGTTAAAGAAGGATCTCTTTAATGGAGAATGGGAGCTGAAATATGTCTCTCTGCCTGTTTGATTCCTGAGCACTCCAAGGGAGTTTTTCTGTATCCTTTGGCCTCAGTGAAGAAGTAGGTCCATAAACCTGTTGGCAGTATTAGGTCTCTGGACTTTGGAAATGCTTCCTTCTCCACCATCTGGAGGAGGAATGTCTGCTATAGGGAGAACATACAAGTTTCACAGGACACTGGTGTGTCAGGAAGTGCATATTCTATTTAAGGCTGTATTGGTGCCAGGTTACCTATTATTACAGAACTGACTGGAGGTAAATGTGCTTATAGGACAACCTGGTGTCACTCAAGCCTTGTGCCTTTGTTCTGCATCAGTAATATGCACCGACTTCCCCAAAAAGAATAAGTCCCAGAAATAACTGGTCTTCAGCCAGTGCTTTTTTCTAATTAAATGTACAGAGTGCAGAGGCATTGCAGGATTTGTTTAAGAAATATGGGTTCCAAAGGCCTGTCCTGTGTTTCTGGAACATGTTTCCATTACAAGCCATCATCTGTGTGTATGTAACTTATACCATATCCCACTTCATCAGCAGGCAAAAACTCAGGAACAAACCTGCCCTCAGCCTATCCTTTCATACATATGTACCTCGTCAACTTCTTCCCAACTCCTTTTTTCTTCAATGAAGATGCCACAGAAATTTCCAGCTCAGGTCTGGCTACAGGTGGGAGATAAACTCTCACCTAAAGACGTGATTTTTCTGCATTATTTAGTGCAAGATAGAAATGCTTCTCCCTGTCCAGCATGTAAAGCACTGGAGCTCCTGCAGGCAGCACTGTGAGAAGAATAAGGTTTTGCAATCCTTGTTTGGCAGGTCCCATCTGTGGCCAAGTGGTGGCTGTGATGAACAAGAAGGGTCGCAGCTTTTGTGATTTGACATGGCTCAAACAATGGGGACAATGTCTTTTGAGGAGAGGAAGTACATCTCCTGGAGGGGAACACATATTGTGTTTCATGCTATAGAAGACGAAAGCTTTGTCTGTGGAGCTGCTCATGTTTGCAGCCCTGGATGCCCACTGTTCCTTAGCTCCCTAGACACTGGCCAAGGGAGACTTAGAAATAAACAAAAAATATTGTCAGGGTGACTTTTCCAGCACTTCTGTAAAACAATGTGGTCAGCTGAAAACAAAACAAGGCCCGATCCCTTGCAGGAGATATTCAGAACATTGGAGCATTGAACTTGAGCTGAACCAAAGTATATCCCAAGGGGCAACAATAAGTCAGCAACCTCCATGCTAAACAAGACTTTCCTTCAGATTATTCACTTCTGTCATGTTACTGCTTTGGTGTCAAGGTCCTGGAGAAAGCATTTTCTCTGAGACCGGAGGACAGAAAAGACTCTGCAGAAGCAATAGAAACATCACCTCTCACAGTGTTCTGAACCACACACTACTGCAAATTATGGGCATGCCTCCAAAGAGAAGAGAGGAAAGATTTGGCAATGCTGCTAGCTACAAACTCCAAAAAAATTGCTGCTACTACCTAAAGAAAATAGTAGTAAATGCCCTCACTGCAAGCTGCAGAGACTGCCCCAAGTTAGTACCCTAGGAGAACTGTCTGCTACTCCATAATAAACCATAGAGAGATAAGGACAAAGTCTGCAAATGTATTAGTTGTGTCAGGGAAACTCATATCTTGTTCTGCAGACTACCACAGAGATGCCTTTGTTACAGAAAAGTGCAAAACTACTGATTGGGGCTTTCAAGGCAGCTTGCAAAACCTGACCACTTAACCTTCTGCATACTACAGTGGACCTGAGTGAACAGGGATTACTTGGGGCAGAGTACAAAGCAGGTGAAAAAGTAACCCAAAAAAAGCTCCTCACCTAGTTTCAAACACAAGGCTCCCAGTGCATTCAGTTTCAGATTACAAATTCAGCAAATGCTGGTGTTTAAGTCCAAGTCTGGACATGTGTGGTGAACTTTTCTGTAGCTGATAGGAAAATTCTGGAAAAATTCTAGAATACCTGGAAGACTGACAAAGCAGGAGGCAAAAGTGTCTTAAAGGCATTGTTTTAAGCTATTAATAGCTTTTAATGCAATGCCATAACTTGTGGAAGTCTGAGTCTAGAATTAGTGCTAAGCTTTGATATCAAAGCAATGCATTCAGTCACGGGTCTTCAAAAATTACTGTGTGCAACAAATACGGTCTTCGTTGCTCAAAGGTTGTGTTCACCATCAAACCTCTGACATAACCACAGATGTAGTTGGTTTTAATGCTGAATTTCCACCACAGAGTTTTAATGTCTCCATATATTCCCTTACTCTTTTCTGGAATATCTCATGGTATGCATATACTGTTACACAACAATTCATTTCACACAAAAACCTATGTTAAAACAGCCATCAATATGAAATTACAAAATGCTGAAGAAAGAGGTTGCCAAAGACTCAAACAAAGTGGACATAACTACTTTGGGACAGAACAGAAAAGCACAGGAGTACACATTTATTTTCTAATGTGATGGGTTTGATAAACTCCAAAAAACTCAGATTAAGGCCTTAGTTCAGTTAGGCCCAAAGTCAATTCAGCAGACCTCAGTTTTGTGGCCATGGGGGCTTTCTGTAGATTTAGAGGGACAAGTATCACCTGACTTAAGCAACCAAATAGGTATTTCATATCATCTGACATCAAGTTGAGTATAAAACCAGTGGAGGAGGTGCTCCCAGTCTCTGTTTCCTTGTGGCAGTGGGGTGAAGAGGCACGGTGTTGCAGCCCTGAGAGCGATAGGCCTTGCCGTTCCCTTGATCAGCTTTGCTCTCTGGGAAGTAAATACTTTGTTGTTACTCTCTCCTTCCTGAGAAAATTTAGAACTGCCAAACTTCACACAGGAACTTACCACATGTTTTCCAAGGCAAAAATAAAATAATAATATAAAAAAGAGAAGTACACATATGTCCCCCCATGAAAGCCAGCAGCTTTGTTGCCACCTGTCTACAGTGCACCAAGTCTACACAGGAATGAGTTATAGCCACAGTTCTGCTCCTTTCGTTTTGCACTGTACTTTTTTCTGGGCAATGCAAGAATGAAACAAGAGAGGGAAAACAAAACTGAGAGATAAAAACAAAGAGAGGTATGACATGGAAAATTAATGGAGTAAAAGATGATGCAAGGCCAAATAGCAGGAGTGTGTTGTTCCACTAGGCATTGCACTATGGCTAATGACTCAGGATCTCTCTTATTATAAGCAGATTGCATGCAAAGGCTGGATCATCTGTCCTGGGCAGCCCACTGCTTTGTTATCCTTGGCCTTTTTGTGAAAATGGTTTTTTTTTAACTCCTCACTAGGTTTCTTCCTTTTGTTGGTATAGTTCAGTTTCTGACAGCAAGGGAAAACATGCTAGTACATGGTATTAACCATGGTGCAAACTAGATCTCCAGCCAAAAGATTTAGAAAGTGGCTCATTGGTAAAATCCCAGCTTTCACAAGATGTAAGTCACCCCAGGCACCAGGCTGTACCATTAGTCTGCTGATGTGGATGCATTTGGATGGAGCAGGGTACATGGGGAAAGTAGAGAGAGGAGAGGAGGCACTACTATTTTCAAGTTCTCCAAGTTCTGGAAACCTATAATAAGAAAAATCTAACTGGTCAAAACCAAGCACCACCACAGCAACGATCTCAACAACACAAACAAACAAACAAAAACAACAACAAACCCAAAACCAACACAAAAAACTGACCACTAATATCAACCAAACCAAAATACATAAAAATCCAACATGGAACCTAGTAGTATCATGTATCACATAATATCCGGGTGCAGGCCCATTAAAAGCCTGTGAAGACTGAAGGGTGATATGTGACCACTTGGGGCTGGAGGAAGTGGGCAGGGACAGTGTGAAGCCAACGTGTCAGAGGCTCATTTTTCAAGGTCGGGATGCATGAACTGCCCAGCTGTGGATCATGAGTGACACACAGTGGAGGGATCCGTGAGCAGAGAGGGGATAAAAAGCAGGGTGCAGCTGAAAAAAACTAAAACACTGTCACGCTGCATGCAGAACTTGAGAAAAACCATGTTGTGCAGCTGCAGGACCACTCCTCAGGCATTCCCACCTAGTGCTCCTGGGTTTTCATGAAAGGCACTGTAAACAAAGGGGAAGGAAGCAGAAGAGAAAGAAAATCCAACACCTTTCTCAAGATAAATTTAGCTAAGAAAAAGCAATATAGCAAAACAGGAGCTCCTCTCTTCAGCCTGCAGCTGAACACAAGACATGTTAGAGGCAAAAAACCTTCCCTTTCATGATTCCCAAAAGGCAGCAAGCACACTTCTGCCAGTTTTCAACCCTCGTGCCAACATTTACTATTAACTCCTCCCTTGCCACAGTGAGTCTCTGAAGGTCCTCCCTGGCCAGCTGCATTCTTGGTACTCTGCTGTGCTAATTTAGAATGGCTAGTCCTTAAAACACTCTCGGGCACCCAGCTGTGTGGAGAAAAAAGTGGTAACTAGATCACCCCCAAGCACCTCTTCATGAAGTTTCCACGGAGTGTTTTCTAATAGTCTGAACTGATGTGCAGAAAATCTGACTTTCTGATTGTGTGATATGGTTTTTCCTAGCTTTGTAGGCGAAATTATTAAAAGTGTCTTGTTGCCTTCTTTTATGTTCTCTCTCTTTGTGAAAGCGAACAGACTGCTTTCACTTCACTGCAGAGCAGTAAGGACAAGACAGGATAGTTTTAACAAGTTAGTCAGAGTACAGATGCATTTTCCAGGGCAAAGGCAGGTGGTTTTGTCATCTTGGAGTAGTGTGCATCTGCTGCTGCCTATGTGTCTGGCAGGCACAGTGCCTCACCCATCCAGGCTCTGACTTCTGCATTGCAACTGTCTAAAAATGTCTCATACTTGCTATCTCTCCGTGAATCTGCACACAGTTTTCCCCTACTTCATGAAAAAAATAATAGATCCTCTTTTAGAGTAACAGGGGCTGTGAGTTAGATTTTGTCTTCTTTTATCAGTGTAGGTTGTATTTTACTTGCAGAACAGCTCCTTTGAAATCAGTGGATCATAAGCTTCACATAAGTAGAGACAGCAATTATTTGTTGCAAACACAGGACTGTTAGAGATGAAGAAGGCTTAGAAATTAAACGTAGGTCATAGTTTTCATGGAGGCTTTTATACAAATTACTGAAAAAAGTTTATTAATAGGTGCTTAATAGATTGCCTTAGTGGCACGTAATCAATTCTTGAGGAGTCCAAAGGGCAGTGAGCTGTCTCTAGCCATTATTTATTTCAGGGTTACTTAAAATCCTTCATGACACACATTAAGCATGAAACATTTGAAATCTTACATTAATAAATATAATAAATCTTTTCCATCATAACTTCCATGTGAGTTATGGCTGAAATTGTTCTGCAGTGCATGGTAACCCTCCTGTCTGGATAGATATTTAGAGTCCTGTAGAATAGATCTATGCTACCAGAACAACATAGGATAAGACGACTTGCCTTTCCTGTGATCTTCTCCAGGACAGTACCTCAGGTTTCAGAAGCTGAAGAGAGACTTTGATGGGACTGTGCTGATTAATAGGAATTGTTGTTGTAACTCTGCAGCAGTTTTACATTAAAAGTGGTTATTACCAAACCTGCTAATGATTTCCTATAGTTTTAATTTCAAGGCATGTGACTGTAAGGAATGATTTGGTATGAGTTCATTTTATTTATTCCCTTCCTTAGAATCACTTTGGGAACAATTTTTTATCTTTGCATATGGTTGTACTACTGCAACGTGATAAAATTCCCATACCAGTTCTTTGCTCAAAAAATTTATTTCTGACTAGAGGGCCTCTGTAACTAGCCAAAAATACATCCCAGAACAGTTTCATGGAAAACAGTTACCAGCTCAAAGAGTTTTGATTCATTAGCCAGACTGCTGATAGGAAGTGGGCTGGAAATAGACTTGAATGAATTCTATGAAGTAATCCTCAGACTTTCCCTATTATTTCAACAGTCGCTGTGTGCACACAGCCACTCGTTTCTGTCTGCAACTACAGGAATGTTTCCACCCCTGCAATAGGGACAAGCTGGGACTCCTTGCCCAGGTCACAGTTAGGTGTTCTTTCAGTCCCACTAAAACCAGTACAACTGGCTGTCACAGTTAAATGAATCTGATAAATGGGAGATATTTATATGACCATTTATGCAGCTATTTTTTCTGCAGCTGCAGCACCTTTGTTAGTAGCATACAGTTACAGAAGAGGAAAGCTTATGCAATACAAAAGGGAGAAATCCTAGTGTGCATGAACAAAATGAACAGACCACTGTGGGAAAAAAATAGCCTGAAAATACACATCTATCATGTATCTTCCCAAACTCATGTTAAATGCTCCCCACAGTCCTGACTTGCTTTTTTCCAGCGAGATTATTTTAAGTTGTGGAATCCAGGGATCATCAGAAAACAGCTTGCTGTATTCATATGTTCAGTGATCCAAAAGACAGTTTTATAATTGAATCAGAGTTCTTGGAGGAGTAACTGTCTATTTGTTCAAAAGCACTTTAAAGGGCTTAGCAATAGAGTGAGACAGAACCTCATGTGACACTCCAAACCACTGAGTATGCAACTCATGAGTTTAGTATGCTATTTCTCTCACAGCAGAATTTTTCTCTTGCTTTAACATGCAAGGACAGGCATACAAGAGCCTCACAGATACTTCTTTCAACAGGGTGGGCTTATTTAGGATAAAAAATAGTATAAATTCACTATGATCATTACACATGTGCAAAACACCAAACTTTTATTTCTTCCTGCTGGAACAAATGCTCAAAACATATCCTTTGACCCTAACCTAAGAGGTATAAATCTGCTGCAAAAACCTTGGTGGAATCCAAGGGCTCTCCGTAAAGTTGGAGGACTTTATGGTGCTAGGTTCTGCAGAAGCATTCAGGAAACAGGATATTTTTGCCCCGTATCTATGACAACATGCAACAGATGGGGAAACAAGAGGCCAGGGAGAGAAAGAAAGGAGTAGGATAGCAATATATGCATGTTTTCAGACAGACAAGAGCAGCTAATTTGTTAAGAGCTGTCATGGGAAGTCAACTTTCTGCAGCTGTGTTTCTTCCTCGATTGTGTAAACTGCTTCTGCTCTTCTCATAGGACTTAGACACAAAGAAATGCTGAGACTGTACGTTCCTGAAGAATTGTGCCTGGGACATCCAGAGCTGCAGTTGATTTTCTTTTCCAAGATACTAAGAGTAGAACTCAAAATGAAGAGATGTGTCACTGCAGTGGAAGTTCTGAAAGTCAGAAATATTTGGTATTGCTTCATCTCCAGCTCCTGCTCTTGCACATGGTATGACCCAGAAAGAGAAGAAATTTGCTAGCAGAAACTAACCTGGAGGAACACTGATCAAAGCAGGTAATGCCATGAGGAGTAGAACTGACAGGAAGAGCATTCCTGAGTCAGGAAGCCCTTGGAAAATGAGGAGCATGGTCAAAGAAACATGAAGAGAAGGAGTAGTGGCCAGGGAAGAACCCTGTTATGCGGCAACAGAGCTGAAACAATCAGCATCTCCAGCTGGTGGAAAATTAGGAATTCTTCTCTGTTTTTAAGGCAGACATTTTGTTTCTGCAGTGGTCAGGGTAAGCTTTAGCAGACTAGAATTTTTCTTGGCAGTTAGACTTTTCCAGATCACCTCTAGACTTTTATAAGAGAAAGGTCACTTAATAACACCCCTTCTTGCAGGAATCCATTCCACAAGAATTTCCAATAATCCCTTGGCCATCACATTGCTGAAATACATATTTTCCAGCTGCAGAAAGAGACTTGTTAATGTGAGCAGCCCCAAATACTGGGATAGCTTTTTACAGCACAGCTCACATGCCTATATTGCTTTGTGCAGTTTCCTTAGGAGCACATATTTTGATTCACTTTATGACAATTTAGAAAATAGACTAGATGGTTAATCTGCCTGTCTCGGACACAGAATTAAGGTATGCAATGCTGATGGATTCCTGTATTCCCATTTCACCACAGAGAGACAACAGCTGTGGATGAAGAGATCCTCCTATGCCAACACACGTGGTTTGGTCTGTTTCTGCCAAGGTCCACAGACATTACCCTCCCAAGGGGTTGGCATCCAGGCAGATGGTCTGTAAAGTGCTTTGGGGTCCTCTAGTGTGCAAAGACTTCTCAGTGGAAGATGGTGACATTTTCTACTTGCTGCATTAGTGTTTATTTTTATCTCTCAAGTGCCTCAGGACAGATGCCTGCCTGCCTTTCCCCCTCTTAGGTTTGCTGGAAGCTCGGATTTCAGCTGGGTTCACAGGCATTTCATGGTCACTTGTGTTTGGGTTGTGTCAGCATAGGAGATAAAAGCTATTTCCATCCTATAGTAGTGATGAATGATACTCCAAACAAACAAAAAATACTGTGTACTGGTTTTGCTATTTTCCTCATTTGTAGTGGAATTTTAGCACCAATTTCAGAGACAAGGGTAGTGCCAAGTCCTATGGAAAAAGACACCTCTGAAATCATGAGGAAGTTGTTTTAAATCACTGTATGAGAGAGACATTTGCTGGGGTGCAAACAGTGTGTGCACTGGACTGGACTATCCAAAACAACAGTTCTTGAACCCCTTTGTAGTGATACCACTGCCTGGATCAGACAGAAGGAAAATCCTCCATCTATGCAGGCTCTGCTTTCAGTTTCCATGTCCTCTTTACAGGGTCCTGCACTTCCTTTTCCCAACAATTTCCCTTTCCTGCTGTTAATACCTCTCCATACTGTCAATGTTGTAATGATATCCCTTTCCCAGAGTCATCGTTCAGCTAATTTCTACTTTTCTGCATCAACTACTAGTACTCATTCACAAAATAATAGAAAATGCAGTTAGTGCTTCTGATGTGCTAATGTATGATGGATCATTTCTAGAAAGACTTCCAGCAGCCCATCTTCATTCAGCTGTGTTACTTCATTTAGTCTGCCACAGTTTGCTGGTTTTTTGCTTTATAATCTGCTGAGGACAAGTCATCACAGAGTGGCTCTGGCTCCTCAGCCCTCCTGCTACAGCTGGAGATGGGAGAGGCCATTCTGGGATTTGTAAGGCCTAGTGATATACTGGGACCTGCCTTCTAACTCCCAGAAATAATTCTTGGAGGTCACAAATTCTAGGTATTTTCTGAAGACAGCCCACCTCTGTGCCTGGAGCTGTGAGCATTCTTCATCTGGTTAAGATCATCCCTTTGGCCAATAAAGCACAGGCCAAAAGCATCCTTCAACCAGTCTCCTGTATATTCCCTAAGCCTTCCTCTCTCCAGGCTAACCCGTGACCTCTGTTTACAATAAACATCATGACACAGTGAGGATTTTTGCACAAAGGAGTGAGTTGCCCCTCAGCAGATGTACAAACTTTGGAAATACCTCCTGAGAACAACCTACCACATAGTCAAACTGGAGGTGAACAAGGAATTTACACACCAAACACTGCATCTGTATTTCTGGTGGTCCTTATTTTCACTTTACTTTTGGACACCAACTTATTTGCTAAAAAATAAATACTTTGAAGAAAACCACTGTATACCAGTGTAAAATTTATCGTACTGGATAGCTGACTATGTAGCAGGTCAAAAGGGTGAATATCAAACTAAATGGTAATTAGTGTTGTCCTCAGCTCTTCTTTTGATTTCTAGAACAGTGGAAAGTGAAACACCTTTGAAAAATTAAAAAGGAAGTGCATTTCAATAGTTAGCTTCCAGAAACATGAATTTTTAAGTGTCCACAATGCTTAAAAACACTTGCAGGAAAAGGAGGTTGCTCCACTTACTCTGAAACCTACCTTTGATAGTATTAACAATGCCTCTGTCTCTTGCCAAGGGTGCTACCATGCTACTGAGTCTCCAAACACTCAAGCTCACTTCCCTAGAGAGGATAATGTACCAGGGAACAGACATTACCCCACTGGATGTAAATCACTACCTGATTTCAGAGCTGCAGTTTTTCATCAATCAGAACATTTACTTCCTCCTGATTCTGAAAAGTCTCCAAAACATGTATGGTCCACAATTTGCAGTGGCAGTTTTGTAGGAGACTGTGAAATAGGGTGGGAATGTTCTCTGAAACACATTTTGAAACACATTGGCAGTGTTGGTTTAGGATTCCGACTGGATGTGAACAAGATTAAATTTTTCTGTCATTAGCACTAATTCTACCCAAACTAATGTGGAAAGCTTTTCTTTAGAAATCTCAACCACTGCATCAGTATGATTTCAAACTACAAACTTGACCTTTACCTTTAGAAAACAAAACCAAAACCAAACCCAAAAGTATTATGAGGATAATGACTAGGACAATAGGAAATTCAGGTTCCAGGCCAATGCTCACCCAGACTATTATCAGTGATCAACTGCCATGCTTGTAGCCTTCTATGCCCTGATCACTTGCTGTCACAGAGACAGCTCAGAGACTTAATACCAGTCCTCGGCACAGGGGAACTTTGTCCTTGTCCTTAATATTAGTGTGGACTTCAGCCTTCATTTCTATTTTCATGAGTTTTCAGAGATTACATCAAAGACAGGTTTAACTCCCACTTGAAGTAGAAGCAGTGCCCAGGCTTTGATCTTGGTCTTACAGACATACATCTGGAGTTGATTTTCTGATTGCAATACGATTGTCTAACATTTACAGAGAAATGACGAGACCATGACTGTACAGAAGATATTAACACCGCTTTCTCTATTTCATTGTGTGTGGTTCTGTAAACAGCTTAAAAGATCTATTTTAGTAAGAATTTAAACCTGTGACAATGGATTTTTTCAGGGTGTACCACCTGCAAAACTGTGCAAACAAGTTAATGATCTTATTACAGAAGTAGTTCCCACTGAACATTGCAGCAAACTTAATGGAAACTTCAAGAAAGAGAAAGATGTTTCCTTCCTAAGCATGGCCACTGGCCTGTCTGAAGAGCATTTACTATAAAGGACAAGTTCTCTTACAAAGTGGTCACAAATGGTTGGCATTGTGCATTCCAGGTGTGATGGGTTAACAATGAAAATTTTGTTGATGATAGTGTAATTTGTGATTTAGGTGATGAAGGGCTATGTCAACCCCAGGCCCCAGGGGAGTTGGCCAGGAATCCCCTGCTTGTATTTTTAGTAGTTTGGCCCAGGTTCTGTGTGGCCATGTTTGCAACTTGGTGAAAGAAGCCATTGGTTGGTTGGGTGAGAAACCTTGTAAAGGTCTTCTTGGGTTTGTTGCATGTTGTGTTTATGAAGTTGCCTTAAAGTTGTTGAATGATCTTGTTTTGTTAATTTGTAAACTGCAACAAGTTTTTGGATTGCACTGTTAAGAGAGCTAAGCAGAGAGCTACATGGGCGGGACTAAGGTGAGAAGAGGATTTGACACCTGCATTTTCAATCACCAAAGGGGAGGAGAAGACCAACCCCCTAGCAACAAGACAACGACTTGGATTGGAGGATTCAACAAAAAGCAAGGACTGTGATTGGGAGGGCTGAGAGGGACTGGAGGTATAAAAGGGGAACCTAGAATCTGTTAAATTGCACGCCTTTGGTAGAGTGGAAGCTCCCAGGCCGCCCAGCACTGTTTGCTCGTTAATTAACAAAGAATTTTTATAAACTACAGATTGGCTTGAGTAGTTTATAAAAATTTGGTGTCGTGACTCAGATATCCATTCCCTCTGCAGGTAGGGAAATCATACTGGGGGGGCACCCTGTCTTTTTGACGGCCCTAGTGTGGTTTCCTGCGATGTGGAGGCTGGATATTCGACCCTAAGTTTTAATTAATGAGAAAAAAAAAAAAAAGCAACAACTGCAGTTTCCCCCTAATTTTTGTGCATGAAGATCCGGACGAAGACCCTAGGGAGAGGGCAAGTATATTGCGTGTTCTGTTTGGTAGGGGAATGGTGTTCCTGGGGTGCTGGGTGACACCCTGGATGAGTGGTGTGTGTTCCAAGGGTGCGAACGAGTGAGATGTCCATTAGGACGAAGTGAGTGAGGACACTCCAGTAGTGCAGTTCTTATCGTCCGCAAGGGCATAAGTCACGAAAGAGGGGAAGCGAAAGATTTGCGTGAGAGTGGCACCCTGGAAAATGGAACAGAAAAAGAGTAAATCGAGTAATCAAAGTAGGGATATAAAGTTGCCCGACATTCCCCATGATAGTCCCTTAGGATTAATCTTAAAGTATTGGGATGATCAGCCATATAGGAAAGAAAAATCGAGGGAAAAGATGGTTTATTATTGTATAGAGGTATGGAGAGGAAAACAGATACGTCAGATCATCTTTATTGGCCAATCTATGATTCTTTTGAAGATTGGATTTGTCAAGCAATAAACATATACGTAAATAAGAAAAAACCTTTTTGCATAGAGGAAATCGAATATGCTAGTTTGTGGTTAAAAGCAGAAACCAGTGCTCAGTTGTTTGTGTTGAAAGGGAAGGAGCAGAGAAGAAAAAGAAACCCTGAGGAATCACCAGTATCTCCTCCCCCGTATATTCCCCCTGTAGCACCTGTAGCTCCTGAACCCTCAGATGAGAATGAGAGTGGTTCAGAATCCCCAGTTCAGCCTCAAAGGAGTAATCAGGAAAGAAAATCTAGGAAAGATGGGGACTTTTTGTATCCTCTTAGAGAGGTCGCTATGGGGGACAACAACCTGAAATTGGGCTTGTGAGTGTACCTTTAAA
>JAWWEU010000091.1:22234746-22249409 GCA_035583155.1 Acropternis orthonyx
TTTTCTAGATGTGGTTCAGCAAATCTTATCAAGAAGGAGTTTTTCACCTTTACATTTAATCATTTACATTTACCTTTTTTTTCTACGATTTTCCTCTTAGTTTATAATCACTGAACATATATTTTGCTTTCTTCCTTTATTACTAGTTTTTGGTGTCCAACTGCATTCTTACATAATTCTCTCTTTTTTATCCAAACTCCTCTAGAAGAATGAGGCAAATAGATTACTAACCAGCTCACACCTAAGTTGACAGTGAGTTAGCTGGATGACTGAGTTGTTTAACTGAATGACTCTTGAGTCTTCATCCAGAAATGGCCTAATTTGCTGGTGTAAGTTCTTTCTCATGAACATGTTCATTTACTGCTCTGGGTTCTGCATAAACACATTACAGAGAGGTATTTCCCATACTGTGGAATTCCTGGTGAAAAGGGAGCAGAGGGCATAAACCCATTACTGAAATGGAAAACCTAGATATCGAGGGCTAACTGCCTAGTTGAATACAGTCTGTGGCAGAGCCAGGTATAACTTATATCTGCAGAGTCTTTGCACAGTATTTTATTTGCCTGGCTGTATTTCCTATTTTTTTAAATAATAATAATAACAACAACAACAACAACAACAACAACAATAACAACAACAACAAAAACAACAACAACAACAACAATAATTATTATTATTATTGTTATTATTCCTTGTGTTTTTTGACTGTGTCCAGGGTCTCTGGGTTAGAGGCAGGACCAGAAATGAAGGCACAGGGTGCTACAGTGACTGGACTGCTGCATTGTATCATGTGATGGCCTTGTGCACAGGCACTGAACCTCAGGAGAGGGACATGTATCAGGACCACAGCCACAGTCCTTCTCAGCATGGCGCAAGTCCAGCTGTGAATGGGCTGGGCATGTTTAGGGAAGGAAGAAGGAGGAGGCAGAAGCCCACCCAGACTCGTGGTGTGATTGCAAAGGCTCATGTAGCTTTATTGATGAACAATTCTTTGATGAATGACTGGATCTGCTTTGTTTTTCATTGTATGCTTGACTTACACATGGTGTTAACTAATGAATTCATGGTTTTCTTTATTGAAATCACACATATGTCACTGTTAGTTCATAGCAAACAACATGGCTTCATAGTAAATTTATACACTGTGTAATTTTTTTTCCACTCTTAATGGAAAACACACTGTTTTGTTTGGACCATGTCCAGACTTTTCAGTTATGAAGTTACTCACTGAAGGTGAAGCATGTGGGAGGTTACATTAAGGAACATTACTGGCAAAGACACTTAGTCTGAATATTGGCTGCTCTTTTAATTTATTTGGATGAAGGGCAATATTTTCAAAAGTGTCTGAGCTACTTAGGAGTCCATAGCCTACACCAGAAAAATTTCACTGGCGCATACTGGACTGGATGTGATGTTTTTCCTTCAATGGTTGCACCTTCAGACAGTAATACAAGACACCACAACAAAGGTGCCTTTTACTAGTGCAGTTTCTTTTAGTTTCTGAACCAGATTAACCCGGACTGGCACAAGAAATGGTGGACTGGCACAAGCAGCAGTAGACTAGCACAGAGAGCTTGACACAAGCCGAGTTGTGTCTCTTACATGAAACTTAACAAAATGAATGCAGCCACATTTGTGAGTGATTTAGGGCACTTGTGAAGAAACGGCTTACTAACTTTCAGCCAAATTATTCTAACAAAACTTTATGCTTCTTCCGTTTTGTGAATGCTTTGGGGAAGTGCTAGCTTTGCAAGTAAAGGAACAGAGCACTAAGATTAAGAGAAAAAAACCCCAACTGTGCTACAAAGACTTCCTTTTATACCACTGTTCCCTGAAACATGAGTAGAAAAAGCAAGAACTTGAATTTTGCATAGATGACTTAGATGTTTTTTCTTAAACCACTGCCTGGTGTTGCTCACTAATAAATCATCTAGCTTGGCTATAACTGTGCTGCAAGAAACTTTCAAAATGCTATTCAAATGCTAGAGAGAAAGAAAATCCCACTCCCTGCTTCTATCTGCAGGATACATGCATCTTGATAAACAGCATCTGCTGTGGGATGGATTCTGCTGTCACAGTTCAACCTTCCAGCCAGGCAATGTAATCCAGACATGTCCACTGTTTAGGAGCTTCCATTTTTTCCACACTTGTGGAGGACCCTCTCATATTGTCAAAGCCATATATGTTATTTGGCATGCGTTTTTTGGGAGCGCAATTCAAGGACAGTGCAGAGAAGTCCACCCTGATTTCATTGTGGAGAACTGTGATGCTCTCTGACGAGAAGTCTTGTCCAAGACAAAATATTTGCTCTCTGGACCAGGTCTGCAATCCTTATAATCCACTTTATGGGTTCATTATAACTATATTATTAATTCAATCACAATTTAATGGTGTTCTGTTGTATACCCACCGAGAATTCACCTCTTTGTAAAGTGTTATAGTGCCTTGTAAAGTATCTGCCTCTACAATGCCACAGCCACAGCAGGGCAGAAAATTGTGAGGTTGAACAAAACCTCACCAGTGTTTCCGTTCCTGAGTTCACAGGGTGCAGGTTCAGAAGCTGGCAGCTTTCAAGGACAGTAATCCCTCTACAGCAGTTAGGTTAACATGGTTCATTCAAAAAAGGAAGCTGTCATCTATGGATGGCAACAAAAAAAAAAAAAAAAGAAATCATAATTTATCCCTTTAGAGTTGCTCTTTGTGCTTTTCCAGGATTTTGGAACGCTTACTTAGATTCAGGGTATGTTCTACTTAGAAAAATTAAAGTAATGCTGCCCAGTTTTATGAAAGGAAATATAAAACAAAAAATACCCCCTTTAAAGCTAAAGTCAGAAGAAAAATCCTGCAAGTTTTTGTGGAGAGTGTCTAAGCAAAATCATTGCCTGTGTTGCAATTGTGTTTTATGTGTGCACTTAGAATAAGTCACTGAACATGTCTGATGTTCTCAGACCAAAAAATAGACATCACAACACAGACTATGCATGTGTCCAGTTGACAAGAAAAGAGGTCTGACAGACAAGGGCCCCACTTCCTGCTTTACTTTCCTTATGCATTGGTAGATCAGGTGTAATGGCTTGTGCTTTTAAGCATGTGGAATGAAAAACAGGTTTTACACTGCATAGAAAATATATCCCCTGTCCCCACTTCCCCCAGCCCCTAGCTATGCTTTTGAGGAATGAATCCACAAGGAAGCACCAGATTCTGAACTACAGGCACCTCCCATTTCCAGCAAGCTCCCCCAGTTCCATGAGTCTGTGCCAACATGATGTGGTCATGACCAGATGCCCCAGCCTGGCCACCCCTTCCCTGCCACAAGGCTACTCTCCACTGCATGTGTTCCTCAGGTGCTGTCAGTCCACTTGAAGCAGCACTCCCAAGCTGCACCTGAGGTCTCAGAATGACCTTTCCTCCCCCAAAACATGGAAGATCTCTCTCTTCTAACAAGGAAGGAAGAAGCCAGCGGCATGACAGGTTGCCGTTTCCCGGACCTACACCATCACCATCTCTGCTTGAGAGCACAAGAGCCTTTGGCCAGCAACTCAAAAAGTCTGTTTGCCGCTGGGCTCCTGTGTGCCAGGTTCTTTATATCCACAGAGGCATGTCTCCATCCGGATATTTGAAGTAAAATAAGTGATGTGGGAAGAAGAAAAGAGCAACAAGTAAAAGTAATGCCAAGAACCAGACTTCTGCAGATGTCCACAGGAGCACAATTTTGCTCTTCATCTCTTCAGGCATGGGCTGGGAACTTCCTTCACCTTCCCAGTGGGTTTGCCACCTCCAAAATGAGGGGTTGGTACTGCCAAGCTTGAGGATCAGGAGCCCACAGGGCATTGCTAACACCAGTAGGTCAGTGCAAATCTGTGCTGGCCAGAGCTGGACCATTACTAAGCCTTTTGACAGATGCTCTACTCCTTTTGGCCCTGCACCTGTCCCATGTCTAGCACTTCTTGTCCCAGCACTGTTGCCACTGACAGTGTTGGGGGTATCAGGGCCACAGACAGGAGTGTGTGGATCTCTGAACAGCAGGAGAAAGGACAGATGATATGAAGACTAAACAACAGCTCGCCCCTAAGCATGTTCATGCAAAGATGTAGGAATGATGTTTCAAAAATAAAAGAAAGGTCAGTCACTTTTTTCAAACACTTGAGTCCAGCTCAGGAAAGTCTATTTTTCTGATGTTTCTCTTGAAGAAACACCACAGGGGTGGCCAGCTTGCCTGCAGCACATTGCATTAGCTGCAGAGACACATATACTTTACTGACATTTCCCCTGACACAAGAATTTCTAAACAAAATAATTGTCACTTGCTAGCATCTAGCTGTGGCTCAAAATCAGACCTCACTGTGAGCAAACAGGAGAGAGGTCTGGAAAGCTGTAGCAGCTGGAGTAGCTCAAGCCAGGCACATTTTTGAGTAACTCCCTAGAACTAAGGAGTGTTTACATATTTTGAAAAAGTATGATTGCAAAGAGACACTTGAGGACAAGAAGAATGTACAAACTTCAAAATCTGCAGCAGAATAAGCAGTAAAATATCCAGATATCATGAACCTTGGAAAAACAGAGAAGTAAAAAAAGCCACAACCTATAGCAGTCCTTGAAGTATCCTTCAGTCTTTAAGTAGTAAACCACCATTTATATAAAAACAGTTTAATTTTGTGCTGAGTGTGGGTGGTAAATGGGAAGGCAATGGGACTTTTGATCTCTTCATAAATTAAATACATCTAAACCAACAATCAGACAAAAAAAAAATTAATGCCATGGTAGGGGCATAATTCTTTCCTCTTGAAAAAAACCCCACAATCCAACACTCTTTCCTGAACTTGCCAGAAAGCCTTTGAAAAGATCACAAACTAAATCTTGCACAGAAGGTAGGGGGGAGTCTGTTCTGTGTTGTCCTGTTGTCCTTTCCTCCCCACAATTACTCACTTCCTTGTTCTCTCTATATTGTATTTATTTATTTCCCTTATAATCATAAAATTCTTTGGGTTATAGAAGATCTTTAAGAGAATTGAGTATAACCATTAACCTAGCACTGTCAAGCCCACTAGTAATCCATGTCCCTAAGTGCCACATCCACATATGTTTTAAATATCTCCAGAGATAGTGACACCCATCAGACATCATAGATAAAGATATTAAACTGAACTGGCTCCAATACTGTGCCCAGCGAACACCAGTTGTGACCAGCTGCCAGCTGGATATAACTCCATTCCCACCTTGTCCCCCAGGGAATTATAAAGGAGCTGTATCTGTGGTGTAAAGCAGCTGGCATTTATCTTGCAGTTTGACAGAAGGTGGTTTAGGCTTCCTAGAGGAGGCACAGAGAAAGACAACACAATTGAGGAACTGGAAGGACTCCTTGAGGGGCGACAAGAACATTCAAAACGAGGCTGAGAATTCATGGACTAGAGGAGGGAGCAGAAAATCTGTAAGTATGTGAAGCACAGGCAGTCAAGAGGAGAAAGGCTTTAGATTGACTTACATCTGCCTCTGCTGGGACCAGCTCACGTGCAGCAGGCCTGTCCACCCAGACACACCCAGCCTGAAGGGGCACAAACAGGCACAAGGCAGGATGGGAGTGTTGGCCCATGCAATGCAAGGAAGTGTGCTGCAGTCATTGGGCATTGTGATCTCAAATGTGCTGGCTCTCTGCTCTCATAGCTCCTGCTCTGTGTGCTCCCTACTGTGCGCTGAGGCTGTGTCCTGCATCGCTGCACGTGTTGTGTATTTTATGTTAACAGATCGCCACATAAACAGTCTGACTTTCCCAGCAAATGGTGATCCAGGGCTTAAATGGAAAATCCCAGAGGCATTGCAGAGTATTTTCATGAGGAGTGATTTATTTAGCAATTGTGTGTTTTGGCTTTCTGCTCATTATGTCCAGCACTCAAGCTCTATGGGCCTGCTTTACATTGCACATGACATGCCATGGAAAGCGCAGCACTGGCGTTTTCAGTCACAAATTACCAGGATCTGAGGAGATGAAAAAAATTAAACTTACCTTTTTTCATTTTTGTACTTAATAATGCCCCAGTTCATTAGGAATACCAACTTTATTTTCTTTCATTTTGCTGAAGCAGACACTTCGCTTCAATCAGTGTGTGATTGGCTTCTCTAACAAAAGGCAGGGGGTTAATGAACCCTTTACATAAGTCCTCATCTTCAAAATGTGAAATAAGAGCATGAAAATAGAGCCTTACATGAGCTATACTTTAGCAGCACTGAAATAATGATTTTTATTTCATTTCTGCCTCCTTCCTATGGCTTTTCAGATCTGTGTGTGGATTCATTCATTTATATATATAAGCCAGCCAGCTTCTGGGGACATGCTGTAGGACAAACATATCTCTATGCAGAGCAAAAAAGGAAAGATAAAGGGTGAAAGGAAAAGAAAGAAAGCTGAAGGAGAAAGGAAAGAAGAGGGAGAGGGAAAAGAAGCAACAGATTTGTTCTCTCTGTGCAGGAAAAATTTTCTATATAGCAACAAGAGAGGTCTGAGGTTAATTGGTGCAAATATGGGCTTGAAACGAAGGTGGGCAGGTAAGAATCAGGGACCAAATGAATTATTAAGTGATTTACTGGAAATAACCTGTCCTTTCCTTGTCCCTGTGTTTCAGCCCTCTGCCATTTCCTGGAAGAGACCAGCCTCTGTCTCAGTCATATTTTTTGAGTAATTCCCCATCACATCCAAAATACAAACTCTCCCAACAAAGGGTATTTCTTTCACACTCCATATTACACATGCCAGATACTTTATTGTACTAGATACAACCTCTAAACATTTACAGTAAGTGCACTTAATATCAAAATTTTTTGCCAAACCCTATTGGCTCTTTCCATACTTGTGAGTTACAAACATGTCTTTATTTGAACAGGAAAACAAATGAACAGATTCCTGAGTCTCCCACATACACTCCTGGTTATCAGAAGTTTATCACAGGCAAATGGGAACATTTCTTGGAGGCTTTTGTTAAAATGTTGGCAGCTATTAGTGGGTTGGATTTCCATGTACTGCAGAAGACAGCAGCATAGTTTAATACCCTTGTATTCTGTGTTTTTGTTGTGTTTTGTTTTGTTTGTTTCATGGGGCTTTTGTTTGTTGTCACTTTTGGTTTTGTTTTATTTTGATTTGGTTTTTAGTATCATCCTCTTTTTTTCCTCCTTGATAGATGTAGAAAACAGGAGTTGGATAAATAGTTTCTTGAAAAACCCTCTAAGAGAGGAAAATGGGAGGAAAGAAATGGGCACTTTTTCTTGAGGCACTGGACAGGTATGGGAGTTAACACTCTTTAAGCTAACTGTCTATTGGAAGTAGTCTTTCCAATCAAATGGTAAAGCCCAGGCACTTTGCCTGAACAAATGAGATTGCAGTTGCAAATCCCCTCCATACAGACATCAATGTATAGCACAGACTGAGGGCTAACAGCAAAAACTCATTGGAAAAGACATATGACAATACACTTGCAACAACAGGAAAGCCTGAAAGAGGATCAGAAAAAGGAAAAGCCTGTATTTGGTTTATGTTACTTCTGCACCAAGTGGAAAAACCAGTTCGCTAAGGCCGACCTCTGCCAGCTCCATCCAGTCTTGTGGTCAGAAGGGACCCAAAAGAACGACAGGTACAGTGTGGATGGGATCACGCCTCTGCATGGAGTGGGGATGATGCCCTAGAGAAATGCCTTTGCTTGCTCTGCTTTGAATCACCTTGATTCACACTGACTGAAAGACAGACCATGGGTGTTTCCATCAAAGCCTCTCCATCTCCTGGTGTCGGTTTTTAATCCCACCTGGGAAGAACAATCTGCTTGGTGGGCTTTTATTTCTTTCACAGAAAAAGCTGTGTGGTTTTAGTCCATGACAGTTAGTGCAGTGAGAAGAGACAGATCTGGCTGTGGCAGTGTCACAGACAGAAAACCCAGATGGCTTTACAGTAGGTAAATATGCTCTCTGGTAGCATATTTCTGGGTCAACACAGGTCAGAAAAAGCTATAAAACCTGCTTCAGAAGCAGAGCCCCCTTGAGTTTTCCATGAGAGATTACTCCTAGAATCTGGACTGGCCATAGCCAAACCCCTGACCACCACAGAGGTATAGATCAAAAGACATACTCCACGGAGTGGCCTGGAAAGCTTCATTTCAGTGCAATCCCATACTGGGAGAAATCGATGCTGATATGGAAAAGTTATTTAGGAGGGTAAGGAGAACTAAGACATGGGACATAAAAACATGTCCTTTCTTCTCTGACATCCAAGTTACCCAGACGTAATTTGCACCATGAAGACAGCATGCCAACCCTTTCTTTTCCACTAAATGATCTACTATAAGCCTTTGTTGCCAGCTTGTTTAAACAGTGCCACATCTGTGACTATTTGGGAAAGACCGAGTTAAAAAACAGTGTTGGATCTTGTGACAATTATTTTAAAAACCCTGGCGCACTATGGAGAGACAGGTGAGCTCAGTTTCAGGAATCACTGAAAAAGCCTTTATTCGGTCTGCCCTTTCTATCTGTCAAGCTTTTAGCATCTCAGAAGCCAGCCTGAAGCTATCAAGAGATCTCAGAAAACACGGAACAAAAAAGGGGCTGACAAAAAAAATCAATGTGTCAAACATACATAGAATATACTTCCAAACTTTTACACACAAAGCTGTACTTTTTTTGACCAATGGGTCACCCAACCCCTAGATATATAGCAAAAGGGAATTAAAATTCTGCTTAGCAGTCCTTCATTCAAATGACATCTTTTAAACTAGTTTTCAGACTTGTGCTGCCACTAAAAAACCCATGGAGTAGGGAAAACACATTTTCTTTGACCTGCAAATGATTGCATCAACCATATTCCTTTAAATACACAACTCCCCACCACTACAGTTGCTGACACAAACATCATTACATTTTAACTTCAAGAGGATTTACTTGGACCAGAGGCAGCCAGCAACAGAAGAATTTTAATGACTGTGGGAGGATCGTTGGTATTTTAAGAAGTCTTCTAAAACCTTTTGAAGAATTTCAGATAAGTAAAAATAAGTGGGGCAATTTTTTCCCTAAGTACTTCGCACCATGTTTTCACACAGCAGAACTGAGTTCTGTAACTGCACAAAGAAGCTGGAAAATCTGAATAGAGAAGTAAAACTTAAAAAAATTCTGACACAAAAACAAATGGCATGGGAACCATTCTAACGAAGACAACAAATGAATCCTGCTGCTGCAAGCTCTGGTTTTTATTCTCTTTGTTCACTGAAGATTTAATTTCATTAGCTTGCAAAGAACCACTCAATTAACAGATCACATTTCTCAAGGATATAGGGACAACATGACAACAACACAAAGCACTAACTAAATTTTTAAACAGCAGCGAAATGCTCAGTGAGTTCCTCTAGTGCAATCATACACACAACGTTTACCTCCTGTTGCCTTTGATCTAAAGCATTGTACTTCACCATTTAGAAAAAAAATCACCTGCTGCCAGAAGTGCTCCTGGATTAATATACCTGACAACTGAAATTCAAGGGTTCAAAGGGTTCAGCTTCTTCAATTGTCCAGTGCCTCCTTGGTGAAGGCTGATCAATGTACCTGGACAGCAACTGCCATCTGTCACCATCACAATGACAATAGAGAAACCTCCTTGGGCATCCATCTTCACAAGGGGCCTCTTGTCTTGAACGATCACACCCCCTGTTTCAAATTAGTCACCCATGGCTTCTCAGAAACCACCACACTTTGAGCAGGGTAAACTAAGGTGAATGACTTGCTGTTATTCTGTAACATCATCTTCTCCAGCAGTAAAAAAAGACACTTGGAAAGGGCAACACCCCCCACATCCCCCCACTCCAAAAAAAAAAAGTGTTCTTTTTTTTGTGGGGATGTTAGCGACAGGAGAAAGTGCTCTCGCTGGATCCAAGTAAGAAAGGAACTCCAAACACTCTCACAAAAAGGAAATTGTGTTTCAGTCAAATGTCCCCATTATGTGGAGGCAGTCTTACCCTCTCCTTTCTTCTGCCTACCTGCACTAGTTCAAACATCAAGCATGCACTTAGAAAAAATTATGAGTGGATTAGCAAGCAGATGCTTTTAAAAGAAGAAATTCATACAGCTTGTTATTGTCTTTCTCAGTATGGTTATGTGAATAAAATTGAATCAACCTGTACATTCCCTTGCTCTCAAATACAGTCACGAAAAAAGAGCTGTTTTGTCCAAAGCAAGTGTTCATATTCAAAACCTTGGTCAACTGGCAGATAATGTTATGTTTATCCTCTCTGCCTACTCCACGATGCACAGCGTCCACACAAAAGTAGCTTGACATTCAGATGAATTTCAGTATTACCAAAAGCAGTGTCAAAACTCTCACTTTATTCAGTGGAGGCAGGTTGTGTTTACTTGATTCTCTTCCCTCCCTCATCAAGGAATTGCCTGTTTCAAGCAATTTTATGCATCCTCAGAACAAGAGATGATAAAAACACTGAAATTTCCTGGGCTGACCTTCTCACCTCCTCACCACTTCTTCCCTGCCCAAATGGAAGAATATTGTCCCCTAAGCTACATTCCAGTAGTATGGTATACTGAAGGATATACATCTCAGATTTTGTTTTGTGGGGTTTTTTTTAATGTGTTTATTTTTTGTTTAGTTTTTGTTTGTTTGTTATAGAGGCAAATTACCATGAGGAAAATGGCCCAAGAATTTACTGTTGATATACTTAGCATTGTTAGGAAAACATACAGTTTCTCAGAGAAAGGTCCCAAGTTTTTTAGCAGCAAGATCCCAGTTTTGCTTACATTTACCCCTGTCAAGGAGTTTTGTTTAATGTCACTAATTCCTGGCAATCAATAGTCATATGAGTGGCGTTTCACTTCAGAACAGCATGGTATGAAAAAATCCACTTATTAGCTTAGCTATTTATAACAATGTACATGTGTGGCTATTATCTGTAGCACAGATAATAATAATCTATTTGCAATAGATGACTACCTTGTAAAGTATTGGCTTCACAAAATAAAATTGTAGTTTGGTTCTTAGTAGCTCACTGCTTTTGAAGTGAAGGGTATATAATTTAAAAGATACCCTAAAAATATTTCTCAGTTCAAAAACACAAAAGGTGTTTTGCTTTCAATTACAGGAAAGGTTCCATAAAAACTTACACATTTTTTTTCACATTAAAAATGCCTATGTTTTGTGCCACGAACAAGAAAAGCATTCCAATGCCATAAATACATTTTTTTCAATCTATCAACCTGATTGTTGCCCTTTAAGGGCCTTAGGGATGTGTTCTACCTTAAGAACTTGTCCATAAAAAAACTTGGTACCCTTCACATGTTACACATTTCGTACTGAACTTCAAAGAAGAACCTTTATACATTGTGACTAAAGTACTGTTTATTTCATAATCTAAACAAACACTGAAATACAGTCTATGCTTTTCTACTTTCCTGCAGACTTTACAAAGAGCTTTTTTTTTTTCATAATTAAAACCATCTGCATACACACAGAACATGCATTCTCTAACGCCAGTAATGAAAGTAAGAAGAGTCAGTTATATGATCTTCCTGTTGCCTGTGTTAGAAAAAAATACTTCTGTTTCTACTGCAGTTATGGCAGTGTGGCTAAGGATACAAAGACTAGAGCACAGTTTTACTCCCTGCACAGAAAATGTTCATTACAAGCATGCTGATGGTGATACATATTACATGTCTATTAAATGATAGGCATACTTTTATCCCCTTTACTCCCTTTTTAAAAATACTAAGTGGCTACATGTAAATGCAGTGAAGCAGTTATAAGCTTAATTAATCAGAGTTGATTCAGACTGGCACCAAGATGCAGCAAAGTCCAACAAAGTCTCAGCAAAGCTTTCCACGGGCTATCGATGACCTCTGCCACACGTCATCTACCTTCTACTTTTTTCAAGTAGAAATCAAAGGCCTTGCAGCCTGGCCAGTTCTGTGGACTGGGTGGTCTGCACTGGTGTGCCAGGTTCCCTGGAAAAGATGCACTTGTAGTCCATTAGTGTTTAAGAAAATGTTGTGAGTGGGTTACCTTCTCCAGGGCCATGAGCCCACCCACTCCGTGGCGTAGCCTGCTGCTCTTTGTTGGTCACGTGGCTGGCTGTGGTTTTACACCACTGAGTGGTCATTGCTGTGGACACCAGCCAAGATAGTGTGGTTGAGCGAGGATGCCGATCGATCCGAGCCTTCGGTGGGGCCATTGGCGCTCTCACTGCGCTGGCAGCAGAGGATCTGCTTGAAGGTTGCGCTCATTTCCTTGTCCCGGTAGGAGTAGATAATGGGGTTCATGGCAGAGTTAAACTCTGCCAGGAGTAGGAAGAATTTTTCATAGGCCAGGACGTTGCACTGGGGACAGCAAACATCGAGGAGCAGCAAGACTAATCCTGGGGTCCAGCAGATTATGAAAGCACCTAGGAAGAGAAAGAGTGGACAAAACACAACAAACCTCACAAACATACTAATGCACCATTACTTGTCAAAACACCAAAAGAGCCATCCAGCTGGAAGTGGCAATGGTTAATTTCCTCTTTCAAGAGCATCTTCCCACACTCCTTCTTCACTGACCTGATGAGAGGGTTGCCTTTCAAAGATCTGTAAATGGTTATGGGAAGCACATCAAAAGACCAAGGCACACCCCCACGCCCCAACCCCCCCCCCCCCACCCACAGAAATTCTGCTTGGCAAATACGTTTGCATTTAAAGTTGATAATGAGGAACAGTTTTTCCCTTCAGCTAGAGACCTCTGACTAATCAATCTCTTGATCAGGAGAAACAATGCTGCAATTTACTTCTCAAGCTAGTAACAACAAAACCTTTCTGTGAGTGCTATGACTGAAGCATCAGTAATAGAAAAAGAGTGCAGGCAGCAATTCTCAAGAAAAAGAAAGCCTGAGTCTTGTTAATCCATTTCAGCCTCATTATGTAATGGAAAGTCCTAATCACACATCCTTCTTGCACTGAAATGCCGTCCTTCAACAGATCTTTTCTTAGGGCTCTATTCAAATGAAATTCAGTGGCTCCTCAGGCTTCAATAGTGTCAAAGCCAAAGAGCCTTACCCTGATTAAAATGCTCCCCCTCTCCTTTCTCTGTTTCACAAAGATGAGGAGAACAAAGCCCAGAATAAAATTCAGAGTTCAATGAAGAAATGAAATCAAATGCCTTGTACTTTACTGGGAGAAGGTCAGAGGGGTTTTATATACAAGCATTGCTCGGGAAGCCATTACACACCAATCATGACAGAATGAAGATGGGGCTCCTGAGATTTTCCTGAGATGCTTGACTGAGGTGGAAACCAAGGTCTTCTCATCAGTTAGCAGGATTAGTGAAGGCAGTAGCAACAAGGGCTTCTCAGCACTACTCACTGGGCACTGTTTTCAGACTGGTTCTCCTGTCATTGTGATATTTGTTTGTTAACATACTGCTCTCATTTTTAATTCAGTGATGTTCTCTGCAGGCCTAGCAGCTAACTCAAGTCAGTTCCAACATCATACAGACTTTTGCCATGCCTGCCAAGAAGGTGCTATTTTCAGTTTAGGCAGTGAGGTTGCTCGCAACTAATGGAGCCACAGTGCCACTCTATGCCTATCACTTTGCTGATCAACAAAGTTTGCCAAGGAAAAGAAGCTGGGAGGCAAACTGCCAGCTGCCAGTGCAACGCACTGAAGCCTTTGAGCAAATGACTTTGTTAGGGTCTGGCAGCAATTGTACAGCATGGGGAGGATGAAACTCTCCCACGCCAAGGTGGCATTAAACACATGAATCCATTTCATAGCTTTTGTTGGCTGCTCTTTTGGATTCCAGCAGCCCTAGAAAAGAGTATCTGAAACCCATGCAAAAGACTACAGTCTTTTGTCCCTTCTTTGTACCTGTTCCTGCTAGAGTAGAAAACCACACCTCTTTATTTGCAGGATTGTCTGTGTTGATAGTGAGTCTGCTCTCTGCACTGAGAAGCTCTGATGAGCTGGTTTCTCCAGAAGCCAAGCCAATCATTCAAATTCAGCCACTTACTGCTGAAATAGTACATGATGCATTCAGCCTCCTAGCTAGTGAGGCAGCGGTGGACTTTGTTCTAGCTTGAGCATGTATTTTCTTCACTATAAGCTGCCTTGGGAAAACAACATCAGAGACGGGAACACTGCAAGTCATGCGATCTACATTCAAGGACAAAAGGCAATGACAGCATCCTCACCAGGCCTGTAGCAGAAAAGTCCAGTGTGGAAACAATGGAGCTGACAGGAAAGCTCTCATAGCGTTGTTCAAAGTGGCAATTGAAAGCTTCCAATTTTCCAACTTCTTTTTTTTAAAAATCTATTGTTGAGAAACAACAGAACATTCTGTTGACATAATTTCTGATACATTAAAAACAGCAACAAGAAGCTGTATGGTTGAGGCAGGTAGGAACTTGCTCCTGACAAAGCCCCAAAGTCATTGAGAAAAGCCCACATACAACCCCCTGCACTGAACACTGGTCTCAGGTGGAGTTTCTGAGCCTCTCTGGGCACCTTGGTATCTCAGATAGGTCTGATAACCTCTATGCTGAGGCTTGATGGATTGCACTCAAGAAAAAGTGGACTGTAGTTTAGCAACTAAATGTGCACAAAAAATGATAAAGGGTTGTCTTCCCACCCAGCTCTGGAAGGACATCACTGCTGGGCAACTTGTCATC
>JAWWEU010000091.1:22278608-22308477 GCA_035583155.1 Acropternis orthonyx
GGTAAAAAAACACAAAAGGGATTGAAAAAAAAAATAAATCTGTTCTCTGCTTTTCACTTGTTCCTGGGATTCAGCATCCCACCCACTCTGTGGGTGACGTAGTGTGCCAGATCCCGACTGCTCCAGCCAGCGCATCAAGCTGCCACTGCCCTACCCACACAATCACCCTCTTGTCAGAGGCGGCTGGCATCCTCCCTGCACATGATGACAGCATCACCGCCTGGAGGACTGCACTCCCTTTAGGGCAGCTCTTCTCCTTTTGGACAAGGCAGCAAGGCACAAGGAGGACAGGCCATGTTAGACAGCTAACAAACAAGAAGCTCTTGTGTTAATTCCCTCCCTCTCCTGACCCCGAAACACAGCAAGGATGGTACAGGGGAAAAGATGCTCTTCTGCGTGCAGGAACAGTGTGGCTTGGGAGTACAGCCAGCAGGACAACTTCAGGACACCGGTTTATGGAAGTTTAAAAGTCAAATGAACAGTTCAATGCTGCCCAATTCATTAGGGGGTTACTTGGCTGAGCAGCATTTCAACAAAGATTCTAAGATGAGGAATGATTTACCTTCTTCTGCCAAGCCTCATACATTTACCCAGACTCCCAGTTCTGTTTTCACTGGGATCCCAAGGCACCATCCCTTTCCTCCAAAATGAATTGTCTTCTCCTGCGTAAAGCATGCTGACGCAAACTAGCTCCCTTCCCCACTCAGCTGTAGGGCAGGAGCAGAGGGAGAAGGATCTCTGGAATAAACTGAAATGCTCCTTTTGCATCTTCAACTCCTGCAAAAAGTTGGTTTCTGCCTCAAACAGCGATGCACCATTAAGAAAGGTAGAGGTTCTTTACCCCTGTGTTACTGAGGTTCACTGACACAAAAAAAAAAGCCAGATAGCATGAGATAAATGTTCAGCAAATTGCTCCATGCAGCCTAAGACACTCACCTTTTCTGCACTTCCCAAGATAAACTTGCAGCACTGCCTTTTCAAGAAGGCACTCAGGAAGTACAACACTAGAAACTAAATCTTCTGCTTCTGAAAACTGTAAGCCGGACTTACAAGCAGATTGCAAGCAGTGACAGAGCACCAGCACACCCACCTGATCAACAGGCTGACCACACTGCCTGCTCCAAACGGGGGTATGTCTCCAAAGCAGCGCTTTGAAGCGGTGTTTAGCTTTTTCCTTTAGAATCACAAAACAATCCTGCCTTGGAAATGCAAATTCAGCAATATGGGATGGCACTTTTTAGCTGATGGCAACTAATGAACATTTCTCATGGTTCTTCTAGCAGTTTGGTAAACCCTTGATGCACAGACATTTAACACCCCTTAACTCTATGTCGTTGCCCTCAAGCCTAATTCCTGGCTTCATGATATTATTTATTTATTTAAAAAAAAACAAAACAACCCTCCACAAAAACCCCATAACTGTTTCCCAGCCATCTTTATCTTGCAACTGTGTCTCACAGAGGGTACAGAGGTGGAAGCATTGCTGCTTCTTTACACTACAGCCCTAAGACTGACCTCCTCCTGACGAAGAAACCACACTGTATGGAAAAAAAACCAAAGCAAATCAAAACTGAAATCATTCGCAAAATACTACCAAGGTGGGAGCTGCAAATATAGGATGAAGAGTGTTACAGTCTAGGATGTCTTTGTTTCCTTCAAACAGACTTAATAAAATAATATGCTATCGTTCTTTGTAAACAATGTTTAATGCAGATTAGAAGAGGTGCTAGAGTACAACATGTAAAGCACTGCATGAAGTGCAGCAATAACAAGAAATAAGTTCCTATTTGAATTTTGAAGAAAGCATTAAGATGTGCTACCTGCAGTCCTGAAAACTCTTGCCTCTACAGGAATCAGAATTATTACTGAACTACACCTGCAGGTAAACTGAAGTCACCTTCAGTTTAGCTAATGCCTGAAGTTGTTCCACTGTTTCCAGAACAATACTTGACAAAAATATGGTACTTACTAAGGAAATAAAAAGGGTCACTTTATGTACCTTGTACAACTGTACTGTTGAGATCACAGTCAGCAGCCCATACATCTTCCCTCTGACCTCTGCTCATAACGGGAACAAAAGACAGTCACTGCCTACCCTTTCAGCTGCATACATACCTCTAGTCTCATATATGCTTGGAATTAGCTAACATCTGCTATTTATTCAGTGGCTATTTACTCCTAGAACTCTGCATAAGTGCTCACTATTTTCCATCCACCTTTTTTTTTTTCCCTTTTTCTCCCTTTTTTCTCAAGTCTGAGCCAGTCTGTCACCTCACAGGAAATACTACACTGTTGTATGAATAGCGATTCCTTCAGGATGCAAAACAAGAATATATTTCCCAAGAAGAAGACTGGAAAACCTGAACTTTCTTCATGTTGTTAACCTCATTTTCTGTTCTGCCAGGAGGATCAGGGAGGTGGGGAGCAACAGATTTCCAAACCAGCAGGAAGTAAGAAGAGGTTTTACCCACCACTACAGTCTCCCTTGCAAAACTCATAGATATTCTTTCTCTGAAAAGAAGGACATGTAAGAATACATCTTATCAATGGCTGAACAGGTTAGTTAACTGCACAATTCATACTCTGGTTACAAAGCTAATCACTTATGCAACACATAAATTCTTGAACTAACATGTGAGTTGACATAGTGACTCACACCAAATCACTGCAATTATTATGTCATGCTTGTGGTAGAAAGCACGAGCCACGGTGTAAAGTTATGAGAAATGAGGCTAAGTTTTGGCTTTGTAGGTTGAATACTGCTGCATTTATGGACTTCTAGGGCAACCTGTTGATTTGTACTGGGATGTCAAGAGACTTGTGTACTGTGCTGGAAGACCTAACAGGTGGGAGCACATGTTGGGACAAGAAGACAACCTGCATCATCCTTGCCACCTTCAGCTCACTGTCATGTGCAGCAACAAAGAACTGCAAAGAACATCACCAGGCAATGGTACTCGTATCCAGGCTGTGCTTCTGCATAAGCAAACAGAGCCCCAGACAAAACCCAAATAAAGTCATTCACAAAATGACAGGAACCTCCTGATTCCAAAGTGTGTTATGGTATTTCCCTCAAGTTTCCCAAGCCCTGAAACTTAGACACCTCTTGAGCAGTGTGCTGAAGAACATCAGTGTCTCACATGTTACTTTTCTGTATTAGCAAATGGGCAGATACTGGTATGTGCCAAACATTTTAGACCTGAGTGAACCATACATGAGTCCTGCTTAACACACAATCTTTTCATGAATAGCCTGTAGCCCCTCACTGCTCTCCAGATACTGGAGTTTTGCATGAATACACATATCGCCTTTTGGGTGGCAAAAAGGAGACAACAGGTACTTCAGCAGAAAATTGAGACTTCTATTTTAAGTTTGCAACCATTTGGCATCTTCAGAGGCAAATGGGCAAACACTACATATAATAGGCTGCTAGAAGAGGTTTTAATTGTGCATTGCTGCAAAACCCCATCACATTACATCTTGGGGTTCTAGATTTTCACCAGTTTCATACTACAGGGCTGAGGGACCAAGTTCCTTATATCAGCTTCCATAAACAAGCATCCTATTGCCAACATAGTAATAAACTCTGAAGGTTCTTATTGTTTGCACCTCTTCTGGTGTCTTCTGACTTTCCAGAAGCTGGACATGCATTACTGAAATCACCTGATAAAAAAACAGAGCAGGGAGAACAGGTAAACAAAGTAAACAGGGAGAACAAAGTAAGCACTTACCAAGCACAATGACCACAGTCTTCAGGAGGCTCATCATGGTGTCCCGATTTCTGCGGGGTCCAGAACTGTGTCTGGACATTCTCATAGTCCTTTGGCGAACGTACCCAAAGATATGAGCATATAGGACCACCATGACCACAAAAGTGACGAGGTTGAAAATAGCCCAGAAGACCAGGTAGGAGTCACTATAGAGTGGTGCCATGTTGGAGCAGTGAGTGATATCACAAATACAATTCCATCCGACACTTGGTATGGCACCCATGACGATGGCCATAGTCCAGATAACAACAATTACGACGACCACTCGGCGGTTGCTCATCCGAGTATGCAGCTGCATTCGGAAAACTGTGATGTGCCGCTCAATAGCAATGGCCAACAAATTGGCTACAGAGGCTGTCAGACTAGTATCTATGAGACCCTGACGGAGAAGCCAGGTGCTTACAGTCAATCTTCTAGTGTTGGGTCCTGTGTTGAACATTAAGTAAAAGTAGGCCAGCCCTGCAAAAAAGTCCGCAGCAGCTAAGTTGGCCATTAAGTAATAAATAGGAAAGTGGAATCGGCGGTTGACATAAATAGCCACCATAACCAAGAGGTTGGCCAGCATTATGAAGATGCAGACAGTAATCCCCAGTCCCATTACAAGCTTGCTGACAGTGTTCCATTCAGTGGCTAGATATTTTCCACTTCGGTTGTAAAAGAAGGCAATACTTTCATTGTAGTAACACTGTGGTTCGCTCATGGCTGTGGACTGAAAGAAGAAGGAAAAAAAGAGAGGCGGGGCGGGGGAAAAAAGAGAACAGCATCAGAACTGAAAACATACGATTGCCTCCATGGATGAGACATGCACAAAGAACGGGGAGGGGGACAGGAAGGCAACATGCTTCAGAACAATTTTATTTTTTCAGACCAAATGGCATTCCACAACTCACAAACAATTGCTCTGAGGAATCTAGTAACAGCAACCAGATTAGAAACAACCAGAAATGCTTCCATCTGATCTGGAAGCCAGCATGATTTCTGATGTAGTTGTAAATTGCATAGAAAATGAGGTTCTGGCCAAGCAGACTTGCTGAAAGATTCACTTAAAGGGAAAGGCAGGCAATTTGCAATTAAGGAAAGTTAACTCTGCTACAGGACACCTTATCTACATTATCAGTGCATAAAACTGTTGTTTGACTGTAGTGGTGTCAAAAGAACTGCTTCTCAAAGAGAATGAAAAGTGGATTACATTTACAAGCAGGTTTTAACTAATTCAGTTATCTATCAGGGTCATTCCTTCTTGTCCTGTCTTAAGAAGTGGGAAGAACACCTTAAATTACAATTGTCAGTATACTCTGAGATTGTGAATTACCAGTGGCGTTGTCCATAAAGTATGAAGAGATTTTGTGAACAAAGCTTGACACTGCACTTCTATAAGCATCAGCCACATTTCTAAACAGAGTTTAAAACATACCATGCTTTTAAATATAGCTCACCAGGATGGACTTATTCCAATTAGAAGTAGGAGTGAGCCAAGAAATAAGAAAAGCAATATTTTGCTTAACTAGTGTTAAAAGCATCCAACCTTAGTTCCTGCATTAAACATTTGTTATGACTATGTCAGGGAACACATGATTAATTTTCCTTTCAGAGTACTCTGCCAAGAACAGCTACTGGTGCAACAAACAAGCCCCACACTCCACCAGAATGTGGAAGTTTTGCATAAAACTGTTGGCTCACAAGAAAATGCTTAATGAGTTTCCTTTCTCAGTTACAACTAAGGTGCTATTTCCAAAAGACAAACCCTAGAAAAAGAAACTCCTCTGAATAGCATCCTGGTTCCTTGTTTAGCATATGTATACAATGAGGATGTAAATGTAATAATTAAAAAAAAAAATCACACCAAGAAACTCCTGTCAAAAAAGTCTCTTTCTACATAAGACTCCGGAAACCTCCTTGTGACTCTCTGCTCTTACGGCTCTGAAACTCTGCTGAGTAAACTTGAATTTTTACAAAAAGAGGACCAGCTGTAGCAAAAATTCAAGTAATAAGCCCAATCAAAGGACAAATCAACAATATGAAAAGGATGAGAATTTCTTCCCATTCAAACATACAAACTAAACCATGTTTTGGACAGTTCCAATCATTCTGCAGGAAATGCTACTGCTAACCTAACCATCATGATGAAACAAAAAATTGACCGAACTGGGAAACAGAACTGGTAATTGGACTCAAGTCAAAATAGTATCTTATAAAGATTTCCTTAGAATTACGCAAAGCTATTTCTGTTTCTTTTAATTTCTACATTTGTCAACACATTTAAGCCAATTGCAATAAAACAATATACAAAATTTTCCACCTATATCCCAAATGTATTACATGACATTTAAATTTATGTTAAAGGAAAAGGTCTTTTTAGAAAGATTTTACCTTCAACCTAAACATTGATCAGAAACATTTGCAGGCCCAGGATAATAAAAAGCTAGAGTAAATAGTATTTCTCAGCACAGTGAGTATAAAACTTTTATTGTTCCTCTAGGATACATTAACTCTTCGGTTTGAAGCCTTTCAACCTTAATTATTGAAGAATTTTTAAAAGTTCACATGCAGGATCTCTCCATTGCATAGAAAAAAATTATTTATAAGGAATATTTAACAAAAGGAGACCTAACTACAAGACATCTGGCTTTAATTCTTTGGTTAAAGACCTTGTAGTAATAACAGGTCAAGTATAAGAACCCTTGAGGGAGAGAGGAAGTCATATGAACGAATTAGTGGCCCTTATAAAAGCTTGCCAACAGCTGCATTAATTATATGAATACATTGGTTTTCTGCTTTCTATAGGAATATCTGCATGCAGGATCTAGTGGATTTTTGTGATCCTGAACCAATTCTCTTTGCCTATATATTTGTTGATCTGATTTTTTCGTTCAGACATCTACTGCCCATATGTAATGATTTCTGCTCCACTGTTGCTCTGTTGGAAGGAGATCTGTTACACCTGGAAGAACATGTATTTTTAATCCAGAAATTTAAAATGTGGCAGGTATCATGTTTTTACTTTTTTTTCTCCTTTTTTCTTTTTGTCTTTGTTTAGCACACAGGCTTAGATTGTGAATTATTCTCTGATTTTGTAATATCCTCTCCAACATTTTCATATGAAATCTGAGACAAGATATGATAAAAAAGTTTGGCTTATTCACAAAATGTCAAGACAGGGCAGAATGTATGTAACACACGTAAGAGTATGTAAAAGGCTACAGAGTCAGACTTGTTAAATTTAAAAGCATGAGAGCATTTGAGCAATCTCAGAGAAGTTACCATAAGGCTCACTTGCTGCTTCTCTCATTTTGAAGACAGAAAAACAAAATGCAGTGTTCACATAAGGAATTCAGAGAAGCTTTGTTTTTAGGGCATTCTAATCTCAAACCTGAGATCTCCTTTAAAAGTAATCTTTTCACTTCCCAGGGAAAGAAGAGCAGAAGGAGAGAGAGTTTTCTGGCAAAAGTTCAAATGGGACTTCTGAGATGCCAGCATATATCGTAAAGGAAGGTTTTGACCTCTGAGGTCACAAATATAAAAATCCCAAGGCATCACATTAGTCATAATGCTGACTGGAAAGGCTCCAGCAGGAGGGAAATGCAATGTATCTCTCAGTACTGAAAGTGTTAACATACCACAAAGGCATATGCAAGCAGGCAGCCCCATCCCCTCTCTAGCCCCTGCAGGAAAAGGGGCAGGAAAGTTTATATTTTAATTTCCTGAAGTTTCACTCAGTGTGTTTCATTGCCTGTGTAAGCCAGATGTGTGGTGCCCTGAGATTTACCTCATCCATTCAGTATATCTCAACAGAAGTTTAAAACAAACTGAATTGCAAATTGCCCGTGTTAGCTAAACCCTCTAGGACACATCTGTGTAGAAAAAGAAAACATCTTAGTTATAAACCAACAAGATAGAAAAAGTAAAATGGACTAAAAGCAGGCTAAAAGCAAAGTCTCCTCTTGCCATATGAAGTTGGCTCAAGACACAATTTTCCCAAATCAAAGAACAGGAAAATCCCAAGTACATGGAGCTAAATCTCTTAATATCGTGAGACGTAGTTATTACCACAACACAGTACACACAGACCAGGAAATGTGGCACCAGGATTTACCAAACAAAACACACTCTTCTTCTACAGTCAGAAAGTAGTCATCCAATGGCTATAACCTAACCTTGGCACTGGTCTTTTAGGCCACTATTTGATGCACTTGTCTGGTTGCTTCCTTTCCTCTGGTTGTATGGAATCCCACCACCAGGGTAACAGCAGGGAGACTTGGAAGAGTATCCTATGTAAGCAACTTTCGCATGTTTTGTGCTTGATTCATCTTGCTGCTGCCCTACCTTTCCATCACAGTCTAGACTGAGGATTTGGATCTGCACTGTGGGGTACCTTCACCATGGAATGCTGATGGGTAAGCAGCCCATTGATCCCTGCCCCTCCTGGAGAAGAGACCAGACTGGAGAAGACATTGGCTGCCTGGAGCAGGAAGGTGAGAGGGGATCTCTGAATCCTGACAGCTCAGTTGTGAGTGACAGCCCATGGAGTGAGGGCTGTGTATGGAGAGACACTTAGTGTGGAAAACAAACACCAAAAAGTTTTCAAACACCACTGATTGATATCGCCTAAATGGAGCATTAGTTAGCACAAGGTGCCAGAGGGGCAAATGATCAGTTTAAAAACCACTCTGCAGTCTGAGAGGGCCCCCATCCACCCCTCCCAGTAGGCATGGGTGCATTTATTTCTTGTTGAGAGAAACAGACCTGAACATTCTTCAAATACTAAGGTCTGACTTTTACAGCGTTTTTCAAACGTGTAAACCACAAAAATGAGTCCATACCCAGGAAAACTCCTAAAAGTACCTTAACCCTAAACTCTCCAAACACGGTCTACTGTTCTCTTTTTCCCCCTTTACTGAATTAACCTCGACATGCGGCTGTTTTCTTACTCAGAACACAGAGAAGATGAAAAACAATTTGTTTGGCTAATATGGGAATGGCAAACTAAGACTATAAAACCACAATAATTGTCTTACATCTTTACATTTAGTTCTCCAGTGAATGGAAAATCAGTAGCACTGCTTTCAGCTTAGGTAAATACTCTTAAGTTTACCAACATGCCAGAAGGGCTAGAGCTGAAAAATATCAGGGAGCTGCCAACTTCAAAATCTCCAAAGAAGGGTATAAATTAGGATCTTTAAAATAAGAATAAGCAAGTAAGTATAGGAAAATTGAATCAATATGCAAATACTTTCTCAACCCACAACTGCTAAACATGGGTTTATGACACTAAAGTTGTAACAGATGAGGAAAAAAATCCAATTTGCAAAAAAATTTCTCCATTAACTAATGAAAAACAAACAATTTTTTAAACTGCAGAACACAAAAGAAATAAAAGCTTTAAAATAAAGGGGGGAAAATGTTTTCTTTAAAGATAAAAGTAGAAGTAAAAAAATCAGAAATTCACAAGGTCCTGATTCATTATAGCGTTAGGCTTACTAGGCCGTATGAACAAATATATTTTCATCTGAAAGTATAAAACCCTACCACAAACATAAAACACCTCCTCCTTGATAGAATTGTATCTCCCAAAGTAATCACTCAATGGACTTAAACAAAAACCTGTATGATACGATGTGGTGGTTCTGTTACAGCAGGCTACTTAATTTCACTAGACTCATTTTGCCCTTCAAATAGCTGAAAAGACAGGAGGAAATTAATCTCTCTGCAAGGAGATCCCTTTAACTCTGCTACAACACAATAAAGCATGAAGTTACTTAAGGATCGTATGGCAACAGCTACAGTATGCTGTAATTTTTAGGATGCTTTTTTAAGAGGCTTTATTATGATAGAGTCTTAGAGCTGACAAAAGTCCTAACTACTAGAAAATGAACCAAGAATTTTTCTGTGTTCTACAGTTTATACCTGGAAAGGGCAACTCAACATATTTAGGCACTGAGTATATCAAAGAGACCCAGTCACCAGCAACACTGGGAAAAGTGGCAATTTTACTGTTGGAAGGTTTAATTCACAAGTGACACAAATCCTATCGGAAACTCTGATTACAACCTCCACAGACTGGCTATAAAACCAAGAAGGCTGTTGACCTTTCATGGTGCTTATTCACTGCTGACTATTACAAAAGTCAGTTCAAAAAAGCTTCCGTGAGTTAAAAAAAGGAATGTGCCAGATCAGGAAGTCCAGCTGACTCTAAAAATGCCTTTCTTTTGGAAGATGCCGCAGCCTCTAACTATCAGGTCTCAAATACCTCTAATCAGCCCTACAGCTTTTAAGGATAGATAAACTGAAGCCATGCAACTCCCTACTCAAACACAAGAACGTTAGTGAGGAGCACTGATGGTCAGGAGCACACTGAGCTGGCCCAACAGGTCCCCAGATTCCCAGCACAGTGGTCTCAACTTCTCCATTTTCTGCTGCTGCAGAAAAGAAGCATGCGCACACCTGCACATGAAGTATCTTTCACTGCAGAATTCTGCAAGCAAAAGGAAATTTATGAAATTGAAAGGTAGAAGAATTGAAAAACAAAAAACCCAACCCAGCAATAAGCCAGTAAACTCACCTGTCCACAACCGACCCAGTAATTCAGACACTGTTTTATTGTTGCTCCAGCATTTTCAGATGAGCTGCATCTCTCACAAGCACTGCCTACATGTTTTTATGAACGTTTTCCAGTTGAGGAAGAAATGAAGACTGTTTAAATCAGGGCACATTTCTACACTCATCACACCCTCCCTTACATTGCTAGGAGAGCTTATATACTTTGATTAATAGAGATTTGTTTTTTCTCTGCCACCCATCTCTGCCTTGCAAGCTTCTCTCAAAGCAAGATAACCACTGTAATGTGGAGATACTGCAAAAATAAACTAATTGGCTTTGCCACACAAAGAGCATATTGAGCCCACAGTGGTTACTAGAGCCCGAGTGTCCCAGCAAGGGTTTCTGCAAAGCTCTTCAAGCTTGGTTTTCTTCTGGGAAGGAGTTTCACAAAACACTAGCCAAACACGGTTAACAGGTTCAACACCTTGTGGCTTTGTGGGAGACACAGAAGCCAATTATATTCCATCACCCCATTTTGTGACTGAAATTTTCCACCCCTTATGCCTTCGAAAAATGGTTTTGTCATGATGCTGACTGGGCTTTTCCAGTATCCTGCCCGGTTTACTCCCCAGTTGCCTACTTGCCTTACCCTCAACCTGAACATCACAGACAGACATCCAGCTTGCCGTGAGTCCCTGAATGCTGCTGTGAAGATGAGCATAGTGCAGGATACACCTTTGTCAAAGACCTCAACCCCAGAAAGAGCTTTCTGGAGAGGGGCAGCACACAGTCTCTGATCTGTGCACTTCAGAAGCCCGACTGGAAGCAATGCAAGGATTAAAAAAACCCCTGAACCTACAACATCCCAAGTGAGTTTCCATGCATAATGATTTACAACATGTGTCCTTCGGGCCCGTTGAAATTAATTATTGGCTGCAGCAGCTGAAGGACTGCCATTTCATGCTGAACAAAATGCTGTAGGCCATTGGAGCTGCTTCCATCTCCAGGGCACACCTTCCATCGCTCCTCACCCAAGCAAACCAGCAAAGTGAGCCCTTGGAAGAGTTTAGCCTACAAGCAAAATGTTTATGCTATTTAACCTAGCAAATTTCATTTTGGCACTGAAAATTGAGATTTACAAATGGAAACAAGAAGACTATCCTGTGTTTACCACAGCAAATACATTTTCTTCGTGAAATACACATTAGACAATGTGTATTGATGTACTGAAATATTTTTGAAATACATAAACAGAATGCAGAAAAATATTTCTCTCTCTGAGCTTTAGCAACAATGGTGTAACTTGTTCATACAGTAGTGAGCAACTGCTATAGGGCAGTATTCATCTACTTTAAACAAAAAAGAGATGTACTTTGAACCTCCAGTAATCTCATCTAGTGTAAGAATGAAAAAACCCAATCCAAACATACTGGTACTTTAGTTTCCACTAGGATATCTATAAGAAATACACTTCTAATCCTAAACTGTTTCTTCCAGGCTCACCATTTCCTTTTGTTCTCTCATTTACCTTATTCATCACCACCAGGTACCTGTTTTGGTAAAGAAGCTAATGTGTTTATTCAGCTCCAAGGGAAGAAAAAAATCTGCACATTTGTTGGCTGCAGAAATTTGGGCACTAAATCCAAATAGTGTTGGACTGTGTTAAGGAAAACAACAGAGCACAACAGCTGTGCCATCCCATAGCAATCTATTCTCAAACATATATAAAAAGGATGACCATTCTGTGGCAATGATAGTTTAAATCTCTTCCACTCCAATTCAAACAAAAAGAGGAGAAAATAGAAAGTATGCAATGGCATAGAGTGGAAGAAGTGTTTTCTGGCTCAGGCCATGAAAGGCCACTATAATGGAAGCTGCTCTGGATTTCTCTTTGGAACAGCTGCAAGGCAGTTATTTAAATGCACTCATTTACTTCTAGTATTTGACTGGTAGGATCCACTGCTGGCAAAAGAAAAGAAACAATGACGAATTTTTGTTGTTATCTTGTTTTAAGCATTTCTGAAGCACTGCTGGAAGTCCCTGGTTCATTAAGCAACTGGAGCTCAAATAATTTCTTCAAAGCTTTTATTGCAGAATTCATCTCATACCACTCACAAAGAGAGAAGATACTAATGACTTCACAGAGTACTTTCTTCCGTTTAGATCACCACTTGCAATGTCTCTTTTTTGCAAACAGCAAAGCCCTCTGGGATGCTAAATGCTTCTTACAGAATTATTTAACTTTCAGTTTACTGCATTATCAGACCAGTCAGGTTTCTAGGAGATCATTTTTCTTATACATAGCTGAGGTATGAAGTCATAACATGTACCACAAAATATCTCCAACTTAAAAATCAAAAAGCTCTCTTATATTTTATTTTTCTCTCTTTAAGAGCAGAATAGCTTATCTAATCAGAAAACACTAGATTGTGATTTATAGTTATTTGAGAAAATTTATTGCCTTACAATAAACCCCCGTTGTCAAAAAAACACAGCATATTTGGAAATTTTTTTTGTTTTGTTAACTTCTTTGACCCATTGTGAATGCTGTTTCACAACTCTTTTCTATTTCAGATATCAGATATGGACAGCCACACTGCCCTGAAACTTTACTCATCCTTCACCTTTATGCATAATCAGGATACCTGCGCTCTTAATCACCACTTCTTGTGTCTGGTAACAAGATGTTGCGGGGCAGGGAAAGAAGATGGGACCTTTGGATAGGTCACTGCATTAGGAGGGGATGAAGAAACATGACTGTGATAAATGTATTGCTTCAACAGAGGGTTGTAGAGAGCACCAGAAGCAGTTCCGATGTTGATACACTAGCAGTAAGAATCTTTTGGGACAGTAATAACAATTTACCATTTGATATCAAAAAGTGACTTTCAAAAACTTTTTCAAAATGTGAATCTTTTGTTACCTGACTCAGAAGACAAATCTTAGGAAAAATACCATTTGCAACTAAATTAGCAGAAACTTCCCTTATAGTGGTGCCACCATGAGCATCTGTGGGATCGAAGCCCAAGTAAAAACCTGTCAGGGTGGGCTCTGGATAGCAAAATGTTCTGCTGAGGACTTCAGAATCCTCTCCCACTGTAAATAAGCATCTGTACTTGTTTGCCCTGTGGAGTAAAAGGAGTGATGATAGGCAGAGAAGTATTTATTAATGCAATGTATACACACAGGTACATATAAATACATGGGTATAAAAAATAGATAATATTTACTTCTGAGTCTAAATTGACCAAATGTGAAGGAAGCCAACTATGCTGGCAATGCTAAAGGAAATTTAAATTTACAAAAAAATTAAAATTTAAAGGAAAGCAGCAAAACACTTCTTTTTGTAGCTAAGATGCCATCTAGCTCATGCAAAAAGCACGCAAGCTTACTTCCAAGTTTAAAAAAAGCCCTTCCTTAAAACATTAGTCTCTAAATGTCTTCTGCAGCAGACTGTGGCATCTGCTCAGTTTTAAAAGGCAAAATAACGCCCTCTGGGAAAAGTAAAAGGTATTTTAACCAATGTTATTTTCTAAACTATATTCAAAAATTCATTTGTATGTTAACACAAACTTGAAAGGCAAACTTGCAGTCCTGGTATGAAAAGTGCTTTAGTTCAATACTTCCATCCAGTGATCATCTCTTTATATAGGTGTCTCAGAACTTCCTTGTCTGTTTAAAAGGTCTTCCTTTCCCTCAGTAGCTCCCACCCAATTATTTGCAGATATTACTCTTTTACATACAATTGAAGACTCACATCAACCATCACCACAATGATTTACTGAAATTTGTGGGAATTCATGAAGGCATGTAATTCTTCAATTACAGGTATCCATTTTGAATCTATTTTTACAACATGAGGTTGAGAGAATGGTATTTTTTTCTACCATGATCTCCCACACTGAGACACCAGTCTTACCTTTGCTTCCTGCTGCCATTTTTTTTTGGCTCCCAAGTCAAATCTCATTTAAACACAGTATCTAAAACTGAAGCATGGAGGGAGAGTTGTCAATGATCAGAATCATCTATTTATTTCTAGTCTTTGGCCTAGTGATAAAAATCCAGGCAGAATTTACTTAGACAAAACTCCCTGAAGACCAGGACATCCATTTAGTCAACACAACCAAATGGTGACCGTGCTGATCATCAAGTCCTTTTTAAGTGATAACTTTTCTTCCACTCATTCTCACACCACAGTTGCTCTTATTTTCCCTTTGAGAAGCCAATTGTCCTGAACAACAATCCTTAGATACACAAATTTCTTCTACATAAAGAGGTCTCTAAAGAGACAACCAGTGGAGACAGGGGTGCAAATGCGTTCCAGAGCATGTGCAGAGACGGTCTGGGGGACCCTTTCCCCAAAAGGCAGAAGAGACTGGCAGTAGCTAGGCAGCCTGGATCACAAGCATGCAGCATCCACCTCCTACCGGGTATTTTGTTAATCAGCTTTGGTGCCCTTGTCAGTAAAATACACATCCTTAAAAGTTTTACATTGTAACAGACACTTGGGTCTCCATGAAGTCACAGGACTTTGAAAATACTTTTCTGAAATTAAATTTTTATTGTTATGAACATCTCCTTTTCTGTTTGTAGTTTTCACTTTATCAGAATACGCAAGTACTTGGTGTTCAGTACATGGAGCTAAAGAAAACCTGTAGGTATTTATAAATATGAAGTCTGAAAGACACACTTGGACTCATGAAAGCAAGATTAGTGTGTTAGTGATTGCAAGTGTATTATCAATTTTGTTGCTACTTTTAACTTAAAACTTCTGCTGAGAACACTGAACTTGAAGTTTCCTTTGGTATTATTCCAATTTACCCACATTATTGCCTTCTACTTTGTATTTATTACGCACAGTAAGAATCAAAACTATAGCGCAGTGATCCCCTACATGGAGTGTTTTCTTCTACAAATACCAGCATAACAGAGCAATGTCACGTGTCAAAGTATAACAACATTCTTAGTAAATGACTAGTGTATTTAATACGGTATTTCAGGAAAAATTCTCCTGACACCTAGAAATCAGAGAAGAGAAAAAGCTAGGATTCAGTGAGGAAAATAAGAAAGAAGTTCAATTAGTTCACCTGCCAGAGTTCAACTGTGGTCTACTCACCTCAATCACCTCAGGCTGGGACATCATGGAGGATGGCACCAAATCAGTGGGGATATCCATGGTAACTCAAAACGTCCCTGCTGTCCTTGTACTGTTCCTCTGCACCCACAAACTTGTGGTAGGAACACAGAAGCCCTTCCTCAGACTCTAGTCATGCTGATCTTTGCTCCTAATAGGAAGGAAAAAAAAGTTGTTGAGAATAACAAAAGAACTGGATGTGCAGTGAACAACCAACCCCTCGGCTGCTGCAATACCAGTCTGTGAGTTTGTACCACTCCACTTGCTTACCTGACCATTCACAACAGATTTGCAGAAGTATTTAGAATTTAGAATTTGGTCCAGAACAGCAAAAAAATTCACTTGACCACACAAAGTGAATTCAGCAAGAAGGCTTATGCACAGACCATGACCAGATTTGAAAGGAAATACAGTCATCTACAGAGCACTGAAATTGTGTTAACATTTTCCCCTCCAACAAAATTAAAAAGAAAATCCCCACAGGAGTACCCACAAAACTACTTGCCAGAATTTAGCATAAATTTATTCCCTCAACAACATTGTTCAACAGTTCAGTGACTGCAAGAACTTTTCTTCTTTATTAAGAGAAACAACTTGAACACTATGACATCCTTTTTTTCCCAGGTAGTCACAGATTTGCAGTATATGAAATACTGAATTGCCATGTAAAGTCTGATCAGCCGATCCAGCGGAATGATGTTATTTCCACAGCCATTATGTTTATAAAGGTCAGCCCAGCCTTCAGGTGTGTTCTATTATTTTCCTTTCTTTTTCTGTTCTTTATGCAAAGAAAACAAACAAACAAAAACAAGGTGGGGGTGGGCAGGGAGAACTGTAAACGGCCAAGAAACTAATTCCATTTAAAAATTCTGGACTAAAACTGCAGTAGTTTTTTTTCCCCCAAATCAGGCTAGATATATACAACACAACTCACAAATTAGTCACTACAGAAAGGATTTTGGAGAGAAACCTATTGCTCTCCTTATTTACCACTTCCTATTCCGCAAGTCACAGCAGAGATCTATCACGCTAAGTGTAATCAGCACCCAACAAACATACCAAAAACTACTCCAAGCTAACTGGTATTTTTCAAACTGAAGCAATGGTGTAATTATACAACAATGCCAGTAACTTTCCTGGCAACCAGTTCATTTTTTTCAAAGGCTACACTAACCTACCAATCCAAGAAAGAACAAAGAAGAAAGAAAGAACGAAGTTACACTCCACACGCTTTTCTGATTTAGTTATGGGCTTCTTTTTTTTCCTCCCTTTTTCCTTTTTTTTTTTCTTTTTTTTTTCCTGGTCTTGTTCATTTAAACTCAACCTTTGCATGCCACTGTGGAAATTATTCCTCCTTCTTAAAAAGCATGATCTTGAAATGCCTGCTTCACATTTCAACACATTCTCACATGCCTTACGTCACATGTAGCTGTCTCATCTTCCAAGTTCTAGGATCAGTTTTTCCATCTTTATATAGCTTTCCTATGACCCCTGTTCTTTCCTACTCATTTCTTGCTAGCAACCTTTCATTCTTTCCATTCCTTGCCCCAAATTCCTACAACTATACTCACAGAGAGGACAGAAAATGGAGACTTAGCATCTCTCCAAGACAGCCTTTACAAAGTCAGAGAACCAACACAATCATCAGGCTTTCTTCTTCCTTTTAAAAAATGAGAGTTTTGCCAATTTTCTGAAATTCACTAATTTCTCTACTGTGCCTGACAGATGAAGGGTACAGACAGAAGCCATTTGAAATTTTGACTTAGAGAAGTTTTTGCTACTTGACAAAAGCAACAGTGATTTTCAGTAAAACTCCATCAACAGCCTCAAAATCCTCAGCCAGCATACTGCATCAATGTTTTGTGAGCTGTTGCAATTGTACCTTAAATAAGATCTCAAAAGACCTCGGCTTCTGTTCTTCTCAAAACACGCTTAAGAGTATCAGTTTCACTGCACCTACTTCACAACAGATCATTATTAGTTTCTTTTAAAATCTTTCCTCTTTTCTTAATCCTGAAATGCTGCCACTTTTGCATAATGAAGGTGGGAAAAAAATTACAGTTGAAGCAGACTTTAGGGAATACTATCTAAACCAAACTCAGAGGAATGCTTAGAATCCTGTTTGCCAAGGAGTGAAAATGAACACTTTTACTAGGGAGAATCACAGAGCAGAAGAGAAAAAGTAAGGAAAAAACCTCCTGAAGCTTGTTTAGCCTTCAGCTCGCTCCACGTACTCCAGGTAGAACAAAAATTTCAGAAAAAGCTTAGCCCACAAAATTCAATGAGCATTTAATACGGATGAGAGAAGAAATATGCCTGCAGTAATTTTTCACTATTTCTCCAAGAAATGGAAAACACAAGATTAGTAAAAATTTCCTAAGCCCATGACCATTTCATATGTCCCCCTTCTATACCTCTCCGTGATTTCACTGCTTGTATTTTACTGATCCCTCACTTTGGCTAGGAAAAGGAAGGCTCTTCTGCAAAGGCCTTGCTTCTCTACCTCCTGAGTACAATGAACACAATGATAAAGACTTTCTGCCAATAGTTAGGCTCATTAAAACATTCCAGCTGAAACCAGGTCATATACTGTACAAAAGGACTGTCCCCCCACTCCCAACCTGCTTCCTCTTCTTCAGCATTAATAAAATACAGAAGGGACTGTGCTTTCTTGGCAGTGCTAGAACAGGCAGACTCCATTCAAGAAAACAAAGGTGGTTCCTAACTTAATACCCGTGTGAGTTCAGGGTCTAGCCCTGTGTTTTCAAGAGCTGCAAATAAAGGGAACAGGATCCTCAAATGAACTTTATTAAAAGACATTACAACAGAAAATTTAATCTCTTTTTTAAAAAGAAAGTCTGAAACACAAAAGCACAAGAGTGATGTCTTACTAAGGAGATTTGGATAGCTTGCTGCACTACAAACTGTTCAAAAAAATTACACAAATTTGGAGGCAGATTCACACATATCATTCCCAATCACTGAAACTACAGATGGTGTAGGTAAATACCACTCTGTGTACTCTTCTCTTGATAGACACTGCTGTCTTTCCTGAGTGCATCCAGAGAACTGCGAACTGGTGAAACATGTTGGGTCCGCATCTAAAATTCTTAAAATGAATGTTATAAAGTTTCTTATCTTCTGTGGCGAAACACATCCTCACCAAATAAAACATACTACTCTCTGACATGCTATGATTAAGCATCATGCCTTGTGGATCAGCTGTCTGGTATCACAGAAAAGAGGAACCATGTAGTTTCATCATTACTTGGAGTACTTAGGAGAAATGCAAGTGTGTATCACAAAAACATCATCCTGAAGGAACTGCTTCTGGAAAATCCATTACAAAATCCAGTAACAAAAATTATTACCTTTATTCCTCCCCAATTTCTTGCACAGTACACTCTGATCTGCAAGTTGGCAGTGACACAGCAATGCCAACAACTTCTGCATCACTGAGTATCTCATATGAGTCCACAAATACACATTAAGGTTCTGGGACTGAAATATTAATTGAGTTTTTGCAACCTGTGGCTGTCTTCTGTGTCAGACAATGCCAGGTGTTCTGCATTGTTGCCTTCTTCCAACTTTGCTTTCCTGCAATGCTACCAAGCACCTTTTAGTACCACTTGGGCTTGACTTCACCGACTTCAAGTTTCTGGATAACATGACTCTGAAGATGCTGATAATATTACATGATCTTGAAGCTATTATATGTGACTTAGCTAAATAAAGTTAAAGAACTACAGAACAATAGCTTCTCACTCACTTGGAAGCTCTTTGTAAGAATCAATAAATTCACTATGAAAATGGATTTGTGAGGTTTTCCTGAGGGGTTGCGGAAGACTGGAAAGTGAGTGCAAAAGACAAGGGACCAGCTCACTGTTTCTTACGCTGGCTGTACCGTTACTCCCCTGGAAACAGCTTCTGACAGTAAAGCCAGACATTTCTCCAGTCTGAAACTTCACTGTCTAGAAAACCAGAATGGAATTTGTTAATACATGAAAAGGTTCAGACACAACAATAGGAAATATCTACCTTGTAAACACTGAAATAAACCAAACCAAAATCAAACCCAAAACCCAGAGCAAAACATACTTGACAGTCTCTGCTCTTTCATACTAGAAAGAGTGAATATCACTGAAGTTACAACCAACCCTAAGAAACTGGTCATATTTTTCAGCCCAAGAATAAAGATCAAGGATGGATGGAAGGCGCAATGAAACTGAACTTCTCACATTCACATCTGCAGAAGAAACTGAGATCCCCACAGGAAACAAGTTGAATTTTTCATGTCACTGTTGGGATAGCACACTATACAGTGGCAAAAGATTTTTCATATGCACCAAAATGGACAATAACTGCACAGAGTAAAAGTAAAAGAAATTAAAAATCAGCAATAAGGGAGCTCACTTAAAGATCAAACTAAAATGCAGAAGTCCCAAAGTGTATTACTAATTAAAAAAAAAAAAAAAAAAAAAGGAGAGGAATTCATCTTTCCTACTTCTCCTTCTGCCTTCCATCAACTCACACCTGTACACCTCAAAGAGTTTTTAAAAGCTGTTCCGTAGAAGTCTGCAACTTCCTGAAGCTAAAAGAGACTTAGAGTTTCCACTGCCTCAGTCTTCACTTTCAGGAGCACAATACAGTTGTTAGTCTTTCTTAAGTAAGGAAAAAGATGAAGATTTCTGTAGTGGTTGGAGGCTAGAAAGAAATTTATTGCTATATAAATGTAAAAAACTGCCCTTGCATTCAGCAGGACTCTTCCACAACACAACGGTCAACAGAGAATCTCAAATCTATGTCATTTGCATTCACAGCGTAGCCTGTGCTTAAAACAAAACCAAAACCAAACAAACAAAAAACCCGGAAAAAAAAAATAATTACATCAGTCAAACCTTTTTGAATAGGAGCTCTGTGGCTAATCTGGGAAAGATCATTGTTCTAGCCTCAATAATTAATAATACAAGTACTACAAGACTGCTGCTTAAGCTTCCCATGACAGAACACAGTCTGGAAGGTGTTCAGAAAAGAAGTGCCAGGTAGAACCTCCTTACCCAAGCTAAATAGTTACATGACCTTTGCAGAGGCAGCATTGTGTGAAACAGTACCCCTTCCCCACTGTAAGATTAGGGAAACAGTTTATCACCTTAACCATTTACCATGCACTGAACTAATTTACAATAATAAAACAGTATCACTGTGCAGTTGCGCTCTCTCAGAGGAATCATCTGCTGTCACAAAGAACACTTGGGTCAGCAGAGATATCTTCCCAGTCATCCCACCACAGCAAGGTTAGAGCCCCAGGCCACATGCCCAGAAAAAAAGCAAAAGATCAATCTGAATATCTAACAGCAAACAAAAATCTCTCTTCACAGACTTTCAATTAAAAACAAAACAAAACCCTCAGTAGAAAGTGTAATAACCTGAAGCATTTATCCTACAGGGAAATCTTCCATATGCCACTCCAATCTGCCTGTCACCATGCCCCATATGCTTTCTGAGGATGATAAAAGCAGACTGACCATAGTCATGCACTGGGTTCCACCAAAGGACAGACAGCTCAAGAGTCTGTAATCAACCTACGCATGTCTGCCTTTCTCCTTTATGTGCTCTGATGTCCACCTCCAGAAGGGGCCTTCAGATGTTTAACTGTGACCACCATGAACAATCTTTGGTGAGTAGACTGTTCTAAAATTACAAGCTGTTCATTCTTTCAGGAATTGTTATCGTTTTGGAGTTGTGTATCTTGTTGTTTTGGGTTCTTTTAGGGGGAGAGGAAAATGTCACATTTTACTAATAGACAAAAGACATATTCTGAAAGGACAAACCCACAGTATTTGGCACTGTAACATGTGAAATCATGAACACTCTCAAAGTCATGTCAATTATGATACAAACTGGATTTACACCAGCAGCATCCCCCCCTAGGGATGCAGCAGCACAACAGGTTTCTCTGAATACTGATGAAATTAAGTTTATTGAAATAAAGAAAAAAAGGCACACACTCCTAATTTTCTATTCACATCTCAACACTTTTTGCTAAAAGTGTCATTGCTGTGGTCTCCACAACTGAATCATGCACCTTTTCCCTATTAAACAAAGGATACTTTTTCTCTACTATATATTGAGGCACTTGAAATCTTATTTGCTGTCAGACAAAACTTCAATTTATTTTACGCACTTGTCCTTTTTAAGAATCCTTTCTGTACTTCCCTGACCTAGGTCAGTTTGCACCATCCAGTGCAATTCTCTCACTTGCTCAACCTTGTTTCCTGATTATTTCCATATTTTGTCTATTCCACACCCATCTCTTGGGAAGCATTTTCTTGCTGTTTTTTTAAATCCAGAACGATACCTCATCTTTCCTTGAAGCCTTCTACTTCTCTGAAAAGCTTCTTTCTGAGCTTTGTCAAAAAACTCAAGAAATTTCTGCATAGTTTCTTCAGTTTCTCATTTTCCTGCAGTTTGCCCTTTAAAGGCAACAGGTCATGTTGCCTTCCCATTACTATCCATCACCTCCAGACTTATTTCAGTCATTATCTACCATTATCTCCTAATGACTTCCATTAATGTTTGCTTCTTAAGAATTGCTTAGAGATGATCATTCCTTTGCCACTCATTAAGGCTGGAGAATCTCTTCCCACTCTAACTGCAGGAAAGAGCGGGCATCTGCCTTAATGCAAGAGACGCTGGCTGGTAGATGCATGTCTCTTCAGATGCATTAGGAGCTTCTTCAACAGGAAGATCAGGTCAGTGTAATATAACCAAAACAAAACAAAACCAAATCAAAAATTATTTTAAAACATCTCTCCTAACCACAGCACTATATTCAAGAAACAACTGCAGCAGGAGCTCCACTGTGTTTTTTTAATTGGTGAGTACAGGAACAAGATATCCCTGAAAGAGAACTTCTAAATTTCCCGTTTCCAGTCAAAGAAACATGAACTAGGAAAACTCCAGAGTAAAAATTCATGCAATCCCCTACTTTCAACATTACCTCACTGCTTTAAGAAAGAATCACCACAAATTAAAGAGGAAAAATACAGCTAGACACACAGTGCTGGAAAATAACGCCAATCTGCTCAGGCTTATGTAAACAAGTTACTGCAACCTGGATGGTGTCTCATACCACAACCATAATGAAGCTGCTGTCATATGACTATATTTCTAAAATATACACTTTCATTGTACTGACTTCTATAGTACCAAACACTTCTAAAAGAAGTAATTTCAAAACAGTTTCTGAAACTCTTTTAGAATAGTTTATTTCTAGAGACAGATATGAAATTTGAAGAAGTTAACTAAAAGAGAGAAAAGTTCAAAGATGGACAGCTTGTCATTTAAGATGCATCATTAACTGTTGCCAGCATCACATGTGCATGTGTGTGTAAAGGAGGCAAGTATGATGCATGCTTTTGTCCTTCTCTACGATTTAAAAAAAAAAAGAAAAAAAGAGAGAGAGCACAAGGAGCTCCTCATTATACCATTTTGAACACTGGGAATGCAAGAAACATTTTTCACAACACTGAGCCAAGACAGACATTGCCTCACAGTGGTAGTTGACAGAATTTAACTGCCAGTACAGTCTCATCACTATTTTGCTTACTAATCAATACCATTAAAGAACACAACAGTGGATGAAGCCTCTTGTCTCATGCTTATTAATGACATAGATGAAAGCATGAAGTACACCCCTGGAAAATCTGCAGATGACACCAAGCTGAGTCATGCAGCTGACACAACTGAAGGATGGGATGCCATCCAGAGGGACCTGGGCAAGCTCAAGAAGTGTGTTCAGGGGAATCTCAAGAGGTTTAACAAGACCAAGTGCAAGGTGCTGCACATGGATCAGGGCAATCCCCAGTATCAATACAGGCTGAGGGATGAACAGATCAAGAGCAGCCCTGCAAGAAGGACTTGGGGGTGCTGGTGGATAAGAGGTTGGATATGACCCAGCTACATGCACTTGCAGCTCAGAAAGTCAGGTGTATTCTGGGCTGCACCAAAAGTAGCGTGAATACCATGTCAAAGGAAGGGATTCTGCCCCTCTGCTCTGCTGAGTCCTCACCTGGAGTGCTGAGTCCAGCTCTGGGGTCCTCAGCACAGGAAGGACATTGAAATGTTGGAGCAAGTCCAGAGGAGGCCACCAAGTTGATTAGTGGGATGGAGCACCTCTTCTGTGAGGAAAACCTCATAGACAGGTGGGATTGTTCAGCCTGGAAAAGAGAAGGTTTTGAGGTGACTTAAATGGGCCCTTCCAGTACCAGAAGGGAACCTGCAAGAAAGGTGGAGAGAGACCTTTTACAAGAGCAAAGAAGAAATAACAAAGGGATACCATTCAACGCTTCCATGAATCAGCAACAGAGACTCCATTTTTCAACCCTACCTTTTGTTTAGAACTCAGAAAAGTAGTAGTATGCTGGCATTCTTCTGAAACAAGTTTGTATTTAAACATTCAGGCAATATCCTTTCACTAGATATAAAGAAAAACATCTGGATGATAACAAAATGTCACAATTCCCTAAACAGCATTGAGGGGGGCCAGCCCTAAAGCAAATACTTCCTTCTTCCCCCAGCATACACAAAACAGATGTTCAACCTTCAGGCAGAATGAACCATCACAAAATAGACTGCAAGGCAATAGCTTAACATAGTTCAGGCCAGCACCAGTGCAGATACAGTAACTGTTTTATCAACCCCTCAACCAGAAATAATAGTCATGCTCCTTCAGAAATATTTATGCAACATGTGCATAATTTCAACTGACTGTTCTCCAGGCAATTTCTGCAGTGCTGTATTTTGCATAGTTAACCTGAATTAAGTTTGAAAGAACTTAGAATTGACAATAAGAAAGAATTATCTTAATAACAGGGTTTAAATTCCCTATTCTCACATCACTGCTTTTTCCCAAGGCCACAAACAAACTTATCTGATGGACAGCAGTGACCCAGAAATAAGATCTTACCTTTGATCTTTTCATGGTGGAAGGGGAACAAACCCAGTAGCTCAAGACAACAAAAATCCTAATGTTGACAAATGAAAGGGAGTTACTTCTTGACCATCATAGAAGTCTCTGGTGTGCTCAGAACAGTACAGCCAGAATTTGTGAGCCCATGCTGTAAAATCAAGGCTGGTTACTAGTTTCTTGGCAGAAATCAACAGGGCTTCCTCATCCTCACAGTCCACACCATATTCCCCACTGTCTACAGCATTCCAACTCAACCAGTTGGACTTCTTGTGAAACAGCTGTTATGGATGATCAGGAAATAACAGCCTCCCCAAAATATCCTGGGAGCAGCTGTAGCTGTCAGGGATGCTTAGTAGAGAACTGTAGCAGAGCACTAGGTTTTTGCCTCAGGTAGCTCATGCTGATCATTCCGAGAATTCAAGATTTATAAATGTAAAGCAGTACTGAAATATGCCCTGAAAGGAGACAGATGAAATAAAAATCAAGACTTCATCACCTTACCCTTTGACCCTTCCCCTTTCAATTATCAAATGAAGTTTAAAGCAACTTAGGCTGCTGCCTATCTGAATAAGCAGGTAAACACAGAGGATTAGTGCATAGCTTGACTAACTCACTTTAAGAATTGACTTGGATTACTCTGAGTTGGATTTAGCAGACAAGCTCTTAGTGCATACATGAGGTCACATGAATTAAGTAGGCTGTTGTAAATTCACACCATACTTCAGTGATTATTCAACTTCTCTGACTAGGTCCTCAATATACACAATGCTGAACAGAAACAACAAGTATTTCAATCAGAATATTTGAAAGATGCCACAAATGCAACAGGAAAACAAAAAGCCAGGAGGCAGAATGCAGTTGATGTAAAACCAGAACAAAACCAAAAGAAACTTAACACATACCATGTCAAAGGTTAGTGTCCAAGCACTATTTAGTTTGTCTCACCACTTTTCAGATACATGTCTCTTGCACCTCTTCTCAAGAGTAAGAAAGGAGAAAAATCAGTCCTATTTGACAAAAGTGCAACTGGGATTATTCTTAAAGAAAAAAAAGAAAATAAAAACTAAATAGTAGTTTGCCTGAAGTTCTCCCCTTGGAACTTTGCGCACATTAGCATGGGTGCAAACATTAAACACACACACACTTCAAAGCTTCCTTAAGACAGCTTTTAACAAAAGCATAAGCCATAAAGCATTACTTGGGAACCACTAAGACTCTTTCTTCATGACCACAGACATAAACCAAGAAGTTCAAGGGATCCACGCCACAGAAGGAGAATGTACTGAAATCTACCCACAAAACAGATTTTTCAGGCACCCCACAATTGCACACACCAGTTGTGTTCATGACACCAAAACTTGAGGCCCATGCAAAGCTACTCTCCTCCCTAAAAAAAGCCCACTTAGACATGCTGGATCTGATTTTCAGTCTCCCACTCCTCAGCAGCCTCTCTTAGGTCAGACTACCTTATACTCCCCCTCTATTCTGCTCTTGGGAGATCCCACCCAGAGTACTACGCCTATCTCTGGAGCCCTCAACTGAAGAAAGATATAGACCTGTTGGAGCGAGACCAGAGGAGGGTTAATAGAAATGATCAAAGGGCTGGAGCACCTCTCCTGTTAAGACAGGCAGAGACAGTTGAGGTTGTTTAGCCTGAAGAAGAGAAGGCTCCAGGGAGACATTATAGCACCTTCCAGTACCTAAAGAGGGCCTACAAAAACAGATGGAAAGGAACATTTTACAAGGGTATGTAGTGATAGAACAAGGGGTAATTGACCCTGAAAAAGGGTAGATTTAGATAAGATATTAGGAATGAATTGTTTACTCTGAGGGTAGTGAGGCACTGGAACAAGTTGTCCAGAGCTGTAGATCACCCATACCTGGAATTGCTCAAGGTTATGTTGCAAGGTCTAGTGGAATGTGTTCCTGTCTGTGGCAGGGTGCTGGAACCAGATGATCCTTAAGGTACCTTCCAACCCATACCATTCTATGACTCTATACAAAATGCATCATGGCATGCTGGCAGAACTGACAGTGTTTTGGAGAAACCCAATGCCTACAACTGCTGCCTTCAGTCCTGCAGCAGCCTTCCTCCAAGGACATTCCACTAAATCCAACAGGCAACTCTATCAACCAGGAAGAAGAAAAAAAGCATTACAACTTACCAAATCTCAAAGTCTCCCAGTATGGCTATACTGGCATCCCCCTTTAGTGGAGACACAACTTATATCAACAGGAGACCCCACTTGCAGGGTCTTAAGGGGGAAAAGTTAATCAAACCACAAGAGGAACAGTCAGGGGGACATGCAGGGCACAGAATGACTTTCTGGTACAATTGCAGGAGGCAGATGCACAGCAGCTTCACCTTCGAATTTGCTACCAACCAAGAAATGTCACTTCAACTTGATAGCTCCAAGGAAAGTCAGCATCTTCTCTCTCTCCTTTTCCACATATCTGGCAATGATGAACCACAGAGGAGCAGAGTGCAGCTTCATTGCCAAAGCCTTTCCTGTATTTTTATGCTACTCTTCTGAAGGAAAAAGTAACTCCTATCCCACAAAAATTACACCAAGTGCCCCTTCACAGAGTCTTCATAGCATATTAAGAACAACCTAGAGAAAAGAACTGAAAAGCTGTAAAGAAGTCTCTCAAACAGAACTTTGTCATTAAAATCAGGGTAACTGGCTTCTGCTTGTAAGAAACTTTGTGGAAGAGATGCTGAGGACAGAAATACGCAGGATCACAGCAGAAGTGTTCATTCAGACATATTAGTTTTAAGGCATTTATGTGTTTTATAATCATGCAATTCCCTCCTGTCATCAGGTTGTCATCAGCTTGCACATCTCCCTCTTACATTTTTTCCTTTAGGCTGAACCTCTTATGATGCTTTTGCATGTGAAGCTTAGGCAACCCAAGGCATGGAACAGAAAACACACTACTTCTCAGAGAAGCAGGAACTAAGTTATGCTATTCTTATGAACTATTTGCAAAATTGCAACAATTCTAAAGATCTATTTTATGTCTATTCACTAAATACCAGAATTACTTTGATCACATTAACAGCCTGAAGTCTCCATCAGTGTCCAACCCCACTTGCACTGGATATTTGAAATAGGACACTGTTACTGAAAAAAAAGAAGCTAAAAGACTATGGGAGCAAACAGATTAATTCATAAAAGTCTTCTCTAGTTTGCAGGGTTTCTATACAGGGAAATACACGTCTCTGAGGTAAAGTCTTTACTAGTTCTGTCCAGAGCTTTAGGGAGGAACAAAATGATCCTGATGCATTGCCAGTCACATCGGGACAGCTCTCAAAGCTCTGCGCAAAAACCATGCTAAGGGCAGGTCAAAGGCACCCTGGTTCATTTGCACAGAATTGCTCTCCATGTCTGCCACATTTTGGGATGGACAGGAAGGAAAAAGGAAGACCAAGAAACTTTGATAGACATTGATGATGGCATCTTTCAAGTACAAGTCACATTCAGGACAATACTCCTTGAACACTGGGTACCTATCCAGATATCCATTTCCCTGTCATTGTTTGCCCCACAGCAACATCTCAGGAACACAACTGGTGAATCCCATTCCCTTGACAAGAGAAATAAGGGAGAAGTGACCTGTTGAAGCACTGGACTTGTGTCTCCATGAGTGTAGCGGTGAAGAGGGACATGTGGATAGAAATGGCTGAACACCCCAAAGAATCCTTAAACAGAAAGCCAAGGCTTTGCTCCTTGACTGCATCCAATGATAATGTGCATGGTTAACATATGGTCAAATGCAACTCCTAGTACATCCTAGGTGTTACTGTGGCATAAAGGATAACATACTCTTACTACCTTGGCTCATTCACCCTGAAAATAGGAATGTCTGGGGACATTCTCTGCAAGGACCCAAAGAACATTCAAATTATTCTCCTGTACCAACAGTCTTCCAATCAGACACCTCAGTGGAGCTGTGTTTGCACTTGCAAAGACATCTTCCGATTGCAATAGCCAATGACATTCAACACAGTTTAAATACAAAATTTACTGTGCTCACACCTTTGGGATTGACAAGTTTATCATCATCAGTCTGAATCTATTCTGCGTCCTTCAATAATTAGTTTTATATGTTCAAAACTTGCAAGCAAATATAGAAATGTGCTACAAAGTTCAATCCTGTAAGTATAACCTGAAGCAAAGCAGCCAAATTTCCCCTTTGCATCGTACATTACAGCTTCAGTACCACATAAAAGCAACATCTTTCCACTGCAACTCATCTCACAACTGTAAATATCTTGCAAAATTACTGATTCAGTCTCTACAGGGAATTACTGAAAACACACCTGTCACATGGGAACAGCAACTAAATTATGCACAAAAAATGCACATTTTAGTTCTATTAGCTAGAGTGTCAATGAAAGATCTGAGCAGTGTCCAGATAGAACAGCATACCCACATACACGCCGCCAGTCTATGCTACTACTCCATATTCGGTTACAAGTAACTGTGAAAATGGTCAGTAACATAAAGAGGAAACCTTAACAGTGGTAGGGCTCAAGAAGTGTCGTCACGGCTGCAGTCAGAGACTGGAAAATGCACTGTAACCACAAGAAAACAGATCCCTCCAAAAAAGTCTGTGAGCACCTGATGCAGGCATATGAACAGGAAGAACACTGTGCCTTGACCTCAACAGTCACCACCACAGTACCTTCCAGTACAAAGCAACTTCTTCGAGGGACAAGATGACCTTCTTCTGACACATATACTGGCTTGAGGTACTAACCTACAGCCCTCCACTGAGGTCTGCCACCAGCTAGCCAGTCAAGGGCCAGAAGCTGCAGTTGATACCACTGCTTGACAATTTGCTTCTCCATGCCCCAAAGCAGTTGGAGAGTGGAGGTGCTCACTACCTGCTGGGTTTCTGCTCTGTAGGCTGAAGGGACAGTAACTGTTCCACAGGTGGCGTTCCCAGGGCCAGGATCAGCCCTTCCACCTCACTTGATGCCAGCAAAGCTGATTTGGAAATGAGCAGCAAACAAACTCAGCCCTTTTTCTGCACCAGCATCCTGGCTGTGGATACCCACAGCCTGGCTAGGGTAGGGAACGGGCAGGTGCACTGCCCTTCTCACACTGGAGCTATGTAATGCTCCCTCTGTCACCAGCAACAGCTCAAGGCTTCAGGACACTGTCCTGCACATCTGACAGGTATAAAGAGTCAAAAGCAGACTGCACTATCAATGACTAAACATTTAGTGAAATCCAGTGGCTAGAGACCCTTTATCAAAACCTCTTTGCACCAGACAAAACAACACTTGCCACACTTACAAGCTATGTAGCTATTTCCCCCTGAGAGTTTATCAGTCTTTCTCCTTTCCTGCAAACACAATCTGAAGTATAACCACCTGACAAATAGGTGTGACCTGTACAGCATCCCCCTTGACTGTTCAGATAACAGTAAGTCTTCAATGGATCTCAT
>JAWWEU010000091.1:22349830-22362525 GCA_035583155.1 Acropternis orthonyx
GGAAAGCTCAGACACTAAAACTTGACTTTGAGAAAACTGTTGTATCTTGGGAATTGAACCTTACTTTTCTCAACAAAAAAGGTGTGTTTTAATTCCATCCCTATCTTATCCACCCCTATGAACCCTCATTATGAGTACAACCGGATTAACTTTCTTAACACTTGCCAAAAACGAACCCCTCACTGACCCCTAGTGAGGTGGTCTTCCCTGGGATGACAGCAGTGCAGAGGTTGACAGCTCCATTTTATCCTCTGCCAGATCAAGTGTCTGCCCTTAGCTGTAGCATTGCTATTCTGAATGTCTTTTCACAGTGAGCACAGTGATGGCTGAACTAATTACCAGAATGCTCTTGCTCAAGCTGCAGAAGAAGAATTTCACTGAAAAATTGTGCATAGAGCAGGAATGTGTTTACTTTGAACATTGGCAATAAACAGTTGTTCTGCAACATGAACTTACTGTGAACTGTCCCATAGGATGTGAAAGATTAGAAGGAAAAGGGGCCAGATGAGTCTGACAAGTTTCAGGGAAGCAAGTGCATAGGGACAGACCTACAAATTTTGCATAGAGAGTAGGTGGAGGTGAACACTAAACACATTGAAAGACAGGCTAGAACCCTTAGCAACGTGTTGGTCAGGACTAATTTATTTGTGAATATTTCATGCCATCCTGCTTTCATAACTGTGTAGGTTAGAGGGGAAATTCAGCCAGAATGGAGAGAAATCAGAACATTCCCACTACTGAGGATGGCATCTAAATTTAGAAAACTTATGGTCTTTCAGGGAGCTTAGTTTCACAACAGAACATGAAATTCCCTAATCTCAGTGAGAATATCCTGTCTCAACACGGATCCTGTTCCAACATGACTACCACAACGCATGATTGGGGAGGCTGTACTGACCGGTATCATCTGATGAGCAGTTAACCTGAGGGGAGACCGTTTGTTTCTCCCAGACTGTATTCCATGTATTGTATGGGTGATATGGTGCTCTGTTTCCCAAGTACACCTGTTTAGGCTGGGATATGTGCTTGTTTCATGGCAACATCATCTTGTCATTAGGTGATCTTCAGCAAGCAGCCCCTCTGGTGATTTGTAGATAAGAATGAGGATGAAAGTCAAAGGAGTAATTCTGCTGGTCACTTCTGTGTGCTTGGATACATTTGTGTTGATTATGCCTTCAGCAGGGCATAAATCCTTTGTGTTTCCACATCCACAGAGGCAGACACAGAGCTCACCATATCACATTTTTTGCTATTAGCCTCTTCCTAATGGCATGGAAGTACTTAAAATTTTACATTTTAACAACCACACTCAGATCCTGAGCCCCTGACTGTAATGTTTGTCAGGTTTGTCCCTCCTGTGGGAGCCCAAAATCATCCATTGCATTGCAGCAATTTCCACGCCATCCACAAACCTGATCAAAAGCCAGGGAAGTGGCCACAGCAGTGACCCCATGCTCTTAAATGTGAATTAGTGGCTTTGTCAGCCATGAGGTCACCACAGATTTTCAGTACCTACCCCATGGAAGATAATTGCCTTTCAGCATGTTGAGAATTTTTGACAAGTAGACACAACAGCCGGAAACACATTCCTCAGTGAACTGTACCAGTTTTCTCTTCACCTACTGTCTTCACAAGCCTGTGTGTTTGGGTGAAAGCTTTTACAAGCATTACATAAGTTGCTTTAATACTTGAAAATATTCTAATGTCAATAACAGATATTGTAACTGTGGCAGTTATTTATTAACTATAAACTAATATATTAACTATTCTAAGTAAAAACTACAGCCTATAAACCATAGAAAAACTAATAACAAATTATAACAAACTGATAACAATTAAATTTGGACCAATATATTAACTATATAAAAAATTATCTATCATATATCCATTTTTTTTTCCATCTGGTATACTCGACAGATAAACCCTCAAAAAGTTTTGGTTTTAAATTCTATAAAACATCTCACAAGCTACAGCATCTAACACTGTCCTCTTGTAAACACTAGCAAAATTATGAAAAAATACAGAACAGCTCTAACCACAACAAAACAAATCCCCACATATAATTTATATTATGAATTTAAAATCCCATGCCTGTGTGAATAGATATATGAAAAGCCTCTACAGCACTCCTGCATAAAGGGTACCACTAGTAATAAGCCATTTTAAAGCTTGAAGCTGATTCATGTGCAATCTCCTTAAACCAGATGTGGGCTCCAATGAAATGCATTTAGCACTTTGACAGTGTTTGATATTTCACACTTGTGATTACGAGTGTGGGTGACCTTATTTTAAAGCTCGGTGAGCTCATGTCCATGTTGAAAGCACCAGCAACACCTGCAGGTGAAATGCTGTGAGAATGAAGTGTCTTAGGTAAAGCAGTCTGACCTTTTCAGGAAATGACACTGAGAGGGATAAAATTAGGGGACCAAAAGAGAAAGGCACAGCTTGTTATCCTGATTGATGTGGTCTTGCTGTTTTGCAGTAATTTCCTGTTTGTTCCCATTTGTGGGTTTCTTATCTCTTACTTCAGGTTTTGTCTCTTGACCATGATTTTTACTATGCGCTTCATCCAGTATTGCACATGGTGTGGATCTAACCTATGAAAGAGACTCCAGGGCATTGGCTTTGTACAAATAATCCCCAAAAGCAGCAGTAGCAATCTGCTGATTGAAAATGCTGCCAAGCCCTGAGAAATCAGTGTCAGGCCAGAAGAACCATCAGCTCTCCACTCAATCACACCCTGAAATGGTTTCTTTCCTGACTGCAGAAGGAAATGCAGGATAATCATGCCTTTAGCCTCACTGGTCTCCAGATGCTGTCTCTACTGTAAATAATAGGATTGATGAGATTGCCTATGAATTACTGCTTATGAGGGGGAAAAAAACCAAAAAAGCCTGATGGATGCAAACCATTCAACAAAGAAAGATTTTGCACGTACAGGTATATTTCAATATTTCTCTGACTATTCCTAAATTGAAAAGTGGCTTTTTCCCTGGTTTGTAAACAGTACTATTGCTGCATTGTGGTGACAGTTTCTGAACAAGCTTCTGAAATGATAATTTTTTAATGCTTCCAGCACAACTCACTATTGACTGAGGAGCTCTGAAGTAAAAATAATATTTTCTTTTTCTTTTTCTGACTAGGCTGTTTGCCAAACCTGTATCTCCAAATAAGTAGTTAAGTGTACTTCCACCAGACAGAGTACCAAGAAACACATACTCAGCCTCACTTCCTGACATGCTCTGAATGGCTTTTAGTTCTATATTTCTATACAAATACACCTAGTGGCTAAATTAGAGGGTATGAGCTACAGCAAATTACATAGCTTGTTTAGGCGCACAGGCCTGATCCCTGTAGTTACGGGAAGGCTTGCTTTGAAACAGTTCCAGGTTTTCTCTCCTTGGTCTGAATTTTGTTTTCCAAGCGTCCCTTTGCCTTTCTATTTATGCCTCTCTCTTTTCTTTCAGCACTTCAGCAGCACCTCTTACATTGCTGGAGGGAGCATAGAACAAATGTTCTCCATTTGAAACAAAGTAAAATAAAAAGGCATCCAGCTGCTTTCCTGCTTTGCCTTCTGCCTCCCTTCCCCACCCCTTTCCATTACCCTCCTTACAACATGCCATTTTGTTCTTTTCTCTGGGGATGCTGCAGCAGCTCTTTACAGCTCAGTGCAGGTGCGAGCATGACACTTGCAGCAGCTTTGGCAGGCAGGGGGACTCTGGCTTTGACTGCAGGACTTGGCTGGTACACATCACCATCAGACCCCTCAGTGCTTGTGGTGGGACAAGCAGCGAGGAGGGACATGGTGAGATATGCAGGCTCTTTGTTCCTGTCCAGACTCGGGTTGCAACCACACCTCCCCAACCCCAGACTGGTGCAAGTCTCTTGGTGCATCCCTTTGTGGCTCTGCTTGGTCACCTGCACTCAGCTAGTTTGGGGAGCCATTCACCCACTTTGTGTTCACAGCAAACATGAAATTGCTAGCTTTTCTGAACCCCCAGTAAAAAACCGCATAGTAGAAATAGAGAAAATGGCACTAGAAGTCCAAATTTGAGAAGTAAAAACTGGACAATATATGGAATTCTTATTACAAGATGCAGTAAAAATATCTGTTTTAAATGACGGTTAGCCAGGTTGACTTTGGCAGAAATGTAGTGTCTGTTAAAAAAATAAAAATAAAATCTTTATGGGTATTGTAACCATGAGAACTTCTCTAGAAACTGAAGATAAAAATATTCATATTGTCATTTTTATTATGATTTGAGACTGAGGTAAATTTTAGGATACCTTGTTTTCACAGATCCTCTGCTTTGCCAGAGCACTAAATGCAATTAGAAGTGTTCAAACACAATTTGGAGTATAGTCTCTTTCTAATGCTATGGGTACCTGAGGTCCAAACCAGTAGCATGGTTATTTAGAACAGCCTAAAAACAGCTCTAAGTCACATTTGTTTGTACTCCGAAGTTTAAAATTCAGAAGCAACAAAAAAGTATGAAATTTTGGCAAAGTTCATTCCTATGATATTCTTTTCTGTTAGCAGAAGAAGCTTTTCTCTCTGCCTTCTATCAAGAAGTTGCAAAGCAAGGAGACTTGGGGAGAGACATCAAACCCAAATTCCAGGAGTTCAGTAGCTGTGTGGAAGAATTAAAAAACCAAAAAAATTGTATAAAAATATTAAACAAAATAACAAAACAGAACAAAAAAAAAAGAATCATTGACAGTCAAAGATAAAGCTATGACCTTGAAAACCAGAGGATGGAAATCTAGGCAGAAACTGAGAAATAAAACCAACAGATGTGATCAATGAACCTTAGTGGTAGGAATGAATTTTGTCAAAAGTGACAGTAATGTCACTTTTCCAAGAAATTCTTTATATTTATCTATCTATCAGGATTAAAATGAGCAGTGGCATCACCAAACAGATCTACACTTTCCAAATGTGAAAACCACCTTCGTCATTATGAAGAATCAAGGTGTGAAAATAACAAAAAGCTCCAAGTAAGGTTCCTAACACAACAGCTGTGCACTCCTGCTTGTTAATAATGGAGTTTCCATGAGATGACTGCCAAATGGTAGCACTTCACATCTCGCTGCCAGCTCCACACCCACAAATTTGCCTGCTACATGTCTAATGCTACCATTGACAGAACTTCAAAATCACATGGATCAGCAGGGTGGTGTGCGAGTGGTACCATCTGCACCCACTAAAGTGTTGCAACAGCAAAAAAGTTGAGAAATTAATGGTGCAAATAAGCTAAATGCAAGTATTTTATTAACCCTGTATCGGCAACTATAAGACTTCCTTTTGAAAGTTAACGCCTTCCTCACCAGTGTGGCCCTTCTCATTACAATTATTACTTTTATCTTATTGCAATTATTAAACAGTTCTTATCTCAATCCATGGGTTTTGCCATTTTTCTGATTCTGCTCCCCATCCCACCACTGGGGGCTGGGTTATGAGCCACTTGGCTGTGTGGTATTTAGTTGCCTGCTAGGGTTAAACCTTGACACTGTCAAATGAGATTACTTTGTAATTACATACCAGGCATGTAAACTGCCAATAATGATAGCCTGTTTTCCATTGCTTTCATAAGCATAGTGGTAAATTTGCTATATTTTGGTGCCTTCTTCAAGTACTTCACACACAGTTGTTTGTATTTATGTCATTTTTGCTAGAAAAATGAGATTTCATTTCCATGAGCTTGGGGACTTCTATTAAATCAGACTCCCTGATAACCTTCGCAGGAAGCTGTCATAGCTGAAACATGGTATTTTGCTTCAGAGAATATTGTATTCTTTCTGGGGCTACTAATTGCCAGACAAGAGTGTCCAGAAGACCTACAAGTCCTGCTCATGGGCATACAGGCCAAAACCACTCATACTTTTCTCAAGGGCAGCAGAGTACCCTATGTAAGTGTCTAATGGGATTACATAAAATCTGATGGGTTTAGTTCAGGGGCCTTACTCTGCCTGGGTGACGAAGAGTGAGAATTGGGCAGCAAGCAAGTTATGGCTGAGGAGCAGTTTGGGGAATTGACACCCTGAAGTGCCTAGGAGGGACATGGGGCACTGGGGGTGTTGACACTCCCAAGTCCCTGCTCCAGGGGGCATGGGGGAGGGTTGGCAGGGGGACTGCACCTCTGCACAGCCTGCTGCTGCACATCTGGCCAGGGAGATGAAGGGGCAGGGAGATGAAGGGCCCTGCACTCACTTCTTTGAAGCTGACTCAAATTAAAAACATGTAGGAGGCTGTGGCTCTTTTTTCATGAGAGGACACAGGTCAGAAAAAATGTGGGGGAGAGGAAAGTGAGAGAGGATTCCCCCCTGTTTACTCTGTTGACTCCCATCCTACTCCTTTGTTTTCAATGCTCTTTCCTCAGTTTCTGAGATAAGTGTACTAAAAAAGGGGGGACAAAAACAAGAACAAAGATGAAAAGTAGATTTTTCTCTTTTTTAATAAAACCCTAGAAAACAGTTAAGAGAACTGAAAGGCTACACTGTCCTTTTCAAAAACGAGAAAAAAAGAATGTTTTTCTGAATTTGGAGCACTTTCATAAAACAAAGAGTTTTGGCAAAGCTGCATTTCTCAAAGACACTTTTATAGACAAAAAGTATTCATAAACTTTATTAGAAATCCCAGCTTTCAACATCTATAACTAACAGTGTCTACCACATGACCTGTGGCAAGGGGAACAAGAGTAGGGAAGTTGAATGAGCTGGACTCAGAGATGGACCCCATGAAAAACCTACAATAACATGCTTGAATCAGAGAGAACACTGTGGAAGAGGGATGCTGATCCATGGTCTGGCATGAAGCCACGTGTGCAGCCTCAGGACCTGCCAGCAGCAGCATCTCCCTGAAACTGGAACTGCACTGCACCTCCATGCATTCCTCTCTGCTGTGGAGTTAAGAGTAATTTGTAATTATTGGCTGTTGTACATGCAAGAGAGGAACACAAATAGGTCCTCATTATTTCTTTTCTTCTAGTTGCAGATAAAGCCTGCACTCTAGTGGATTGTCTCTATAGGAAAGTGTAATCCATTTGTTGACTTGTGAGGTATAAAGACTGGTTTTCTAGAAATGCTGTACTTCGGTCTAGCTTCACCTCTTAAGGACTGTAAAGACAGCAAAGTCAAGCAGAGAAGTTCTTTATTTCATTTTACCCCCACAACAAACCCAGATTCTCCAGAGAGTCTCAGGGATTTTGGCTGTTCTGGTGCTCCTGAGCTATGCACTGAGGACAGATTAAGTGCAGATAGCTGTCTGCCTTTACATACAAAACAAGATACTTTGTAGTTCCTTTCAGGTTCTGGAAGGCGGCAATTAGGTCACCCCAAAGCCTTCTCTTTTCCAGGTGCGCCATCCCTCTAATCAACTTGGTGGCCCTCTGGACATGTTCCAACAGATCCATGTCCTTCCTGTCCTGGGGACTTCAGAGATGGATGCAGTAGTCAAGGTGGGAACTGAGCCGAGTGGAAGGGCAGAATCCCCTTCCTTGATCTGCTGGCCACACTGCTTTTCATGCAGCCCCGGACATGGTTGACTTTCTGGGCTGCCAGTGTGCATTGCTGGGACATGTCCAGTCTCTCATCCACCAGCACCCCCAAGTCCTCAGCAGGGCTGCTCTCGATCTGTTCACCCCCCAGCCTGTACTGATACTGGGAGTTGTCCTGACATGGGTGCAGCACCTTGCACTTAGCCTTGTTAAACCTCATGAGATTCCTATGGGCCCATTTCTCAATCTTGTACAGGTCTTTCTGGGTGCCATCCCATTCTTTGGGTGTGTCAATCACACCAGTCAGCTTGGTGTCAACTGCAAATTTGCTAAGGGTGCATGAAGGGATCCATCAGGACTCTGAGACTTTGACAAATACTCTTTGGATGCAACCATCCAACCAATAATAGACTGGTTCTTTGGCTATCCTGTTTATGAATAGCTTCTCCCAAGCTCATGGAGCTGGTCTGATAAAAAACAGATGAGGATCTGGTCCATCATGTTCATTGAAACATACTTCTGATTAGATCCAGGCAAATCACTCATACTAAAATATTTGTCTGACACTTGCAATTTTCTTTTTATGAGGTTGAAGTCTCTTTCTGGCAAATTTCCACACTGAAGTAGCAAGACTCTCCCTTTAAGGGTCTATTTTGAAACCAAGGATGTCAAAGTAACCATTCTAGTTGACTCCACAAGGCTTTGGAGCAAGTTCTACATCCCTCATTCATGGATGGTTCATGTCTGTACTTAAGGGTAAACATGTTGGGTTTTAAAAGCACTGAGTATACTAGCAAGTAAACATACTGTTTGTTTTAGGCTTGTCCCTAAGTCCTTTGCCAAATCTGGGTTTAAAATATTTACTAATACAATGGGGAGCTGGAGACAGTCAAAGTGGATGTTTTAAAATCCAAATGCTTGAGGAATCTTTGCTATACTGTCTTAGCTCTTATTGCTGCCCAAACCAACAGTCACAGAATATTCTGAGTTGGAAGGGACCGATAAGGATCACTGAGTCAAACTTTTAAGTGCGTGGCCCATACAGGGTACAAACCCACAACCCAAAACCTTGGCATCATTAGCACAAGGCTCTAACCAACTGAGCTAGTCTCAGGGTCACACAACATCAGCTGTGAATTCAGGGGAACAAGAGCTAAGTGTTGTACTATCAAGTATATTAAGAAACGTTTCCCTGTGTGTACTTAATTTTTGTGCAAAGGGGTAGCAGTGATACATAGTGTGCAGGTCTCACTGGCAGAGGTAGCTGCAATTCAGTCTTCCAACGTTTCAACCCTGGCATAAGCAAAATACATTATCAGCAACATGTATCTTGTTTGTTTGTTTGTATGAGTACATGCCATCACATACTTTCTCTCTCAACAGTTAGATGACTGTTTCTGTCCCTCAGCACTTGAAAGACTGTCATCCATCCTCAGCTGAATTAAAGAGAGGCTGGCTCTCCATTTCTGCAGGTTTGTTGGAAAGAGACAGCCTCTAGAAGCAAAAAAAGGCTCTACTTATTCCCTCTTTAAGGGAAAAGGAGCAACTCAGTTTGTCCCCTTACACCTGCCCCTCAGACAGAGGGCAGTCATCAGCAAACAAAGGTTCTGAGCATCCATATGCTCACAAAAACTAAGCAGGGGTTATGTTTTATATTTCAAGGTTTTTTCTCACCTGGTGTCATAAAGCTTATGCATAGATTTAACCTGCAGACAGATTATCCTTCATGTAGATGTTAGTATTCCATATAGCATGAGCTGCACAGTAGTTCTGACAGTATTTAGTTATAAAGTCAAAATGTGCAAAGCAGAAATCACCTGAAAGGGAGACTACTGACGACTAGTTCCAGTGCTTTTGGGCTACTCATTTCACATTGCCTCACACTGAGATTTTGCACCTGATAACAGCAGAAGTTTAAAACTTGAGACAAGTTGTACATGACCAGAAATACAAATATTAAAAATTATGTCAATGTAAGTTGCTGGAGATCATGCCAGACAAAATGTGTTTCAAGTGTGTTTCTGTCAACTGGGCTTTCCTTTATGGCACTCAAAGTTTTGAATCTTATTTGGAACTTCTCTGCTGATATAGTCAAAAGCATCAAACTCTTCTCATTCTTCCATGGATTCAATAGCTATTGGAAATTTACATTTGAGGTGTCCCCATCTTGCTTTATGATATATAAACTGCTGGACTGTGGCAACTCTAATAATTGGGATGATTAGAGGTTTTTGTATTTACATATGACAGATCTCTGCCAACAGTAACACTGCCAGAACTATAGTACCTACTGCTGTAAAAAGAAAATTGTAGCAAAAATGGAAATTAAGTCAGTGTTTAACAGATGAGATGGCTGCTCTGACACCTTATGTCATCTTCAGACTAAATACATCAGATTATCTTTCTTAATGATCTGTTTTCTTCTATTTAGCAGAATTTGAATGTTCATTTGTTGTTGTAACCTGACCTTTCCAGTATTAATTTTCTTCCAGCTCCATGGAGTGAGGAAGAGCCTCAGAATTGTGCTGCTGACAAATGCTACCATGGTCACCATGGGGAGTCAGGAATTCAAGTAGCAAAGTCTCAGTGTAATCTGCTTGTATCTGGCTCAGTGCAATTTCCAGTTGCTTTATGCAAAGCCAGTCATTGTTTTCAATTCATCCACTACAAAACAAGGAGTGAGGGGCACAGGCAGGTCAGTGTACCAAATAAGACAGACTGTGTTGTAAATTAGATGGGTTGAGCCCATTGTTGGTCATGCTACAGGTTCTCATTCAACTGATAACAGGATCAGCAGCCACTATGTATTTTCTTATTCTGCCAGTTGCCGTTAAATATAACTGTTTAAGCAACACTCTAAGACTTTTTAACCCATATTAATACTTCCTATCCTTGATCATTTGGGTCAAAAGAGGTAATTAGAGTTAAATTTCCAAAGTCAGGAAATTTTTGCCTTTCCTTCCATTCCTTGCTGCCAAGTAACTCCATCCAATGTTAAATGACTCACACATAGTGTACATGGGCTCTTCAAAATGCATTACCAAGCTGCAGGTAGACATTAGGTATGTGGGAAAACTCACCTTTTATCTTCATTTCTCTAATGTTGTTTGATAATGCCATAAATTTTCCACTGGGTAGAGACTCCCCATTAGAAGCCATCAAGTTTTACAGTGCTATTCTCAAGGATCAATCATCAGACCTATAGTACCTTCAAAGAGGGAGTACTCCCCTGAGCCCTCTTGGAGGCTGGATCCCATCCAGCTTTGGAGATCAGTGGGTGTTACTGTTGAGCAGAGGAAGCACCAGGGTCCTGGCCCCTGACAACATGAGGCTGGCACATTTGTGCAGTAATCGATAGCAGATGGGGACATACTGAGTTGGGCCCTTTGAGAGCCTGTCTGGAAGCTCTGCTCCAGCACGTGGCAAGATTTGAGCAAGTCTGGGCTGAGCACTGAGTGCTAGGACTGCAAACACAGAGATGAGCAGTGGAGGAGGGTATGTCTGCTCTTCTTTTACTCCTGTTTGCACCATTCCCTGCCTCCCTCCCTTCCTCTAGATAGGACATAAGCACTATGAGGAAATACATTACTTGCAGATGGGTATTTGCTGAAATTTACCAACAAGAAGTTCCAGTACAGAAGTTCTGAACAGAGCCATGGCCTTTAAAAAAATTATTATTTTTGTAAAAATCATGCAATGCTTTCCTCCTCTGCTTTCATAAGAAAGAAAAAATTAAGCTCCTGACAAACCTTATTATCAGGTAAATCAGTACATTTTATTGATTTGGGTATTTCACTTGTATAACAAAATCTTTGGTCAAGATGGTTTTTCTTTTGGGTATTTTGTTTGTTTGTTTTGTTGGGGGAGTTTTTTTTTTGTTTTTATTTTATTATTATTATTTTATTAGAACCACAATCAAGAAGAATTCCATTTCAGTCAACAGTTCTCAAGGAAATTTATCAGAAGTTCCAAGCCAGCTTGTGGTGTTTATGGATGATACTATTCCAACAAGTAATGGGATGGATTAGAAATCCTTATTGATATAATTCCACATAATTGCACCCAAAATATCAGGTGAGACCACTGCTGTCAGCATATTGTGGGAAGAGTTTGTGGACCTCTGACCAATGAATTTTGGATTGTTTGTATGCGTGCTTTAAACACCACAGGATATTCTCTTCCCACCCATGCAAACAATATGGTAAGGATCTTATGTTGGCTGGGACTCCAAATGTTTCTAAAATATATTATAAAATGCTATTATAATACAAATAACAGGGAACAGTTCCATCCAGCTGGAAGGAGATGTGCTGTGACAGTTGGAAACCATCTCCAAGCAATCCCACCTGATGAAGTAGGACTGCCCATGATGGAATTGTCCTGTACTTTGATCTTGCAACACAAGGACCAGGTACTAATTTCCCTGAACATGGGGAGATGTGGTAAGAGACGAGGACTGGAAGTGGTATTTTGACATTCATAACCTTTAACCTGCTTTTTGTCAGCTTTGCAATTTATTATACAGGGCATACAAACACACCACCACCACTCTTCTGATTTCTGTTCCAGTTCTCAAGATGGTTGTTTTAGGCAAAGGATATTTTCCCATCAATCTTGCTTTCTTGGCAAATCTTGCCTCATTCTCAAAGGTGATTTGTCCCTTCCTGGGGGAAAGAACCCACCTTCCTAAAAAGCTAGCATAAAACCTGGGAAAGAGTACCATACCACTTCTGTCTTCAAATGCAGCTTTTTGTTAGTTAGGACATAGGTGTCTTGTGGTTCTTCCCAGGTAGTAGTGACTCCTGCAAATAGCAGCTGAGAGCAGGCCAGGTCTTCTGTTTTTGGCGAAATTGCCTCTACTAACTACTTCACAAATGCTGGTGAATTGTCAAGTGGAGACTTCACAAGTACACATAAGAAAATAGAGAATTCTGGAGATTATAAAGAATTTTTGGAGACAAGATGAAAGTCGTATGTCCTGATACTGTGGTGAAGCAAAATACCTGTTCTTGAAGTGAATGAGAAGAGGGTGTGTGATCAGTCTGAGGGCTGAGCTCCTAAATAAAGCCCATGACAGTGGTACACAGGCAGGCGCTTAAATTCTCATGGCTCTTGGACCAAGGAATGGAAGGAGATGATTAAAGACATGCCACTGTTGCTATGATCATACTTTTTTCTCCTAGTGCTTCTAGTTTCCTG
>JAWWEU010000091.1:22371620-22382415 GCA_035583155.1 Acropternis orthonyx
TTTTTTTCTTACCTGGGTGGAATGTCACATTCTTCTTGTATGTTCAAATATTTTAAAATGCCAATATGATCTAGAAGCTCTTGGAAATGTTTCTCTGAGAGTGCATGGAATAGTAGCTGCTAAACAGCCACCCTCATTTGCAAAACTGGTCTCGGTGTTCTAAGTCAGTGGTACCCATTTGGAGAGGATTCTATGAAATCATATATTTCTGTTCAAGTGATTCAGGCTTCCCTTTCTGTTTCTCTATATAGCTTACTTTCAAAAGAATAGATCTGAAGGGGTTTTGTTCACACATACACAAAAAACCACCTTAAAACAAATAAGTAAGCACAAAAGTGGACCTGGGCCAGTCGACCGACCCAGTTATCACCGTCATCTTAGGACTGACATTTGAAAATAAGCCAAGAACTCCCATGGCTGATGACTCTCCTCAACAAGATCCTAGGGTGAACTGTGGCCTCTCCTTCACCTCATCTGCCATAGGCATGCAAATCTACCTCCAATGTGCAGGTCTTTCAAGCATTTGTTGTGTTTCTGACCCACTATGGGAAAAGAGCTACTGAATCCTGAGATGGTGTGCAATACTACTGGAATGATGAATCTGAAAAAGAACAATTTTCCACAGAACAATCATACTGCCTGTCCTTCTTGCCAAAATGGATGTAGAATTCTTCTTGTATGTAATCTTTGGGGGGAAAGGAAGGGGAAAGGATGAAAGGGGCAATGGAAAGGAAGGAGAGGGAAGGAGAGGGAAGGGAAAGGAAGGAGCAGGGAAGGGGAGGGAAAGGAAGCAAAAGGAAGGGAACTATTAAATGGTTTCTCTGGTCTTTGGCTCTCTCTTCCTGCACGGGAAGCTAAAACCTTTACACTGGGAACTTCAAACAGATGAACAAATGCACAGCTGAAGAGATGGCATGTGGCTGGCAGCTGGCAGGGTTACCTCCTGAGCTACACAGGAGCTTCAACACTGGCTGCATGAAGGGAGATAGAAGCACTCACCGATGTCCTACATAGTACAGATTGCTTCTTCAGCACATATAAGGGCTGATGAGCATCCCACAGACGAAGTATCTCTTGTCTTCTTTTGTGTTATCCTTCCCTGCCATGGCCTGCTCCAGCCCTTACCTCCCCTTCACCCTTTCTTTTTCTGTTGCTGAGTACGATATTTTAAACCCTTTGAAACATGTTGCTTCCAGATGCAAGCTCCAAATTTGCGATCAGTAGCTTTCTGTCCCACTCCAAGGGCCAAGCAGAGGAAGGCACATATGGTTTCCTCCACGATCCCACCCTCCATCACTCACTGAAACCCTTCAGAATCTACTCTCTTCCAGGGAAACCCACTTTTTCATCCTTTTGCTTGGTGTGCTGAATTACCATTTTGTTAGGGCCCCTCCCCTCTTCTTCCACTGATTCAGTATCTGGGACTGGCATTTCCCTGGACTTTTTAACCAGCTGAACCACAGAGAGTGCTGTGTCTGCACTCTCCACCTGCACCGACATGTAACATGAGAAAACCTTTTGGGTCCAAATGAAACACCAAATTATGGTATTAATAAACTGCATCTTGAGCACCAAAGGGTAACAAGGTGATGTTAACTATTTCTATGGACTAGGACAATTTAAAAACACAAATGGCAGTACCTTCTTTCAAATACATGTTAAGAGTCTTTGAAGGCATGCCAGCCTCTTCACTATGCCAGGCCATAACAGGTTAATAAAAGAAAACCAAACAGTACTTGCCTCCTATGACTTGGGAATCATATTTAAAATAAAATAAAATGTACACACCATTAACTGTAATTATGTCACACACAAGAGGTTTAAAACAAGTTACGTCAGCGCAGAAAATGAAAAAATCAATATGATGTTGGTTCAACATTTTAGCCCCGCTACTTTTCTTTTTTGATGACAGTTGTTTAAAAATAAAACCCAAGCTAGAGCAAGGTTGGAAGGGTAATTTGGAAAAGAAGTTTCAGCTTAGTAGGATTTCAGAGGAGCTTTCTGACATCCACAGGCAAAACACATCACTCCCAGTCTGTGCATGTATAGCTGAGCATCCTCCAGCACAGTCACCATCAACAAGATGCCCAGTGGGATCTTTCCCTTATATAACCTTGGCAGCACAATTGGATGGAATCTCAAATACATATTTACTTACAGAATTCTCCTGTCAGAAAAATGGCAGGCAGTTGAGAAGTGTTACTAGAGACTCCATATTCACCACGCTACAGCTGGCACATGCCTTTGTGGGACTGCCCTCTGGTTCCCTAAAAGAGCACTTTGCAAACAGATTGGAAACTGAGGATCCCCTCACCCTTGCTCAGCTGCTTGCTGCCTGATGCATAAGGAGATTAGCTGCATCCACACAAGAGTTGGGACACTGGTGGACTTCATGCTCCAGGCTGTCATCTGGGTTCCCTCTCCCAGTCTTCTGCCTTTTTGATACCTGCTGCTGGAGGATGGAGAGCTGAACACATTCCACATGCTTCAAAGCCCTGCAGCCAGAAAGCTGCAATTTTACAGGAAGACTTTATCCATTTCCTCTACCTTGCCCCTGCTGCTGCAGAAGCTGCTGGCCAGCACATAAGTACAGGGCAGCTCCACGGCATTAGGGGCAAAGGCACTGCCATACTCTTCTGCTCAGCTACCTCTAACTTTTTAAGTGACTGGGGCAAAAAGACTTTCTCTCTGTTCCCCACTCTGCTCTGAGCAGGGGAGATCCTGCATGTAGGATGAAAAGGCATCATGCAGTGGTAAAAATCACGTGCTGGTAAAAAGAACATGTCATTGCACATAATGGTGCAAATGTTAAGGACAAGACACCTCAGTCAATAACTTCTGATGTTAGTTTTGTAATAGCACTGATATATTAATGCTTTGTCTGCTGATACACCCAGATGCACAAGCTACTTCCTTCAGCTTTTTCATCATACTCTGCCCACAGTTAGTTAGCAGCACATTCAAGACAATAGTCTCAACAGAGAGTAAAAAAACAGCTGATAGCAATCTTTATCTGGCACATAACATGAAACAACTAGCATAAGCTGAATTCTATCAGGACAGAGGCAAATGGTTTTGTCAGTGAGCAAGGTTATCTGGTCACAAAAAATTCTTCAGGTAAATGGCATCTCACTTTTCTCCCAAAGCTTCAGGCACGGCTTCTGTGAAAGTTCAGCAAGCTAAATCAAATACTGCAGTGGTGACTATATAAAACTTTCCTGAGTTGCACAGCAAGTCAACTGACAGGTCTAAGATGCAGGGTAGATCTTCAGACCTGGCCAGGGAGCCCAGAGTCGGTCTTAAACTGGGATTATATCCTTCCTGTAATCTGATGCCAGAGCAGTTTTGAGTGAAAAAAATTCTAGCACATCTGGAACAGATTGCTTCCACAACATCTCAGAAAACTTTGCATGTGTCCACTGTAAAGTTAAGAAAAAGTACACAGAGATGATGCAGAGTCTTTCTAGTAAAAGCTAATGAGGTGAAGAACTACTAGAAAGATGAAACAATGGGTTCTTACACAGGTAGAGACCCAGAACTAAAACATATGCAAATTTCAGTCTTCAATGTGTATTTTAACTACAGGGAAAAAAAGCTTGCTGTTGCAGTTTTTCACTTCTAGGCTTGTTGATCCAGAATGACTTCTATTTGTTTTCTACAAGGTTATACATACAGAAAATACATTAATATAATTAAAATATGTACATGAGAAGTTGAATGTTCCAGCTGCCATGGGAATCCAGAATTTTTGTTGAACTAATCCATGTCTAGTCAATGTCAGTTTCAGGGGGTCAGCCAAGGACTTTGTGGATGCAATGAAAAAGACCTGGAGAATTCTAGGTAATGAATAATTGGAGCCGTAAGCAGGTATGGTGTGATGATAGAAGGAGTTCAATCACAGAAAAAAATATGGCCAAGGCATATCTGTATTGTGAAATGCAGAGTCAAGTAAACTCTGTTGTATGGAAAAAGGATAGCTTAGCAGTATATTAAAGCCAGGGCTTCAGTTCATAATTACTAATTAATGCTTACTCTCAGTTTAAGATTAGCCAGAAATTTCTATGGCATGTCTTTTTCCTCATTTAGTAATGCATCTGACTAGGGAGCAGAGCAACCATCATGGCAGAATGTCATATAACATGTCACATAATATGTGCCAGTGGGCTGACTTGTTCAGCTGTGTAGATCCCATCTAGATGCACACATCCTCTTTTCCTTGTTAAGAAAAGAGGATCTGATGTAACAAGATACCTAATTATGCATGTATGCATGCTTGTGGGCAAAGGCAGGAGAGTGGCACACAGAGGAACATGGCTCAGTTGCACTCAGTGAGGCGCCCTGAAGATCATTGCTATCTTTACATTAGTAACTACTACATGTCTGGGAATACCATATGGATGCTGGATTGCAAACCACAAAGCAGTTCAGGGATAATTCTGAAAGTAAATTTAAGACGTCAACCTTCACAACCCACAGCAAAAATGACCTTGTTTGCTGCCCATGCAGAGTCTGTTTCATGGCTCTGCTATGCCAATGACTAATGTTATCTTTTTAAGACAGAGGTTGCTGAGTTGGAAGGGACACAGAAGAACCATCAAGTCCAACTCCTGGCCCTGCACAGGACCATCCCCAAGAGTCACACCATGGGCCTGAGAGTATTATCTATCCAAAGGCTTCTTGAACTCTGTCAGCTTGGTACTGTGACCACTTCCCTGGGGAGCCTGTTCCAGTGCCCAACCACACTCTGAGTGGAGAACCCTTTTCTGGTATCTAAGGTTAACAGTGAACAGTTTTGGCTGGAGCCAAAAGAAGTGACCTTACAAAGAGAAATCTGTTCAAAAATTAATTTCTTTTCCTTGGTTTCAAGAGCAACAATAGCTATTAGCTGTTATAATAAATCACTATTTGCTAATTCATGAAGGCTTTCAAACCTTTGATTATCTGTGTGAGTGATGGATCCCATTGTGCAAGCTGCAAAGCATCCTGAGCCTACTCCAACAAAGCTATTAAGCATGTGTTTTGTATTAAGCATGCAAGAAAACACAGTAAGATCAACACATACAAGTTAAGCATATGTTTATCTGCTTTACTGGACTAGGCTCAGAGTGCTTTGCAACTTTCAAGATGGACTTCTATGGGAAAGTAAGTGCTTGTGTCCGGAAACAACAATATATGATGGAAAACTATTTGAAACTGCAGTGTATTTCTAGGCATCTTAAGCTACATTTCTATGTTCCATTTGGTGAAGAAATTATTTTAAATTAGCAGAATTACAACTATGTATCTGCAGATGGAAACTGATGAATACTGGTCTCCTACTCACCTGCCCTATCCTACCTCTCAACTGCAGCACCAAATAAAGAAATTCAACCCAACACACATCCAACACGCTTCTTTTTCATTTTAGTGAGCCCTGACATTATCCATGTATCACACCTAGATTTCATCTGGCCTAATTTTGTCTTGCGATCCAGGAATCTAAATCCAGCTTCAGGAAGAGAAGGAAAAAAAGGAGCAAGAAAAGTGATAAAACAACTAGACTGTCACAGATCAATTACAATGTGAAGGAAGGAGATTGCAGCTATTGAACCCTCCCTTCTGCCTTCCAGCAAACATGCTGACAGATATGTCCAGCCTGATTCTTTGGGAAATTTTTTCTTCTTTCTTTTTAAATCATTTTATCTTGACATCAGGAAACTTCTTTTACTTCTACAGGATTTTCATGACCTGTGACAACTCACTCCGACTTAGGTTGGTAGAGCGTTTGTTCACAAGCACCAGAACTGAGTCAAGCTGTCTTCTCTGTTAAAACCATAAACCCTCTGAAGTCAATGATGCTGTGCACATGATAAGTAAGGGACAACTGAGCCCGCAACATACATGCCAAATAATGAGTGGCTGAAGGGGGCAAGATAAAACTGCAGCTGGAAAAGAAAAGCAAACATATTGTAGGTGGAAAAACAGACATGAGTGCAAGGTCCTAGCCAGCTGCCCCCTTCTTCCTGACTCAGGAAAGAAAATAGTGTTGAAGTCCTAAGGTCACAGACAGAGGAGAAGAGAGGGCAAGAGCCAGACCTGTAGCTGAAGCACTTTGACACTTCAGGGGGTGTTGTGACAAAAAAATAACTGACAGATGATTGGAAGGGGAAATGAAGCACCTTAAAGGGAAATTAATGAATCAAAGCAGGCAAACCTCTCCCTAATGGTATAATATTTCACAAGCTTTACTCCACACAACATGGAGTGCAAACTTTTATTTCTTTTTTGTTCTAGGCACCTGCAGCAGCAATCCTCTTATTTAGTATACCACTCACAGCGAGGCTTGAGTTCAGTTCATCTACGCATTAAAATGCCTTTTTCATCCCTCTGTCTTCTGTGTCTGGATAATTGGCTGCAATCTTATGCTCTATAAATGCAAAGAGTACATGGAGATAGTATTACTTGATTTTAAAATTTGTGGGACAAACCTCTTACAAGCATAAATCATTGCAACTACTCTGAAGTGAGTAGAGCAAGGCAAAGTATCTGTCCACAAGGAATAATGAATGTTTCATTGAGTATGTTCCATAGCAGAGGAATAAGGCATATTTATTTTTCAGTAGTGGGATAGAAGCCCTCAATAAACATTGCCTTCCCCTGTTTTCCTCCCTTGCTTCACCAGCTGTCTCTAATGTGTGTGAAGCTTTGAAAATGTTCCTGCTATTAGCCTTTGATTTCTCCCAGGCCCCTGACCCCTTGGTGAAAGAAGGCGTGGAAACTTAGATGAAGCTATATCTCTTCAGTCCTGTGCAATTTGAGGAGTTAAGAGCAGTCACACAGACACAGAAATGAGGAAATAAGGAGTACCACCTAGAAGGATAATCTTGTTCCTCTAATTCTACCTCCTGGAAAACCCATTGCAATTCCTCATCTTAAATGCAGAAGAGAAAACTTGACTGCATCAAATAGGGGCGTCAGGGACCAAAAGACATGATCCAGGCAGATTGGAATTTATGAATGGTCAGCAACACAGCCAATTGAAAGAGTAGGCCTGAACTGGTTAGCTTTTGATGACACTTGAAGACATATACATAAGAAGAAATGAAACAAAATTTACAGAATATATTTGCAGGATAAACATAGAAATGTTGAGATAAAGATGGGAGGAAACACGGGTCACTGACATCCTACACATGAAGGAAAGAACTACCCAACAGGGAAAATATACTGGTATGAAGCACGAACATTTCATATACTGCAAAGAAATTTTAAGGTTCTGCAAGACAGGCCCAGGTCTGTTTGCTGTATCTTGCTGACTCTTGTCTCCCTGGATCATGACATAGGGAGGTATGTAAAATGCCCAGGTTAGTTGTGCACAAGGTAATAACCTCTCCCTGTGTGTCTAAGAGTAATGCTGCACTGCAACCCTCTTTGTGAGGTGTGCTACCAAGTGACAACAACAGACAGGCAGCAGGGGGAAAGGGTGAGATAAGCTCCTTGGTTGTCTGTCACTCCAAGACTTCACTTTCCCATATCCTATGCACAGATACACAGTAATAATCATTGCCACGATGTTACTCTAGACCATATCTGAAATGTAATAGAACTATTCCTTCTACGGGTTTCAGTATGTAGATGAGTTGGATGGGACCATAAGGATTCATCTTAAGGATTTGTACAGCTGCCTTAAGGACAGACAATAATTCCAACCATTCCTGATAGTCTAAGGACATTTTACATATTTCCAATGAATGCAGACAGTGTGACTCCTAGTAAGGTCAGTACCTAGGTCTGCTCTCCATCCTTATAATTAGAATGTCCCTTTCATGCTGAACCTGAGTACCTGAGTCTTATTTCCTCTTATCTTTTCTTAACATCTGTAGTAGAATGGACTGCAGATAATTCCCCTTGTCTTTGCAGAGGGTTTTCACGCATTAGAGTACTGCTCTCTGCCCCCTTTACTATCCATCTTGCACTTTAAACAACTGGTGTCCTGTAGTTCTCTTTCATCAGTTAGTTTCCCAGGTTGTTCTCATCAGCCTCCTCCAAACTGTTTACAAATGATTGACATCCTTTTCCAGACTTTTACAATAATGTGACAAAGACAAGATGAAATTGTGGAATTTTGTCTTGGAGGAGGAGAGTCACTGTTATCTTTTACCTAAGGCAGTTAGGACACCTGTTTTTCTCCTCTGAGCTGTACTACTGATTATTTTATTCTTTAAAAAACTTCTCCTTTGGCCATCTACATCTAGCTGACTGTATGTCATGTTTATCTAGACTTTTAACTTTCCTGGAGAGCAACTTTGTGTTTGTACAATGCCTTTCAGATCTTGCCTTAAGCATCTCAAAAATAATTTATAAAAAGAAGTGGACATGGTACTGTTTGGCTTCTTTATTTTTCCATATTTCCCAGAAGTTACTATCTAGGCCAGAATCTTCAACACTGCATCTATCATATCACATCAATTTAAATATTTTCTATCCATAAGTAATGTAATTTGCAGGCTCTCATAAAACCTCCTAAATTTTTTTTTGCTCAACTGAGATCTCTAAATTGAGACAGAAAGTATGCAGGGAGGCAGTCTGAAGCTATTCAATTACCTATTCAGTTTGTAACAGTATAACGATATAGGCTGAATTTTCATGTTTTCCTTTGAGAACTTGGTTCTTGTCTCATAGACTTGAGTGCACAGGTGGGCTACTGTGCAAACGTATTAACTGAAAACATGATGCTGCCCTGAGGGGAGATAAGCAGTGTTCTTGTTCTCCCCACAAACTCTTTTCTTCTTTGTCATTTACCAGACACCTTCAGGAAGCCCCATGGCACAACTGTCCTCTCTGCATGGACAAACCCACTGTTCTATGTCCCTTGGAGCTTCCTAAGACTGTTATGAAACAGTTAATTTCATTTAGACCTCCTCTTCTCTTATTCCTGAGAGCTGATGCAGCTAGCACTGCATCCAGGCTCTGCTGGACTTCCAGCTTGACATGTCACCACTTAAGATTCCAGAATGTGAAGGAGCTGGCTGAAGCAATAACAATTATGATAAAAAACAGTCTCAACACTGAATCCCTGTGGTATATCTGTCTCATTGTTCAGTCTTTCGTACACAGGTAGAACATTTTAAGTGTTTGTTGGGAGTAGATGAGATAAAAAAAACCTGATCTATCATCAGCTACTGGCAACTTCGACTGCTATCCCAAAAAGCAAAGGATATTTTTCAAAATTAAATCGAGCTGTATTTCAAGACATGACTTCACTTTTGTCTTGTCAAAGAGACATGAAACAGACAATCTTCTGCATTTCATGCCATACCTACAATTGGGGTGCAGTTGATGTCTGCAGAGAGAACTTGGAATGAGATCTATGCATCTGGTATGACTTGACCAAACTAGTAATTGCAAACTTTTCTTAACACTCTGCAACTGAACTTTACTCCTCTGGAAGAGTCAATAACATCACTGAATAACAGCTTTTTTAAGGAACCCAGTTCTTTCCTAATTTCCTTCAAGATTAAGACTGTTTGACATAATACAGAAACACTTACTGGTCCTAATACATAGCACAAAAATAGGAGGGTATTGAAGTGTTAAGAGAAAGTAACTGTCAGTCCATCTTTTCACCACATCTTTTGCTAGCAAGACACATTCAATATCATACAAAGTGGTTTAACAGATGTGTAATTGCAACTTACTCTGTTTCACCTTCTCTACAGAAACAAATCTGGACTGCAGGAAGAGTCAGAATGGGTGTAAGTCTACCACAGCAACAATGCAGGAATGAGCCCTTACATTTGATCAGTCTACACATGGAGTTGCTCTCCCACTTTTCTATTTAGGATCAGGGTGATTTCACCAGAAAAGAATCCTGGGAAACTCCACCTTTTCTTTTCTCTGTCTTCTTTTTTTTTTTTTTTCCCCCCTCCCCAGGAGTGTGCAGGGACAGGGGGAAAGTTCTGGAGAAACAGCAACAGTGTGTGAGCCAATGGTCCACTTTGCACAAAGCATGTGTAATTTTTTCCCTCTACTACTCACACACACTAATTCCCCAGCCACAGGCTTATATTCTCTCACATCATCATGAGCAAAATGATTGCAACAGATTTCAGCAGTCTAGTAGCCAGCAGAGTGACCAATAGTACTGAGGAAAATGTAAGCTGAGAAGATAGAGTAGCCAAGTAATGAAAAAAAAAGCAAGCTGGGAGATATATTACTGGAATCCAGACAAGAAAAATGTATGTTCTGGCACCACTACAACCAAACAACAATAACAGGTTATGACCCACACTGTACTTGGGGAATTAGGCACACAGCCTTTGCATTCAGCCTTCTCACAGGGGTATGAGGTAGGGTCATGCTGTGCTGGTTCACAGCCTTCTGTAACTCATCATGTTATGAAATACAAATTGGCAGGTGGAGAGAGAGAAAAGGGGAAAGCAACAGAAACTCTGGGAAGGGTGTTCCCATCCACCCCTCTCATACCCTGACAAAGCTCTTCAGCCACACACTTGCACATTTCTCACCTATTTTACTTCTGTAGAGAGTGTACTGTATTGTTTACATGTCACGTTTCACTGAAGTTGGTGAGGGAAGGACTAAACATCTGGAATTGTGAGCAGCTGCTTTGCAACACTTGTTGTTTGAAGAAACACTGTTTTCAGTTACCTCTGCATTGTCACATCAAATCCTGCCCTTATTTAAACACTTTTTCTTCTGTGTTGACTGAAAAGACATACTCTTTTCTTTCTTTCTTTCTTTCTTTCTTTCTTTCTTTCTTTCTTTCTTTCTTTCTTTCTTTCTTTCTTTCTTTCTT
>JAWWEU010000091.1:22434275-22444599 GCA_035583155.1 Acropternis orthonyx
GGTTCCGGAGGGCCCGTTCCGCAGGGCCCGCAGCGGCCCTGCCCCGCCGCCATCTCGCCGCACCCCCTCAGGCCGCCATCTCGGCCCGCGCGCGGCGGGCCCTGCGCGGGCGGGCGGCGCCCCCTGGCGGGCGGCGGGGCCCGGCTGTGTGACTTTGGTTTAGACAAACACTTTGTCATCGTCATTCTTCAGTAACGGTTTCGTGGTGTTGACGCATCTCATAATTTTGATGGCATGTGATATGTCCTTGCAAGATGCTACAGCACCTCTGGGCAGCCCAATGTGCTTAAGAATCTCTGGACATTAATATGGATAGCATAACCTCATCAGTAGTACTTAGGTGTTCCTGCTGCCGATCTCATAGGCATCATATTGATTAAAGTATGAGTGAATTACATGTATTTCATTTTTTATATCTTACAGAGCTGTTGAGTGTTTTTTATTAGATTTTTCTCATAAAAGTTCACAAGAGTTGCATTTAATGAGAAGAACTGCATTTGTATTTGTGTTTATGGTAGGATAGTGGGGGGTTTTTGTTTTTTTTTCAGGTTGGTTTTTTTTTTTTTTTTTTTTTTTCCCCCAGCTTTAATCCTGGGGTGGTTGGTGTCACCAAAATATATTCCTTGTGCTTGCTGTCACTTCTTCAATATTTTGTATTTCTCAGTTCCTACAGAAGATGGGGTTTCTTTCTTAGTGGCATGGTCTGGTTATGTGTAAAAAAACCCCAGATGCATAAGATTTTGTCTTCACTTTTACACATGTCTGATACAATGACATAAAATTTACTTCATGGCTCCTCATTTAGATTTCTCAACAAAATAGTTTTTATCTGACAGTCTGGAATGGCGTAATTGACAGTTGCTCTTACAACCTTCCATGCAGAAATTTTAATTCCTTCCACTCTTCTCAAAGCCAGTGGACTTCTGCTAACTAGAGCAAAAGAACAAACTTCAAAGTATTCTCATTTTCAAGTGCTCAAGCTCAGGAGAATTTAAGTCTGTTTCAGCACAAACAAGTGCCTTGCTGCCCAAGGACGGAACAGTGGCTCTTGCCATGTGTTCTTAGCTTGCGGTGTGATCTCTCACAAGTCACTGAACATTTCCATGCACCAATTTCCCATCTTTTAGCACAGACCCTAAAAAGAGGCAATTTTTACTAAGCATTATCCTTGAATCCCTGTTAGACCATTTTGAATCATATCACAGCACCAGTTTTCAAGAAGATATTCTTAAAATGTTATCTCCATTTACAGACACACAGAACATCCAGAAATATCTTAGGATGAACACAGACGTAATTCAGGTACTGCAGTGGCTGAGCTGGCAGTGATAGGTACGGCTTAATGTGGTAATAGTGTCTTATAAAGCAGAAAGTATCCTGTTTGGAGGACAAACACTATCTTGTGCCATGCTAAGTCAACTGCATACTCTAGAGAGTTATGATTTGGAGTCATCTGCTTTAAAATAGAAGAGATTATCAAAGCAGTGACACCAGTCACATAATTTGAAAGTCAGGATCAGTTGCTCTTAACTGATGCTGTCAGTTGTTTAAGTTCTGCTTTCTTTGAAAATAGGTAATTTGGCCCTTGCTATTTTTTATCTTTAAAGGAGACAGTGACATTAGAGCCATTCTGGAAGACAAAAAAAGTAGTGACAGTTAAAGCCCCATAAAATTCAAGGAAGAGAATTTGTTCTCTAGTTCAGCACGGCTCACATTGTGTAATTTCTTCTTAAAAAAAAAAACAAGATGTAGAACTGATATGAAACTAGCATCAGGAGTAAAGTAGGTTTTTGAATGGGGCTCTTGGAAAATGCCTAGGGATGCAGCTCAGCTCTGTGTAGGGGGGAAAAAAGGGGTTTTTCCCAGGCACTAAAAACTGGCTTCTAAGCAGGAGTGAAAATAGGGAGAACAAACATTTGGTATCTATGCTATTCACAGCCAAGTTGAAAGCAGGAACACGTGACTTAAAACTAATACTGAGGTCCTAGAAGCTGAAAATTACTATAAGAATCTCTGGCATTTGAGCTCATTTTTTTTAGGAAGGAAACAGACGGGATATGCTGGATACTGAATTAGATTTAATGTCAGCTTGCAGCAACTGTCTACAAACACACATACACACACCTATAATGATTCCTATTTGTTCTTACTCTTGCTCTATAGTGTTACTAATTCTTAGTATGTTGTTACAAATAGCTTCTAGAAAATAAATCGAGTTGAATACGTAGCTGTTTTTTACAATTCATGAGGATTTGTTACTTGAATATTTTCCTGCAGAACTTATGTTAAATACTAAAGTTTTCATATGAATTCTAAAAATTTCAGTATGCAAATACATTTTATAGATATGTAACATATCTCACTTTAGTTCAGAATTGAGAAGCTAATACAGCTCAGCAGCAAACTTTTACCATTCTAAACAATTTTTTTTGTTTAATCTCTAATTTGTGATTTAATCATACTTGCAGCCTTATTTCAAAAATAGGAAAGTTAAAAAGCAAAATTCAGCAAATTATTCTAACACAGATTAGATCTAAGACAGAGTTAGAACTGTTCTTTGTGTCTACTGGCCTATGATGCTATATTGGTACTATGTCATCTGCATTTTCAAGATACATAAAGTCTTGGAAGTAGCCCATCAAACTATTCAAAACTGTACACGCAAGGATATCAGTCTCCTATAGGATTTTACTGGCACTGGCATCCATAGAGCATTTTAGTTTCGAACACCTGAGCCAGTGATAATAGCCTGTGGACTGACATGTTATTTCTTCTTTCTCTCTTTCTTTCCTCCAACAAGTTTTGGTCCGTCTAGCTTTAAAGACTTCCTTTGGTTATGAACTGTGACAGGTCCCTCAACTGAGACTCAGATATGAAATTTTTAAGACTCACATTTTTGAATTGACAGCTCCAGGGATGGAAATACCTGAATCATTTAGTTAGGAAAACAAAAGTTAAGGCTGCATATGTGGATAAAATATAGCTTTCTTTGCAAGAGCATTGAGATATAATTGTGGTAAATCAGGATCAGGAATTTAAAAGTCCTATTTTAAGCAAGCATCATAGTTCATGTTAAATATCTGTGTGAGTGCTGTAAACTGCTTCCTTGGCATTGTCTCAGGACTGAATCAGTAAAACTGTGCTACAATCACTGAACTGTGCTTATAGAGAGCTGGAACATGCCATAACACAGTTTCAATAACAGCCAAATGATTTAATCCCTCCAAGTACTGTTGTTTCTGTAATTAAATGTGATGAGTCTGGGCTATTTGTTTGGGTTTTTAACTCTGGAACAAGGTGTTTTGCCTGTTGCTGGCTTTCACTTTGATGCCCTAGGACCTCAAAACAAATAATACAGGGTCACCACCTTCCTCCCTCTTCTAGATACTGACATTGCCCTAATTTTTGAGGTATCCCACCACTTCCTAGATCCCCTGTAAACTTACTTTCCATTAAAGAGAAAGTAAGACACATGTCCCTTCTACTGAGTCCCCTACTTATTTTTCTAATTTCTGCAGAAAATAGCACTTAGAGTGACATCTAAAATTCCAACAGGAACTGTGTCCTGCTCTTCCTAAGGTTCTGCTTCCAACACCCTGTCAGTGACAGTGTCCTTTTGCCCGCAAAGTGTGGTAGGACTAACATTCTATTAAACAGGTTTAAAGCATCTCTCCTCTCCTCTCTTTCTTAGCTTTAAATGAACAGTTTTAAAACAAGATGTGAGTGAAATTCATAAGACCTAAACCCAAAAACTGAAGTTTTTCAAAAACATATGACATTCTTCAAAAAAAAAAAAAAAAAGGCATTAAAGCTAAGGTTAGAAAAATGCTGGCAAATGAATTTTACAAGTACTTTTAATCAAATTTTAAATAAGAGTGAAACAAATGCTGAGAAGAAAATTTAGTTAATCCTGCCAATTGAGACAGGCTATATTTCCTCCATAATTTAGCAGAGTAATAAAGTCCAACTGTTAATAAAAGCAGAATTTAGAAAGTCATTAAGTATTTATGGTGGTACAGTGATGCATTCCGGGACAGCTTTAACAAAACTGATTAGCTCATGGAATAAGAAATAATTCTGAAGGTAATTGCTTGAAATGTTTTTTGTGTGCTGAATGCCTGATGTAGTGTAGGGAGGGAGATATTCAGGTAACACTAACTCAAGGCTTGTGATCCAATAGGTAGAAATGAAAATGGAGAGGTTTCTTCATTCTGATTTATCTGCATCTTATAAATTTACTGTTGTAATACCAATGTGTGCCTTATATGTATTTTCTTTCATTCAATACTATGACAAGGTCAGAATAAAAAACTTGTTTCTGAAGAATTCACCTTCTTAGTGCAATTTCTTTGTATGGCTCTAAGCATCAGTATTGTTTCCCTTAACGAGTGAGACATGATTCACCACTGAGGCAGAACCGAGGTTCTACAGCAACAGTAAATAAATGTCCCGTATATAGAATTATGTTTGTGATTCCTGCCATGCTATGACTAAAGAAGTTAAAGAAGTATATTCTTGAATCAACTAAAAGAATAGAACTAATAGAAGAGCAACATCTTAGCCAATGAAAACACCATGAAACAAAATGAGTATGTTAAGAATAGTAACACTTACCCTGGTTAAATCAAAGTTTGTGGGCTTTCAAAAAATTATTACAGAAAATTGGTGAAATTATATCTGTAAAAATGCTGCATTACCAGAGTTTCCCACTGTGATAGTCATGAATGGTCAATATCATCTTTTGTTTACAGTTTTGATTTGTGTCTATACATCGTGTAGAAACTTGCACTGCTCTTTTGCTGTGAGGTCTAAATGCCCCTGGTGTGAATCCGGATCTTTCTACTAATCCCTTAGAAAGAAAGAATACAGGGCACAGGCAGAGTCATGGGTTTTAAGCACAGATGAAAAATCAAGATTAAGTATATGATTAGAATTTCTGTTACCCATGTGAAAACATCATTTGCATGGCATTGCTTAAAACACAAATAATACAAGCTTGCTTGGATTCTGACAGTTTGCCCTGAGAGCTGACTTCCGTTTTATCAACAGATGTCTCTTTCATTATTTGTTTTAGATCTCAGACAAGGGAATTCTTTCAGCACAACCCTAAAGAAAATGAGAGACTGCATTCACTACAGAAGGCAGCAGTAACAAATATTGATGACAGTTCTCATATGAGGCAGAGAAAATGCATTCAATGGCACTGTAGGGTAATCCAGATATGCTTGGCTCCTGTCATGTTTTATTTCATACATCTTATGAAGCATATATATCATAATTCTGAATAGCAATTCCCCATTCCATCATAGGAATCATTAATTTTTTCCTTTAAGGTCCTTTTGTCCCTTTCAACTAAAGCAAACCAAACTGTTGATTGATACCTATTGTCAAGAGGGCCAATAAACTGCCTCAAGGCAAACTTCCTTGCTTGCCTGTCAAGTGCCATTCTGCACAAATTTTCATTGCCATCTCCCCAGACTTAGGAAAACGTCATTGTGCAGTCTCTGTTGTGCCAGTGGCCAGCATTCAGCAAATCTACCCTCTCTCACCTAGTTTCATCTCACAGTCAGGGTTTCCAATCAGGAAAGAGGAGACAGCAGAACAGAGCACTTGGAGTGTGCCTATATTCCATCAAGGTCATATCCCAGAAATCCAATGAGACACATTTGGTCAACACAGAAGTACAAAACCTTTCTCACTTTGAGATGCCATGTAAACCTTTGTCTTCATAGCTCTGGTCTTTGATCCTGCCTGCTACTCCTTACTTTGCTTGCAGTCCTGGATACTCTTTGCTTCTTTAACCACAAAAATTTTTGTTACTTAAATTCTGCTAGAATGCATATAGCCTGTTGGTCATGCAAGTCAAGACAACTCTAAATAAATTTTCTTTTCCTCTTTCTTTTTGTCAGCCTGTAACACTTAAACCTCAAAACTTTTGCTGGCCAGACTTACCAAAGCTAATTAACCCAGTTTTCTGTGCACAGTTATAATACATACATTACAGTACTCCATATATTGTGTGAGTATAGCATACAATTGATTCTCTTACATATCATGACTTCTTCCTTAAACAAAAGTGCCTCCCATGCCAACAGGATTAGTGGGAGAAGTGTGGCTTCTTGAGAAGGTTAGAGTGTGGCCCACTGGCTGCATGTTGTGAACAGAGTAAAGCAGTAAAATCGTGCTGCAGATAGTTCAGGTTCATTTCATGGTTGGAAGTCAAAATAATCTCAGACCTTATTAAGAGATAGGGGAATCCTCTTTGTGGTACTAGAAGGATCAGGGTTTGATCCTAGTCATTATTATCCCAGTCATAATACACAGAGATGTAGCTATTTCATAAAAACCCAATGACTTGGTTAGATTTGGCAGGAGGAGGGGTTGAAGCAGAACAAGGTATAAGTTGGTTTAAGAGTGAAACTTATGAGCTGTGTGTTTATCAAACCACTGGTACCTCAGAGAAAACAGAAGTAAACACAGAGTTATAAGAGAATGATCCACTTGTGTTTAACCAAAGTCATGCAAGTAATCTTCTCTTCAGTTTTATGCCAGGCACAGTTTCCCAATGGAGTTTCAGTTTATATCTCTTACATAGTAAAAGCACAATTTTAGGGGAGAATTTGACCCTGCGGGAGGCAGGAGGACTTGAGAGACTTGCTAATAGTCATGTGGTAAAAATACTCTTTTCAGCCCTGCCTAAAGCATGGAGAATGCCTTGAAACATGCCCTACCTAGTATCAGAAATAGCCAAGCCAGAGATGAAAAGCATCCTTTGGCTCAAATGGAAAAGGAAAAGGAAACCACAAGATATTCTTTAACAGTCCCCATGAGTTCCTGCAATGTACTAATGGGTTTGTCACAAGCCACCATTTAAAATGGCATCCCTTTCTCACTAGCACAGAAGCATGCCAGTATGCTGGACATTCAGGTTTCTGTGCATCCCATCTCTCCTTAAATGCAGAACAACTAGCATCCATCTCATTTTAAGGTCCGCAGAAATTAGTCCTTACAGCCTAGGTGTTTATTTTCAAAAGAAGAGTGAGTAAGTCTCATGATCCCTGGGAAGCAACACTTTCTCCAGTAGTTGAGATAAGAGCAATTTCTTTCCTGGTTTTCTGTGGGAGAACGCTCAACATATGAGGACTGGAAAAAGCACTTCTGTAGATGGACCTATGAGGATGACACTACAGACCAGATGGAAAAAGTGGAATGAAGGACTTTCACAGTTGATGTTTAATGATGTTCTGATTGTACAGTTTTAAGTTTCAAAAGGTTTATTGCCACCCCTTTCATGGTTTCCCCCCTCACAGTTATTTCCCCTTGTTATTTTTATCCCCAGTTTGCCTCCATACTGTCTTCTTCCCATTGTGGTTTTCCTGCTTTCGCCCTAAACCCATGTTCCATATTGGTTCTCCTTCCCGCCTTTGTCGAGTCATTCCCCAATAGGTAGCCCTTGACTAGTTACTTACTCCACCCCTACCTTTGTCCAATCCCATCCAAGTTCTAGCACCTTTCCTCAGCACTCTATAAATATCCATGCTCCTCTCAATAAGTGCTCTTTTTTGTGCCTTTGTTCACAACCTTGGTGGCGGAGTGTTCATTAGGTCATGTCCGTCAAACAACTTGTCAGTTTTCCCTATACAATATACCTAGTTTACCTACCCTTTCTACAGGTAGCCTGGTTCTTTAATCCCCTGTTGTCTGACAATGGCAGGAGATTTTCCTACTTCATGATTAGAGGGCTAAGAATCTGTTTTGTTCTTCCAAATGAGTTACTTGCATTTCTAAATTTTCCCATCAAGTATGGAGCCACTTATGCAGCTTCCATGGGATATAAAGACGCTAATAAAGTGGGTTTTTCCTTCCCACTGAATTAGAGAGAACAAAATATATACAAGTTAAAGGTCACCTCCTTTTAATGGAATAAGCACCTGGGACATGGGGAGAAGACATGCCTTGTCTTTTTATGACCAGGGAAAGAGTGGTACTATGAACCAATGCAACCCTTGGTCATGGTCAAGTATTAACAAAACCCTATCAGTGTTATAAAAAATAAAATGCCTATATACATTTTAAAAAATTATGTAAATCGACAGCCAGCCTGAAGCAGATGCTTTTTCGGGGTGTACCTGGAAATGAAACTAAATAAGTTATAACACTGTTCATTTTAATATACTAGAGAAGCCACAGATAATCCCAAGACAGTGATAACACCCATATTTCAAGTTAACGATAGAATAGCGTAGAATTCTGTCCTGTCCTGATAACTTTCTTTGTACTATGAATGTACTATGTACTTTTTTGTTTGTAACTCTTTAAAAAAATCCATACTTGCAATTAGAAATGGTTTAGCAAAAGATACTGTAGAAGGATGTTTCTGTGAGGTTTTGAGCAAAGCATTTACGTTGTCCTTCCTGGGTAGAATTTTACTTTATTGTATACATAGTCCTGAATGTGGTGTTGGTTTTTTATTTGGTTTGCTTTGGTTTTTTGGTATTTTTCCTGCAGCATTACAGGTAGTTATCCTTGTCAGCAAGCAAAAAGGAGTGAGATCTAGGGTGACAGCAACGCAGGCACTGTAGTGTCACCCCAAACAGAACGCAGGTCTGAGACGGGCAATCATGACAGGTCTGTAGATAGTAAACAGGGTCAACAAAAAGTGGGGATTAAGAGATGAACACAGAGTAATGAGACAAGTCCAAGGTCAAGCCAGGAAGTCAAATTTGTATGATCAGGGTCAGGATTAAGATCAGGAGGGTAGCTGCCCAGGTGTCGGCATAGGTGCAATATAGCTCTGGCAGCCTAAAAGCAGATCCTGGAGAAAGGCAAGGAGTCCCAGTAAAGACTTCTCAGGCAGTTTTCCTGCACATAGCTTCAAGGCTGCAGAGCTGCACATCAGTGTTGGCCCTGAGGCCAGGCAGCAAGCTTCCAGGAGAGAGGGACATGCTCAGGGTCCTTACAGCCCATGTCAGCATTGTGAGTGTTTTTTTTTTTTTTTTATTACTCACTGTACACATAACACATCAAAAACAGAGATTTTTCCAATAACTAAGTGTCAGCCAGCCACGGGGAGATTCATGGGCACCAGGCCTCTGGCTCCTATTTATGTCTTTGAGAAACTCCTCCTTTTGGAATTTTAAAAACTAGGGAATTATTACATAGGAACTAAATTATAAGGGAAGTGAGGGATCCAGAAGGAAAGTGTAAGATGAGAAGACACAGCTCAACTCCCAACTAGTATTTGACAGAGCAGAGCACTGACATACTTGATGGTCAATTGTTTGACACCCCATACTTCTTGCTAACCAGACTGCACTAGAAATCATTAAGGATAGCACTGCAGAGTGTACTCTCTGAAGGGAGAGAAATACTAGGAGAAAAAGCCATTAGCAGTAGACCTAGAGAGTACAAAATTGAAATAATAGAAAATAAAAGTCCTCTTTGTAAATACTGACTTTCTATGCCCACATATCTCCTTGCAGTAAGTTCTCAAGTTTTCTATTCTGGAACTAGCACATCATTGGAAAAAGTAAACACATGTACCAGGGATTTCAATCAAAGTGAGGCTGAGCACTAAGTCACATGGTATTTACATGTGGCTACAAAAAGGTACCTTATCTTATCCCAACAAGTACACCAAATCAGGTATTTGGGTTTCAAATTCAAAGCAGTTTTCTGCCTCTTTTGTCAGCATTTGAGACACTTGTGTTGAAGCTACAGTGTACATGGTAGATTGATCTCTGGGTGCTAAACATGCCAATAAAAAAAGTTGCTCACTCCCCAGTGTTTTCTGACAGAAGGAAGGCATGCCTGACTTCAGCAGGGATAGTAATGTACTCAAAGAAACAGAGAGTCCTGAATAGCAGAGAAATCTTTTCAAGGTCAGTAGCATACAGAAATCCTGAGCTTCTCCCATGAGAGTAGTTCCAACAACTAATCAGCCACAAAACAGTCCACGAAATGGCATTATGCCAAAAGGAACATTTGCCAAGTTCACTCAACTTGAGGCACAGATTTAAAAAGCTCATTGAGACAAAGCCTCCGTCAGCAAGAAGACTGTGATGTTAAAGAAAGACTGATTTTTACTTCTTTCTGAAACTGTGATGTTTATTTTAATTACAGAATGAGAGTGGTCTCATGATTTTATTTTTTTTTTAATCTCCCTTTATTCCTGTATTGTGTTGCTGAAACTAGGATGATCCTTTTTCCCTCTGATGAAACGTGAGAATAGGTGTGCGTAAAACCTCTTCATACATACTGGCAGAAATTGGAAGGGCAGAGACTTTAAGCATGTAAAAAGTGTACAAAACAACCCAACTGCTCT
>JAWWEU010000091.1:22444824-22457882 GCA_035583155.1 Acropternis orthonyx
AGCAAAATATAGCAAGCTGGTGGGGCAATAGAGAAAACCTTCTGACAAGGAAGAGTAGTGCAGCCTTGGGTTACACCACTAAGGAAGGGATAGAGGCTCCAGTACTGAAGGTAATTAAAAACAGGTTAGGAAAACATCTCTCTAATATGACACATGCAGAAAAGATCATGACCTGAGGAAAGGAAATAGTTTGGATCTCTGTTTTGGGGCTTAGTCTGAAGAGATCATAGAAAAGGCTAGAAGTTCCTTCAGTTAAGAGAACCCCGTCTCAGTGATCTCTCAGTGTCTCTTAGGAATTCGTGATTACATGAGATCCTAGAAATGTGGAAGCAATTGTGGCTTATGAGGCTGTCTTTTTGGGGGAGAGAAGGGGTGTGCACAATGCCAATAAAGGTGAAGTGCTAATATACATAAAAAATATATATGTTTCAGAAAATCATCAAAGAATTCTGGAAAGGGGAATGAGTAATGCAGTGAGAAGTGAGGCGGAGAGGAAAAAACTCATTAAGGCAAAATGCAGATTTCAACTGAATGCTACCAGTGGAATGACCAGTGGATCTTAGGAACATGATGCAGGTTAAGAACAGAATTGTGCCTCAGTACTGTCTGTCACTGTTACCAGATCCTCCACAGCAGATTGTAAGAACAGCCAAGGTTTCTGTTCTTAAACACTGCAGACATCTGTAACATTTCTGCCTGTGTGGGAAGACTAAAAGATGGGAGGCATTTGAGAACATCAGTGATATTCTGCTCAGTTTCTTCCCAAACAGAAAAACTCAAATTATTCTGTGCTGAACTGGGACCAACTCTTCTTAAGCCTCTCAGGCAGTCATCCTGTCAAAATGAAATTCATTCTCATATTCTCTGACTTGCTGAATGCCCTTTGAACAACTACAGCATTGACATGCTACATTACAGTAATGGACTCACAAACATTTATTCAGGAAAATCCCTTATGAAGAAATCTCTATGAAGTTATGTACTTAGGCTATGATTTTCTAAAGTTTAACCTGGATCACTTCGAAAGTGAAATTCTTATTGGCTTTTCTGAAAATTGAGAATTCAGTTTTTGGTATCCAGTCTCTTTAGAGGTTTTCAATCATGCCTTATATCAAACAACTAAACCCACCAACATTTTCAGCTAGGGAGACTTTTGATCCAGTTGTCCAGTTCATTCCATAAGCAGCAGAAAGCTTGGAGGACCAGCACCATGGGGAGAGCAGCAAGGAGCTAATGGTGGGAGGCATTTACAAGACAAAAATCGACACCCTTTGTCTGTAGGGTTGCATTCCGTAGCCCTTCCTGCAGGCTAGAAACGCGTAAACAAATGGTTAGGGTGACCCAGTGAAGGTGTGATCACTTGCTGTGCTGTGGTACTGTGGCCACACTAGAGCGTTGGGAATTTCTTGTGGCTGCCCAGTGCATCATTCTGCTATTGAGAAATGGGTAGAAGGACACCAACTGCTGCCTCTAAACTCTCAGGTGAGAACGTTCTCTGCTACGCTGCTTCTCCGTGCTTCATTTGTGGCGGCTTGTGCACCAAGTGGCGGCTTTCCTGAACCCCGGCGGCGCAGGGGAATCCGGCTGACGTTCTGCCAGAAACCCACTAGAGGGCAGGGTCAGAGTGCGCTGCCCGTGCCCCGCAAGCGCCGCCGCTTGCACGAGGCTTTCTTGCTCGGTTACCGTTCCCAGTAAGAAGGTCACTCCGACTCTTCGTTGTTTAAAATGATCTTGGAGCTCTCACTATAAAATGACAATAGCACGAGTAATTAGTACGGGTAATCTCACATCCTTGTAGATGCTGGGAGCCGGGAGCAGTGTAGCATTGAGCAGGATGAATGTACTCTGCATAGTGCAGTTTTATGTCAAGAACTTAAGCTTTAGCTACTGATTTCACAAAAGACAGCAGTCTTGATAAATGGCTTCTTTGGAATGCCATAATTTTTAAATGCCAAATAAGCCCTGGTAGTGATTTTGTGATTTTGTTTTTTTAAAAGTGTCTTTCAGCTTGTTATCAAGACAAGAGCCCTCTAGAAAGTTTGCGTGCCCAAATAAATAAATATTTTCAAGAGTATCTGAAGCTTGCATCATGATAATTTTTGTTTTGGTTTGTTGGTGGAAATTACTTTCCTAAACTACTTGAAAGCACACAGTTAGCAAATCTGCTTCAGCATTATTGCATCCATTGTTATTATTTGCTACAAGTATCACATATTTATATTTTAGTTATATGATTATTGAAACATTAATCAGAATTTATGTTTTTAACAACATCTACAGTTACATTACTAATAATTTTAAAAAATCTTTATTTTCCCTCTGTTTCTTTCATAGTAGAAGATACTGAGTTAACTAATGAAATGGAAATGGTGTAGCTTAAGGGACCATCTGAGCACAGTCTACACAACAGAAATACACCTGTAAACCTAAAGTGATTTGATAAACTTAATTTCAATAAGTAGAAATTGCCTGCTATTTTTTTCAGATTAAAAGATCCTTTGAAGAGAAGATGCCAAAGTACTGTGTTATTTTGCTTAGGGAGTCAAGTGGCAGTAGGTAATTGATGCTGGGTCTGACGTGCTAGTAAACTCAGTTGTGGTATGATGCAATGTTATGATGTTAATGCAAATTATGTAACTGTGTATAGCTTACAAACACTAAAAGGAGCAAATATAAAGCAAATATTATTAGGGTTGAGATGACCAACTCATTTTATTCATTTTTGTTTCTGATTTCCTTTATATACAGAGAGTTGTAGATAGATCTGAAGAATATATTACTAACTGAGCTGTCAGTCCTTTGTTTTTACCAAGCTTCATATATATTTACATTGCAAAATAGTCCTCACTGGTTTTCTTTTTAAAATTTCCAGTGCTTAAATGCAGAGGTGGTAATGTGCTTCTCAAATAGGTGAGGAAGTTTGGTAAATCAGATGATCATTAGCCATTCCTATCCATCTATCTTTTATTCAGGATTCTCATGTACACATGGCCGCTCTGCAGGAATTCTGAACTTGGTGATACACAAGTAGCTGTAAAGGTAGTGTATGATATTTACAGTCCTTGCATCAAGATATTAATGTCATGTGAATATTGACAGTCCTATTAAAGAAAATAGGATCCGTCTGGTAATCTTTTGGCTGCTGTAGCGTTTAACAAGTTGTAGTCCTTAGCATCCCTGCCAGCAAAGTCCTCATTAAGTACAACATTTCGTAAAATACGCCACCAGTAAAACCTCTCCGAAATGTTATAAGTAGGGTTCTTAAAAGCAGATACTTGGGGAGGGGTGGGTGTGGGGGGGGGGGTGGCGGTGAGGGAGGTGGAAGGAGGTGTGGGGGGCAGGGGGTAGGGGGAAAGCATACTGCAATTCTCTACGAGACTTCCACATAGTGAAAGCTGTGATTTTGGTGAAACACTTACTGTGAAGCACAGGAAGACAAAACACAAATCAAGTTTAGGATCTCACTACAAACATAAAATTCCACCTAAAATGTATTAGTTTATACAAATACCTCTTTTTCGAGTGAATCCAAACAAGTATTTTAATTAATCTACAGACCTTTCAAGATTAACTAAGCATACATTGCATTTTTTCATGTAATTATGATGGAATAACTCATATTGTCCAAGCATTTTGACTAAGGTTCTTAGTATCAGATTGGATGGAGAGCCAGAATTCAAGGGAAGACATAGGGAAACATTCAGGAAAGCTGAGTTACAACTGATGATTTGTATTGGGGGTGGCTTCAGCAAATATAAATAGTCAGAGACATACCTATGTCTTTATTGTATCAGCATGGCTACACAGAGATATGTTGCACCTGTGTATGTAACAGAACACTTGGGTAGAAGTTGTCCTACACCTTCAGGGACTGAGAAATTGAAGTCATACTGTCTCATACAGTTCAGATTCGAAGGAAGCTTAGTAATCAACCCCTAGTCTTACAGTTTGTCTTACATAGTTGACCTTTTCTTGCCTTGGAGTTTATACATCTCTCCTCCCCCAGGCCCAGTTATGTCTCTGTGTTTGTTTCCACAGCACTGATTCATCTTCCGAAGGTTAAGATGCTGCCCACTTTAGACAAGACAGTGCAGTAAAATCCCCCCATTGCTTTTCCAGTTTTAAGTTGAAAAGGGCACAAATTTCACTAGTCTGAGAGCAGGGCTGCCCCTAAGACAGGTGATGACCTTCAGAGAGGGCCAGCAGAGGTGCAGAGGTTGCATTTCCACCCTGCACCACAAAGTGGGATAGGGGAGAAGAGGAAAAGAGGTAGAACAGCTGCAGCAGCTGGAGTGGCCAGGATCAGCCTGCCTAGCAACACCCCTACTTAGGCAAGGGCATCTAATTCAGAAGCCACAGCAACATCAGAAGGAGCCCTGACGCCTGGTGAGCTGGGTGCATCTTAGGGAACATGAGAGCTGTCAAAATACTGACTTTAGAGATCCAAAGCCTCCTCAGTTTATTGGTAGGTACACTACTTAGATCTGCTTACCAGAACTTATTCTTGTGATTTGTGCATACAGAAAGAACAGTATATGGCTTATTACTGTGAAGCAGATACCAGGCAATTGTTGAATTTTATTTTAGTAATGTAGAAACCAATGATAATAGAAAGCTATATTGGAAAAATTAATTTTCATTATCTCTTATTTCCTTAATGTTGTGATAAGCAATTGTATAATGCAATAGATGATTATAATTTAATAATATATAGAAAAATAATAGCAGATTGTATGAGTACAAGCTATCATCTTTTATTAGAATAAGCTCAGAGTGCATTATCATAAAATATTCTCTTTGTATGTACCCTAGAGTGTATATTTTAATACATGACTAATAAATCTGTTATAATGCATTTTTATATATATACAATATAATGTATATATATCCTATTACTGCTGCAATTCAATCTGTATGGTATTACAATGCTGTATTGTACCTGTAATGGAGTGGGTAGAATGCCATTCTGAAAGCAAATTAAAAAAAACCTCTTTAAATCAACTGTCTCTCTGCATATGGTCCTAGAACCATGTATTCCTTGTAGAGAAACCTGCTGCAAGAGAAAGGTTAGTTAAGTCACCTCATTGTTTCATGGCTAATTTCTGGACTGATTAAAATAACATACTGATTGTATTTGTATACCCCTAGGAAATTGCCCTCCTTTTTTTCTCCAGAAGTTGAAGCATGTGAAATACGCCAAGCTATATTTCTGCATTTGGTTTGATTTCTGTAGAAGAATTCTAAAACTGGGATGTGGAACTCATCCTTCCCCTGTTCTCATACTGTCTTTTGTGATGTCTATTAATTTCTGTTCTTTTTTTGTCAGGTGATATTAGTGGAGGGGTGGCATGACTTAGATAACAAAGACTATGACTGTTGGCCCCTGGAAAAACCAAATGAGTATAACATGCTGGACTGTGGAGGTGAGTGAGTCATAAAGCTGATCAAGAAAGGTGATATCTTATTTGGGGAATGGTTGAAAACCCCAAATTGAAATATTCAGAATAATACCTCACTCATGATGAATGTTATTCATGGTGAAAAGCAACTGAATCAGAAGTAACCTCTCTTCCCAGAGAAATAAGTGAAAGAAAACAACTAAAAATACTTCAAGGGAATTATTTGTCCGGCATTCAGTGGTTCCAACAGAAAAAGTAATAGCAACAGCTGAATTCCCAAAAAGAAATTGAAAACATTTTCTTTCTCATTGGAAAACCAAATGCAATTTAATCTAAACAAAACAGGCTGGCACCTCTGCATTGCAGCAAATCTATGGAGTAATGGCTGAAATTCTGTAATGTCTGTTTAAAAGTGGACTGTGCTTAAAACCTCCAGCCAGTAAGCAAAATCACTGATTCCACATGTCATGCTTTTCAAAACTGTGTTTCATGAATACTTAAAAAAACTCTGATATTTTTAATTATTTACTCCTGTCAGTTTAAAAAATGAATTTACATTATGAGATAACAACAAAAAAAAATAATAATTTTTATGCTGGCAATGGATTGATATGGAAATTAGTTAAAGAGCAATTGACATTTGGGAAATTCATTTAAGTATAAGAAAATTTTCTTATGCCTTAGGGGTAGAACAGGTTTCTCAGAAAGGCTGCAGATTCTCCATTCTTGGAGATTTTCAAAATTCGACTAGGCAAAGGCTAGAGCAACTTCCTTTATGTGACCCTACCTTCAGCAACACAGGGTTGGACCAAAATTTCCAAAGGTACCTTCCAATTTCAACTATTCTGTGATTTTGTGACTCTGTAATGAACTGATGTAAAGAAACGCTTTGTTTATGTTGTAAATGATAGGGCAGAGACAAATGTTTCAATAGGGTTTTTAGGAAAAAAAACAAGGACATCTGAGAAACTGATACTGATAAAACATGTCAGGTAATATACTGCTGTGTCACACTGATTTCAGTGTTACATTTAAACATTTTCCAACTAATTCTCTTGGAAAAGTGAAATTCAGAGATTATCTAGATGGTTTCAGGTAAGACTTCTATCCCTCTATGAATTTACTGTTGCTTTAACATTGAAACAGCTATTTATCAGCACAAAGGACTTGTTTAAAGCTAACAATCAAAGTGTGAAGCAAGTATAAGGAAAACTAATGTGAGTAAGTTGCTTAATTAACACACATCTTTTGCAACCAGTTTTATAATGAACTTCAGGCTCTATCCTGCCTTTTTCTGGACATTTGCCATAAGATACATATAGCGTGTCTTCATTGCTGTGGATTTAACAAGAGATCTTCAAAGCTTTTATATGTGGGAGTATCTATTGTTGAAAGAAGAGTTTTGTTTACCTATGTGAGAACTTTAAAAGGAAATAGAAAGAAATTTAACTGAAATTCCTGCTGACCTTTTACCTTCATTTTCACGTATTCTCTGAAGATCAGCTCTCTTATCTCTTAGTGCAAATTTTTAGTGCTTTTTTTTTATACATCTTTGTATGGTAGTTTATGTCTTACTGTGAGCATTTATAATGAGTTTTCACTTTTTAAGAGAGATGGGAAATAAAGAGGTTATCTTGCAATTTGCCTAGTTATATCTCATAGGGAATTATATTTAGGGTGGAAAAGAGTGGCTGCAGTAACAGTGCAAGTGAAGAACATACTTGTAAAAACAACTATAGAGTAATAAGAGTTCATAACTGAAAAACAATAGAAAAAATGGGAATCTCTTGAAGGCAGGTTTACCCATCCTCTGCAGAAGCAATTTAATACTTCTTGGCAAAACTGAGAGCTATGTATTTACATTATGTAAGTAGAGTGATGTGGTGCAAATTAAAACCTTCATTCAACAATATGTAAAATGGTAGGTGAATGGAGTTGAAAGATTTTGATAGTAGTGTTTAAGATTATGCATTTAAAGCTTCTCCCACCTCTTAGCTCACTTATTTCCAGGTCCAGAGCAGGTAATATGGAGTCCCAGGGAAAAGAGAGACAACTGGTATAAATCGTCTTTCCCACTTTTAAGTGTGGAAATGGAAGATGACAGATGTCTGAGTTAACACTCCATCCACTGTCCTCTATCCCAGATGTGATAGGATTTTATAAAATAAGAATGCTTTCTTAACTATGTAATTATTGGTATAAATAATTTTTGTCTCATGAGGTTAAGGGTTTTGACTGAATTTCATGTGTGGTAGAGTTGTCTGTTCTTCCATAATGAAGTATGTCTCAGTGAAAGCAGCCAAGAATTAAGAGCAATGTTTATTGTGTGATCAAAGAGGAAAGCAAACATATCACGACAAGCAGCTATATATTACGCCGGAAACAAAACTAATTTGTATAAGATTTTACATTTCTACAATGCCAAGATCTTTCCTAAATGAATGTCAGAATTCTTCAGTTAAAGTGCATTTGTGTTTAGCTATACAGCCACTAAAATGTGTGACTGTTTTGAGCTCATAAAAAGCATGGAAAAACACACCAAGGTGTTACTCAGAGGGTTGTAGGGCACTGGAACAAGTTGCCCATACTAGCTGAGGATGCCCCATCCCTGGAAATGTTCAAGACCCGGTTGGATGCGACTTTGAGCAATGTGGATTAGTGAAAAGTGTCCCTACCCATGGCAGGAGGACCCATGGAACTAGATGATCTTTAAGGTCCCTTCCAAACCAAACCATTCTGTGATTCTATGAATGAAAATCATTGTAGAGAAAGTTTTATATTTGTATGCATCTGTTAAGCAAAATAATATAGCGAATATTTTGGCCTGTGGTTGTGTCGTTTCTAGGACTGGAGATGACATGGTTGCAAAGGCCTCCAGAAAAGGCTGTGAGTGGGGAATCCTTCAATGTGACCTATACAGTCTTTGCTTCAGACAGCTTTTATCAATATGCAGTGCAAAATGGAATCCTTTCCCACAGGTATTACTTCCTATAAAATGTTATCATGGTCATGAATATGATTTGAATATATGCTATGGAGCTCCTCACTAATTCCTTGCATCTTTTGAGGTCTTTTATGGCTCTGTTTGCCCTGATAATTTCCCCTCTCCAATGACTTTGCTCTCAGAGCAGCTGTCACGGCATGCATGCCTGCTTGGTCAAAGATAGGGCATGTCACTGCTGTCTCAGTACAACTCTGAACATCTCTTCTTGCCTTCTCTACAGATGGAATTTATAACTGAAGTTGAAATATGAGTATTAGACTAACTCCATGTTAAACTCATTTTAGTCATAAGGGTGATTGCGGTGCACAAAATTGATATGACAAAGAGGCTATTCCAACCCTGAATCCACTGAATTCAGTGGTAAATCTCTTTTACTTTCTATGGCATTAAAATTGGTCTAAAAGCTTATATATCAGCTCAGGGACTATGTTGATAACTGTGGACATTGGCAGTAGGGAATTGTTATGTGTACAACTCCAGATCTACAGATCTGAATCTAGACCTACAAATCCAGGGCTGATACAGCCTAACTTTACACTTTTGTCTGTACAGAGCTATTCTGCCTCCATATAAAGCAATACCTGTGACAGAGGCTGCAGCTGTACTTCCTCACTTTCTGTTCTGTCAGTGTAAGAGATGTTTATAGAACACCACATTTTTCCTCTGCCTTTCTCAGTGTTCACATTGCAAAGTTCAGATTTACAGGGTGTTACATAGAGGGATATTTTTTATATTGAAAGATGATTAATAATTAATTTGCAATGGCAAAACCAATATATTTTATTTTTTATTATCTGTGCACTATGTTTACAAAATTGTGTTAAATTTGTTTATCACATTTTCTGAAATGTATGGCTAATAATAGTTCCAAGAACTCAGCCATGAAGCAGTTTTTGTCACTGCTTGGAAATGAATCTGATTTTACAGCCTTCCCAGGAAGACCCACTCCCTCAAAACAGTAAGGAGTTTGGAAAAGTCTGCTTTTTGTGTACTTACACATAACTTGCACATAGAGACAAATGGCAAACATTTTTAAAGAGAGAGAAATCTATGCTGCAGTTTTTCACTGCACCTCATTTTGACCAGAAGATTATCTGGTTGACACAGTTACAGTGACTGGCCCAAATACATCTGAGCCTGGAAAGTCAGTGTATGAATATCATCATAGTTGGGTGAAGCCATGATGAACTTATTGAATAAAATATACAGAATACAGGATAAATTTTAAAAAGCAGCCCTAAGGTATTGTGTGTGATGAAATTAGGCACCAACTTGACTAAACATTTCTCTTAACTCCCAGTATGAACTCAAATTTTAATATTTTATCTGTTTAGATGTTTTGGGGATTGGCAAATTTTCTTATTTCAGGTTACAAGTGTGTTTATGCCTTTGTAAGTCTGACCATGAATACAACCTATGTTAACCTAATCCTAATTCCCTATAATAAACACAGTCTTCTTACAATAAGCACAGTCTTGTGTCTTAAATCTACTCATCTTCTTTTTGAAGGCCCATAAAAATTGTTCTGGAATTGTTTTATAGAGATTTGTCACAAGTGCATAACATTTAAACTAAACTACAAATAAGTCTGGCTGTTTCTACTGAGTAAATTGTGTTTGCAGAAAATTATTTTATCTTAGAGCCAAATTTATGAGGGTGAGAACCCACTGAAAGTGTGACTGATGAAAGAGTGTTACATCACACATTTCCAGGTGAGTACATTCATCTTTCAGGAATGAACTTTCAAGATTTGTTTTGCAGAACAGTCTATTACATAAAATGTGCTTTTTGCTCCAATTTTTGGTTTGAGGAATTGTATCTGATATTTTTGTCCAGTATACTTCTTTTCCTTGACAATTTTGATTGTGGAGCAATGACTGGAGCTTAATGATGGGTAGAAGTTGCATGCATAGGTGAAGGTATATAATTGAAAACACTGAGACTGAAGGTAGCCAAAGACACATATGTCTGATAGTGGAAATAGAGTAATGGTGTCTTTGTCTGTGCCAGAAGAAGTAGTACCAACTAATCCCACCTAGTCATGAAGTCAGGCTGTGGAGAGAAGTGGAGGTTGGTCCCTGCTGCTGCACAGTATCTGCTAGAAGTCGCTACTGCGTGGCAGTAGGCGGTGGTCTGGTTGACAACAATTTCCATTGCTCCAGAAGTGCTTCAACCAGAAGCAAAGGAAAAAAGAAGGAAGTGGTGCAACAGTGTTTATGTCTCTGCATATATTTTTGGTGCTAATCTTTCTGTGCAGGATAAAGAACAAGCTCTCATGTGCTTGTTGCAATTTCCGTGAATGAGGTATGGACATAAAAGTTTTTCTCTCTCTTCTGCTTGGCTAGCAATGCTACTGCTGCAAAGGAATTCTGTGAGGAGCATGAATGCCCTGCCAGATGGAAAGATGCAAATGAGGAGAACTGCTGTGTCTACCATGCCAACATTCATTCCTGTCCTTTGGCCTTCATGGTTGGTGTGATGGTGCAGCATCATGTGCTCTGTTCTTGCTATTGGATGAGATATCATTGTAATAACCAGGTTCAAGTCCATGAAGTCTTTCTGTGATTACAATTAGACCAAACCTACAGTTCACTAAAACCACTGTGGGAATGTCTGTCAGCTTCAGAATTTTTTTCCACTGGATGCTAAGGCTGCAAAACAAGTGGCTGGATCTTTGGTCAAGGCAGTATTCATAATCTCTCATTATATTTAGTGAGGCCAGTTTCATCTCTTTGAGATTACCTCACTTGGATTGCTGTGCAGCCCATAGAAAAAGACAAACAGATCATTGCATTCTAAAATGAGCAGGGCAAATTTTCTGTTGGAGATACTCCTATCTCTCCAGCTTATAGAGGGACAGTGAATGAGTCGCTTGGATTACTGGAGTTGAGGGGGATGACTATTAGTGGTTGTGACTTGTAGAACTGAAGCCTGTATACACATGTCCTGAGATTGAATGACTTTTCTCCATTATATCAGAGCAAAAGAAGGAGTCTAAATACAGTATAACAAAATTTGTTCATGAAGTGGAAGCAAGATCCATTCTTAGCCTGTCTGCTTGGCCTGCCCCTCTTTGAAAGAATACTTAAAGTTCTGATTCTAAAAATACAGATTGGAATACCTGTATTTTTTTTTTTTTTATTCTGTGAGGTAAATCTTATCCTACATACTAACCTTCATGAAGTTGCCCAGTTATTCTAGTTGATCTCCCTTCTGGCAACGTGACACATTCTTCATGATCAAAGATGGTGTAATAGAAAACCTAGCCTACACATCTTGCAGCTGTTTCATATACCCTTCTGTGTGAAAGCCTAATGACTCCACAAGAGCTCTAGTTTGCTTCTTGGCAGTCCGTTCTTAAAGAGCGCTTTATTAATGACTCCCTGAGAGCCTTAGCTGATACCAGGACTGCGGTTTGAAACAGGAATCCCTGCTGAAACCATCACATCAATACTTTTGTCTAGAACCATAGTAAAGAACTTCAACACCCTACCACTGTCATGATCTCTCCATTAATTCTTGCTTTCACAATTAGTTCTGCTTGGAATTACAATGTGGAAATGGCAAAAGCATGTTAGCCAACATGCATCATCTGGCTTCCTAATAATACTATAAATGCCTAAGTTCAACAGGTTGACTGTCCAACAGCAAGGCCATGAATATCATTGCATAAGACTGAGCACACACTTCAAAACAAGTTTTTTTCCATTGTTTGAGAGGAGGTTTTGAGTTTCACTGTTTTGTTTTTTTTTCCGTATCATGAGTTTTAAAACATTATATTTTGGTTAACATGTACTTTACTTTATTTCTTTTGATTTGCTCTGTTTTTTACAGTCCTTCAAAACAAGTGCCTGAAGAAGTACCTTGAGTTAAGAGACAGACTTAATCCTTTCAAAAAATCAAAAAACTACAAGATCCTCAGACAACCAAAATAATTCTCTGTGGTTATAGGTGTAGGAGGTTTACATCTTAATAGGTTTACTGAGAAATACTGTGCAAACAGGCATTGAAGAGGTGTCTCCCTTCCTCCTTAAAAAGAAGGAAAAAGCACCCTGCTGTATCAAAAGAGAAACTTCAATGAAATGGGGAAGAATACTGAAAGTGAGATGATTCTGGTTCTAATACAGCAGATCCTGAAAAAGGGAATTAGTTTCACAGTGTTACTCATTCTATGAGTACACTACTAAGGCTCATGTATTTTAAGAAATGACAATATTTGTGAGATTTTAACTCAGTATAGGAACAATTGCTTCTCTCTTATGTTATTTTTATTTTGTCACAGCATAGTGTTGCTTGTGGGTTGGCATATTAATAGATTTAATTAGAAAATATCAATTTATTTGGTGTTAGAGAACATGAGTAATTTTGAGAAGGTAAAGAAACAGGACTTCCCTAGTTTTATTGACATATGCAATATGTCTACTAAAGGGTAAAGGAGGAATTTGTGGTCCATGGATCCCAGATGATGGTCAGATATTTACTCACACTTTGTCTACTGCTGGAAAAATGAGCCAAAGAAACTGGACTGCCAAGGTAAAGTATATTTATTGCATATAGGATTTTACCTGGTTTGCTCTTTTCAGGGCTTACTTGCTAGTAATTTAATGCAGTTCATGTATATGTTCCCCATCCCATCCCATCCCATCCCATCCCAT
>JAWWEU010000091.1:22474776-22486595 GCA_035583155.1 Acropternis orthonyx
ATGAGTTCACCAGCATAACACTGTCTTAAAACACAAGACAAGATCTTAAGCAATGTTCAACTGAAGAAATGTGTGTATCTAATTTATGACTTCCTACAGCAGCATTTTCATGAACTAATATTTTCATTCAGCAAAAACCTCTAGAATTCAATATAACACTTTTCACCAGCTGCAGATAGAGCTTCTAGTTTGTACCAAGAAAATAGTACAATTAATTTAAAAACTGCCTATGCTTGGAATAATAAAAGGCTGTTTGCTTTTCTCACTCTTTCCCTTCTGCAGTTAATCAGAAGGTGCAGAAAAAATAATCCATCCCAAAGGCCTACATTTGAACAAGTCAAGAAAATGTTGTACAAGATGAATCCTAATAAAGTTAGCCCTGTTGACATGATGATGACTCTGGTAAATTTAGTTTCTAATCCAATCCAAGTTAATCTGCTCACTTGCAACCACTTTCACTTCTATCCCTCAGGACTGTTTTTTGATCTTATAGCCCTTGTTTGGTGAGAAAACCCAGTCATTTGTTCACCTCTGGTGGGCTGATTGTAGCTGTAGTTCTGTTTGAGACATAGCTTTCCTCATTCCATTTCTGTCCTTTTTTCTTAACTTTCTCAACTTCTTTGGGGCTGAACACTTTTCTTCAGTCAAGTGTTGTTTGGTAGTTAATGCACTCACAGGATACTATATTCCTCTTTTCCCGTGGCTTGGTAGTCTTAGAATACCAGGGATGTAGAATCCAGATATGCCACAAATAGCATGTTTACAGATGCAGAGAAAGGAGATTCCTGCCTCTGTAGCCTGTTGCCCCACACAGAGAAAGGATGCAAAAAAACCAAAGTGTAGAATAGCATAACAGGATAGATTAAAAACCAGCATTGTGAGTTTTGTTTTGGTAAAATTTTAATCCACATCTGCAGCTTGGTCTCTGCATAGGATTAAACCCCCAGAGTTTACATGAACTTTGTAGAACCTGAAATTGGCTTCTGTTATCTTATGTGTAAGCAACAATATCAAATCTAGATTCATAAATTTTCCTAAGGATACACCTGATCTTTTGGATTTTTGTAAAAAAAAATTAGGTGTCATAGACATGCTTAAATCATATCCAACTATGAATCTGTTTCAGCAAAAATATTATTTTATGCAATTCTCTACGTTATTTAGATGGAGAAATACAACAAACATCTGGAGACACTGGTTTCTGAAAGAACACAGGATTTAATGCATGAAAAACAGAAGACTGATCGTCTGTTGTATAGTAAGCTATAAAGCAAAAATACTGGATATGCTTCTGAATAATAATTTTATTTCAGCTGTCTGATTACAAACAGAAACGCTTTGATAGGTGATTATTTAATAGCAAGGAATGAATATACTTGTTACTTGCAAAGCTGGAAAGATATTTAGCTACTTTCTATGTTTCCCTCCTAGAAATGTGTACACTCATCTGAGAGCTATGACCCCAGAATCCTCAGTGCTCTGACTTTGAATTTGCATGGTAGTCCTTCTGCATAGTTATAAATGTTGGGGAATTGCAGTTGGTTACTTTTGATTGCAGTGCATCTTCTGGAATTCTGCAAGAAAAAAGGCATAGAGGAAGAGGAATAACATATAGGAAAGAAAAAAAGATAAGGATGTGAAAGTACAAGACAAAAGAAATAAAGACAATTAAAAAAATAAAAAACAAAACAGAGAAGTGATAGTAAACAAACCTAACAGTTAGAAAGCACTACCAAAGAGCTGTCATAAAAGGAATTAGTAAAATCCTAAGTCACACTATTAGAATCTAACCTTGCACTTCCTTGGAACGTATAGATATTAGTTTGTTTAAAAGATATGGACCATCTGAAAAATCTGGACATGTTATCAGTGAGATTTACTGTGAATTCTCACATTACAGTAGAGCAAATTTTGATGCCAAAGTGTGTTTTCACCTTTGTAACATTTCTTCCTTCTGAGCGTTGCTTTTTATACCTTTAAATAAGCATGTTATGTTGAATATGTGCCTATATCCTTGTCAAAAGAGTAACAATGCTCTACTTTCTACAACAGGTATGTTGCCGAAACAAGTAGCAGATGATCTCAGGCAGGGAAAACATGCACAAGCTCAAAGTTATTTAAGTGCCACCGTCTTTTTCAGGTAAACAAAAATTAAAGATAGGACTAGAACTGACTCCTACTGAAGAAACTGGTAGGCTTCCAGTGGACGTGAAGCTCCTAATCGAGTACAGAATTTCTATCTAAACTGCCATCTAACATACCAGGTGACTCTGCAAAACAGTGTCTTTCAAAATTCTCTCACCCCTCCAATTTTCATTATAATTGCTTAAATAAACAATGAGATTACTGTGGAGCTCTAACACACAGCAGCACTTCACTTTATGTGTGTTACGCAGTAAGTATGTTTCATAAGATAGGCCTAAGTAAAGATTCCAGCATTTAGCTGTGTGAAGAAAACTTGTCTATCCTTAGAGTCCACATGGATTTACAGCATTAAATTTTCATGTGTGCATGAAGCAACATATAAATGGCATGCCTTCACTTGTCATAAATTACAGATGTCAAGTGCCCTTTTTTCATTTTTACATAACCTAAAATTGAAGACTATTGTCTGTTGCAAATTAAAGTCTACCTGTAAAAAATGGTTTACTGCACTGGTAAGCAAAAAGACTTAGTTCAGTCTTTGTTAAGTGGAAGGAGTCTGCTGTCAATTTCAACAAATGAACACAAAACTATTCTATAAGATCCTTAGCAAAGGAAATACTGAAAAAGGTGGACATAGTTCCAATGAGAAATTATTACTGTGTGTTTAGGATTACCAATCTGCAGTGTTTAAGACAGTGGATGAGTATGTTCTTTCTTTTGTGTTTTAACAGTGACATTGTTGGCTTCACGCAGTTGTCCAGCAGCAGCACACCATACCAAGTGGTAGATCTCCTGAACAAGCTTTATACCACTTTTGATGAAATCATAGATAACTATGATGTCTATAAGGTGGAGACAATAGGAGATGCCTGTAAGTTTCTTGAGCTATGGACAGTGATAGGACTTACGGGGCATCAGGATGGAGACTAATTTAATGACAAGGAAGAACAGAGGAAGGAGATTTGGAAAGTTTGTTACCAATGAGAAGATCACATAAAATAATTAGGAGATAAGTCCTACCAGAGCCCTACCCTAGCAAACTTAAGGAACATTTTCCTGCATAACTTAAATCATTTGTACAATTGATGACTGTTGAGAATGTGAAAAATGAATAGAGTAAAATATCACTGCTGTTTATTTGGTTCCTATGATCCATAGGGTATGACTGTAAACCTTGGCAGCAGATTAATCCCAGCTGGCAACCTCTATATCACAGGAGCAAAAGTGAAAAATTTACTTTCTATGTGGGATCATAGATGCCATTCCATAAACTTTTATCTCTGTCTTTGCAAAAACCACGATAATCTTCTCTCTCCTAATAATCTGTAAGGCCTTGACTGCCTCTTTTCTTTGGATTTTCAGAAAAATGGCTTTATATTTGCTACCATAGGAATATTCTGGGGACTGGCTACCATTAAAATTCACTTCCATCAAAAGCCTAAGGGAATCTAACAGGACTTTTGGATGAGACAGACAGGAAGTCCTATAACAGATGTGGAAAAAATGACTCTGTTTCTTGTCCTACACAATAGTCATAGAATCAAAGAACCATAGAATCATAGAATATCCTGAGTTGGAGGGAACTCACAAGCATCACTCAGTCCAAATCCTGGCTCTTCACAGGACAGCCTCAAGAATCACACCATGTGCTTGAGAGTGTTATCCAAACCCATCCTGAATTCTGTTGGGGTTGGTGCTGTGACCACTTCCCTGGGGACCCTGTTCCAGTGCTCAACCGTCCTCTCTCTGGGTGATGAACCTTTTCCTAACATCCAACCTAAACCTCCTCTGACACAACCTCAGGCCATTCTCATGTTCTGCCACTTTTCACCACAGAGAAGAGATCAATGCCTGCCCCTCCTCTTCCCCTCACAAGAAGTTGTAACTGCAATGAGGTCTCCCCTCAGTCTCCTCCAGGCTGAACAGACCAAGTGCCCTCAGATGCTCCTCATGTGTCTTCCCCTCAAGGCCCTTCACCATCCTCATTGCCCTCCTTTGGACATTCTCTAAGAGCTGAATATCTTTCTTATATTTGTGCCACCCAAAACTGCACACACTATTCAAGGTGAGGCCACCCCAGTGCAGAGCAGAGCGGGACAATCCCCTCCCTCGACCAGCTGGCAGTGCTTTGCCTGATGCCTCCCAGGACATGGTTGGCCCTCCTGGTCACCAGGGCACTGCTGACTCACATTCAACTTGCCATCAATCTCCAGACCCCCTTTCACAGGACTGACCTCCAACATCTCATTCCCCAGTCTGTAGGAACATCCAGGGTTGCCCCATGCCAGGAGGAGGATCTATCCCTTGCCCTTGTTAAATATGATACATTTGGTGATGGATCAGCACTCTGACTTGTAAAGGTCTCCCTACAGGGCCCCTGTGCCTTCCAGGCAATTTAGTATCATCATAAAACTTAGTATCCCTTCCAGTTCTGCCTGCAAATCAAAGATGTAGAAGAGCACAGGACCAAGGATGGAGCCCTGTGGAACCCCACTAATGATGGGTCACCAGTCTGGTGTCACCCCATTCACTATCACCCTCTGTGCTCAACCCATGAGCCAATTGCTCACCCACTGCATGGTGTGTTTATCCAGCTGTGCTGGACATTTTGTCCAGAAGGATCCTGTGCAAGAAAGTATCAAGAAACTTTACTGAAATCCAGAAAGATTGCATCAGCTCACTTCCCTTGGTCAACTGGATGTGTTGTCATAAAAGGAAATTAATTTTTATAAGAAGGGCTTCCCTGTCATGGAGCCATCCTGGCTGTGACTGTTGACTGTGTTGTATTTTTGTATTTTTCAGTACCTCCCAGAATAATCTTCTCCATAATTTTACTAGGCACTGGAATGAGGCTGAGAGGCCTGTGTTTTCCAGGGTCATCCTTCTTGCCCTTCTTGAAAATCTGGACAACATTTGACAGCTTCCAGTCAACTGGGACCTCTCCAGATTTCCAAGATCATTCAAAAATCATCAAGAGGTCTTTAGCCAGCTCTTTGAATACTACTGGATGAACCCCATCAGGCCCCATAGGTGTACAGGGATACAACTGGAGAAGAAAATATCACATAAGTTCAATGTTTAGTGGGAATTTATCATTCTCACAGTGATGGTCCTCCAGCTCAGCACTCTGGAACACCTAGAACCCATCACTAGTGTTGAAAGTATAGTGCAGGAAGCATAGGTAATTGCATGTCTTTATAATATTTGCCCAAAGACAAAAGGTACTGAACAGTCACATTCCCACTACCTGTTCCACTTTGAGCATGCTCAGTGGAGGGAGGAAGGGAGAAATAAAGGCTTGGAGGGAATAAATCCTATGTAAAAGAAAGAAGGAAATACAACACTTTTCAGAGCAAGGGTAATTTACACATATGAGCTGTTGCCCCGGCCTGTGTTTGTTTCTGGCTTCCTCTGCTTAGGAGACACAGCTGTGCCCCAGGATATGAAGGAATAGGGCTTCTTTTTGTTTGTTTGGTTGGGGATTTTTTGTATTTAATTTAGGCAGCATCCTTTGTAAATCCATGTGTAATGTCAAATGTTAACACAGTTGCATTGTTCTGTTAAGATATGGTGGTGTCGGGAGTTCCCAAAGAGAATGGAATCCTTCATGCCAGTGAGATCGCAAGCATGGCTTTAGACCTCCTGGATGTCTGCAAGACTTTTAAGATCCCTCACAAGCCCAATACCCTTCTAAAAATAAGAGCAGGAATCCATTCAGGTATGTTTAGAGGGCTGCAAAAGTGTCTTCCTCGGGCTCAGCAAATGCTCTGTAGTGGCCATTTCCTCTTTGTTAAAAGTGAATGGATAAATTAGTTTAATTTCTTGATATGAGATGGAACATGTCATAGAGGTCATCCCAACAGAATAAATTATTTGATATACGGAATATTGGTAACTCAATGCAGAATACAACATTGGAAACACTCCATGGTCCCAGTGCCTTTGTTGATATGAGTGAGAACTGCCATTCTGTGTCTGTAGCTTGTCCTTTTCAGCTGTTCTCAAAACTGTGAATTGTTTCTTTACTCTTTGATCTAGCCTTCACTTTCAGACTCCCAGGTCCCTGATCTAATCAGATGTGTAATTGCAGCTGCTTCTTGATAGACAGCCAGAGCTGAACATGTCCCATGCAGCCCAGCATCTGCCAACTAAACAGCATACATTGTCTCACAAGAGATCATAGCTTGTATGTTTTAAGTCAGTTGGGGCTGACATAAAGGAATCAAAATACTCATTTTCTGTCTTGAGTGGGAGCAGGTTGCTTCCTGTTCCTGCCTTTCCACGTGACTAGTGAGTGTTGCGTCCACAACTTCTATTGACAGCATTCTTATTTAATTACCCCTCAAGATATTCTGTTGTCATGTTGAAATGTGGTCCTGCGGATGGCTTAGTTCATGCATTCCACCTCCATCACATCATCACTGTTCTCCTTTGAGGCTCTTTTGCAATTCCCTCCATGTTTCTGGAATTCATCTGTAAGAGAAGTGTGCAACTCCAAGTGAAGATAATACTGACACTCAGTCTTTAACTGGTTTTTGGATGAGATATTAAGAAGTGTAGAAGCAGCCATAAGGCTGTATGATTGATATGTGATTTATAAACACAAAATATTTTGTTTAACTTTTCTTAACAGGGGCAGTTGTAGCTGGAGTTGTTGGAACCAAAATGCCACGATACTGTTTATTTGGAGATACTGTGAACACGGCTTCCAGGATGGAATCTACCAGTGAAGGTAGTAAGGAACAAGCTGCAGGTGGGGTTTTGATCAACCCCAAATGATTTCTTAAAAAATGTTATGCTGAGTTTTAAGTCCTGACCTGTACTAATTACTGCAAAACCTGTAAGGACGTTCTTGATTTCTCGTTCCAGTCTGCCTATGAGCAAATTGTGACAGTGACATTCTCTTCAACCATTTTTGTAAACAGATCCCCATATTCTCCAAGTCTCAGAAAAGGATCTTTGTGGCTTTGAAGTTCTCTACAGTAAAAAAGGATAAGATAAAATGAGAGGCAAATGGTTATGTTGACTGTTTCTGTTTGTTCCTGGGACCCATCTGAATTTATACTAAAAATATTTTCATGACTCCTCTTTTTCACTGATAACTTTGTCTAATGGAGAACACAAGAGGTGGTAGGAAACCACAAGAGATGTGTCGGTCTTTAACTGCTATAGAATATTATGTATATATCCTCCAGTAAAGAGATTAGACAGAAATTCCTAGAGATTAAATTGTGAAGATATTCTCACTGTCACTTCTTCCCAGGAGATAACAGTTTAGTTTGGAAACTTCATCTTTAGCCAGTATGAGCATTTGAACCTGAAAATCTGATATATTTTATCCTGATCTACAAGAACTTGGAATAAAATAAAAAAGAAAAAAAGACAGTGATTCAAGGTCAAAAAGCCTTGATAGCTCATTTCATTTCATTCATGAAATGAAGTTGAATAGTTTCATGGCTCACATTGCAATGCATTGTAAATATATTTGAACTAGGCAAATACAAGTTTTTTTCAAGTTTAATTCATGATAAAAAGTGATGCTTTCAACATCCATCATGATCCACTAAAAACAAGGCAAAAAGGCAGGGGAGTGGTCCCACATCATGGTTTTGAAGGCTTGGCATTGGGATTTGAGAATCACTTGGATCCATTCCTTCTCACCATTTTATACATTTTCCCAAAGGAAATACTAGCCTGAGTGGATGACATATAACTTCATTTTCTTTCTGTCAGTCTCCCAGATAACTTCTTTCCTTCTCCTCCTCTTTTCAGGTTCCTTGAATCTGAACTGCTTTAAAACTAATGCCTTCAAAATCTGCTTCCATCATTAACCTCACAGTTCATCTTTTCTTCTGTATATCAGTCTCTTTCTCATACAGTATATCAACACTATAAACTTGAGTATAAAGACAGAGCTTTTTGTCTTTCAAGCCTTTATTTTATCTTTCTCCTTCTCTGGCCATGTATATCTGAGAATCTCAAATTACATTGCCATGTTTTAACCTTATGTTGATTTCTTTAGAAGAAATTAATTTATTAATAGCAATGTACATTAAAAATGCTGGCACCTGGAATCTGAGTGTCTTGTTCTCAAGCAGGATGACACATTAAAATATCATTTATCTACTGCAAAGAATATTTCTGAGATATGTATCTATATATGTTGAAACCTGGATTTCTTGATCTACTGGGAGTGTTTTAAGACTTTAAAAAAACATTTAAAGAAACAGAAGTGAATATTAGAAAACTCATTTTCTGGTATAAGAAAAATCACTAAGACAATCTTAGTCAGTCCTACTATCATCTGGGATATTTTTCAAATAAACAAGCATAATTATTTACTCTGTGTCATTGAATACTAGGGGGAAAAACAAACAAGCAAGCAAACAAACAAACAAAAACAAAACCCCCAACCAAACAAAAAAAAGACAGTTTGTTCTTTTATTACAATTTTTGAAATCTTGGCAAAATTTTGCTTTCTGGCAAAAGAAGACTTTCATCTATTTATCTTTTTCTGTGGTCCTTCCCCCACCATTTTCAAAAGGCAAGGCAGGTGACATTTACATGAAGGTAAAATCTGAACTAGGGAAAAATCACATTGTTAAAAAATTGTGGAATTATGGTATTATTTTCTTTTCCACCTGTCTTTATTTACAGGTTTGGAATCAGAGCAAGGATAGCAGTTCCTTTAATGTTTAAACTGCTGAAAACTCTATGTGCAAAGAAAATGCTGGCTCTTTATTGACAAGGAGGTAGAACTATATATGGTTTCTTCACCAGATGAAAATTATACTCATCAATAGCACCAGCCAGGCAGCTGTGAAGAACAGACAAATATTACTAGATGCGGAATGTAAAGAGTAGTGTTTGTTGACAGCCACATATTTGTCCTGAGATGCTCTCACAAACACGATACTGAAGCTTGTGTGTGAACACTTTAAATAACAGAGGAATGATAGCAAAGACATGGAAAAAAAAAAGGGGGAAATTCATTAATGGGTCTTCAAATCTTTGGCACACATTAGGGGGTGAATCTGTCTTGGATGTTTAAATTGTTTGATAATATGACAATTATTTCTCTTTCCAGCTCTTAAAATACAGTGCAGTTCAAGTGCATACCAACTGTTGGAGCAGATTGGAGAGTATGTGTTAGTATGCCGTGGGAATTTAGAAGTCAAGGTGTGTATGCAACATCTATACTCAGCTTTTCAGAGAGGAGAGTGTGAAAGTACTCTGGAGTCCCTGAATTTTAACCCATGCAGTCCTCTATGTTTTGCAGTCCTCTATATCTCACAGTCTTTTGGTTAGACTAATTCCTGACCCTGAAGAAAACATGTTCAAATTTTAAACCAGGACCAATTCCATGGACTTGTTCATGGGACAACCCTGATAAGTCAGAGATGAATGACTTAGCCAAGCTTTGAAGTCCTGCATGGCACATTCACTGTCATAGCTGCTTGAAACAAAAAAGGTTGTTTAGAGGCATGAAAAATCATCATGTGAGTTCCATTAGAGAACTAATATATTTGTGGATCCAGTTTTGGATGGGACTTCAAAGAATTGTTTTAATTGATACCACTGCCACTATCTTTTAAGGAAAAGTTTTCTGCCTTATTTTTTTCTGTATGTAAAATGGCTGACAGGCACATCAATCTTCTTTTGGGACTTCTTTTGAGTTGTAATAAGAAATTCTTTTCATAAATGATGGGTAGTATTATAACTCCATGATTAATTCTCTTCCCTAGGGGAAAGGAGACATGGTAACATACTGGCTTGAAGGTAAGAAAACCTCTGTCACTCAGAAGGCAGTCACCAGCACTTCTGTGACACCTCAAGATGCCATCAGAGCTTCATACAGTTTGATACCAGGTGTCCTTCCCAGTGATCCTCTATGAAGTCCAGCTTACTATCTGATCACTGTGACTCCAGTATCCATTCCAGTTTCAGTCTGTTAGATCATCCTGCCAAATTAGAAAAATTAGAAAAGAGGTACTACACCCCTTTGGCATTGTGAATGTATTAGCTCAGACTTCGTTCACAGGTATCTCTCCCACTAGTGGCACCAAAAATACAAAAACCCAAAAACTTATCTTGAGGAATAATACATAAGATTGGTGCACCAGCTACCAGGGCAGAAGTAGCCTCTTTCAGTGTTATTTCTTGATTAGGTTTTGCTGTGTAATCCACTGCCAGAAGCCACCATGCCTGCTAAATCTGCTGGCCAGACACTCCAGCCTGTAAGGTGCTCCCACAAGAAAGAAGACGACGACGGTGCAGTGTTATTATTTAGTGGTATGATAAACCTTGTGGGTGTGATTGGTTTTGTGCTGTGAGAGGGAAAAATGAGATGTCTACTCTGTGAGAAAGCAAGGTCTATGGAAAGAGGAGGATGAAGCAGAGCAATTATAGTGGATACAAACTGAAATGAGAATTTGTACTCCTGCTTCCATTTAATCTGCATTGTCTGGAGCATAGAAAGAAGAATTACAAAGAAAGCCTTTGTGACAGTTGCCATCTTGATACAGAGATATGAAAATCTTGGGAGACAAACAAAAGATGTTGCATGCTGTTGTTAAGCAGAATAAAGTTAACTACAGCTGCTCCTGTCCTTGGTTGTTCAGGGATTTCTCTGAAAAACAGCTTCAACATTAGCTGAAGTTACGTAGTTGCTTTGACTAAAGTGGCAGCGAACCTACTATTGCTAGCTAGCTGTCTGTGAAATCAGGCAACCCTCTGAGTCACTGTGTAATTTAGGACACAGTTTAGAAAAGGTCAGTCCTGAGCAAGCATTTCCTGTAAAGGGAGACCCATCCCTATTAAGTGGAATAATCTGTAGAGAAGCATGATTGTCTGAGCATTGCTGGAGTTGTCTTTCTTTAAAGATTTACCTTTCAGGCTAATCTGTTTTGAAGAGTTTAGCCAGTTTGAGTTCAACTGATTAACAAACCATCTAACAGAATTAGATACATAAAATAGACAGAGGAAGGATACTAAGATTCACAGCAGTTCCACCATAATGTGAACTGGACTGGACAAAGCTAACTGGGAGAAGAGGAAAAGGAAGGACTTTGAATAACAGAGTACCATTTACTTCTGCTTACTCTGCTTCCTTACTCTCCACTCTGTTCCTGATCCTAGGGAAAAATACAAAAAAATGCATGTAGTTGCAATTTTTCTGGTATAAATTTGTGTAATTTAAACAAGGGGCTGACTACTTGTCCATGTTCCCATGCAGCTAGCATACTTTTAATTGTAAATATGTGTTGTGTGATAGTAACAGGAGAGTCACACTCCCATCTTTCTTCAGCTTCTGTGGGAGGTAAATGCAGCAGTAATGTTAGGTTTTTCAGAGATGCTTGACAGAGATAGAAAACTAAATCCTTCCAAATTATGAAAGATTTTTCTGAAATACACAGAAAAAATTTAGACCATTCTGAGTGAAATTTCATCTCAGAAGTCTGTGGGAATACTGCCACTTGAATGGGACCAGAATCTCAACACGGGATGTAGACATAGCTCATTTCAGCATATAAGATCCCAACAGAGTCCAGTTAAATGTTTATAATTTAAAAATTCTAATTGGTTTCATATTTTTTCTAAACTGAAAAAAACCTACTTTCTCTGTTTTTGAATTTCATATTAGTAGGTACAGTATAGTAACCTTTTTTGTCATT
>JAWWEU010000091.1:22525500-22537068 GCA_035583155.1 Acropternis orthonyx
GCAAGCAGTTTCAAAAGTCTCTACTGGTGCACTTTGTCCCCTGGCAGGGACAGGGAGACATGCCAGATTTAATTTTGACAGTTCTCCACATTCACACGCACACCATCCGTCTTACTCTATTTTTCATTTGGGCCTTTCACACAACATAGCAGGGAAAGAAGCATTTCTTTTAATGAAAAATGTGATTGTGAAAACATAAATTATCATCAAGCTGCAGGCACAACTTGCTGTCTTCTAAAACTCACTTCTGTGTAGCAATTGACATTTTCCATTTAATTTGGCACTGAAGTTTTATACAGGTTTCTAAAGCATCACTTACAGTTTCATTATCTGACTTGAACAGCAAAAAAACAACATAGGTGAGCTATGTTTAACTCAAAAGAAGCAATAAAGGAACATATGCTTATTAAGCAATAATACAGGAATCCTACTAAGCTATTTCTACAATTACTTCCCAAGTGAGAAGTATGCATTCTTCAAATGAGTGTTGGGTACTCTTTTCCCAGAAGCCTTTTAGTACTGTGGCTGAGAAAGACAAATTGGCCAACAATGGACTGCAGTATGAGCACAGTAGTTTTAAGATGAAGTTATGTTTCTTTCTTCCTGATGGGTAAAAGCTTTCTTATCTGAATTCCTCCAAAGAAAAACAGAAAATGCAGTCAATACACTTATTCATGGACTAGCTTGGGGTTAACTGGACTAACTGCACAGAAAACATAACCAGGAATTTATACTAGTCTACTGAGATCTGTCTTAAGAAATTGTGGTTTTCTGAACTTTTACTATTTCAAGAAATTGTAAAATTTTCATTATTATCCATTCAAATGTAGAGTTAGTGATCTGAAAAACAACCACTTTATAAAGCATATTAAATTATACATTTTTACATAGACTCTAATACACCCATTATATACCCTACTATATCTGGAAAAATAATGAAATAGTTGTTTCTGAATTCTTAAGTCTGTGCTACTGTTTGTTCTAAAATTATTTTTTTTTTAATCCAAACAAAAAAATTTATGTGCAGTTGGGGTTTTTTGTTGTTGTTGTTTGGTTTTGTATTGGGTTTTGGGTTTTTTTTGGATTTTTTGCTGGAAGTCAAAATTAATGGACCATTCAGAAAGAAATAATCTCTGTGAGGAAAGATGCAAATCAATCATCTGAGTCCTGATGTCTCCACACAGTCACATGTGCTGTGAAGACTATGGAGGATGGAAAAATACCCCTCTCTGCTGACCTGCTTCATCTTGAGGAGGGTAGTTTGCTGTTGCTTGCCTAGTGGAGCTGTCTCTCTTCCTATCCTACCCCACAGATCAGGACTGTCCACTGTCCATCTTGCTCAGACTTTTAGATATCAGACTTACTGACTTTCAGTCTGGGGTAGTGCACTGTGACGCCATAGGTTTTATTTTCTGTTAATCTCTACATTCTTCCACTGTCAGCCACTTGTAGCCTTCCATTCCCATCACAGTTGTGGGTGTTTCAAATACAGGTTCAGAAGGCTTTAATAAAAATTATGTGTTAGCTGTTTTTTTAAAGGCTCTTTAAAACCCTATCTGGCTTGGAAGATCCTCTGTTAATCACAGGAGGACCGTGGTTGGTTGCTAGCTCTCAGCTTGCTTGTGAGCACAGACAACTTTATTACCAGCTTGTCTCCTCAGCTTCTGCTCAGGTAAACAGGCACGACTATTTCCCTTCGCTTGTTTTTTTTTGTAGCAATTCTACATAAGACTATAAACTCTATGGGATGTGTGTTGTCTTTTACACTCCCCACAAAAAATTGGTTATCTGAGTGTCATATTTACACATGGCTCTCACAACAGTTCTGACAGACCTCCTTGAAGCCATTACCTGTGATGTGCTTTGGATCAGACCTAACGAACTGCACTTATCTGAGACGCAGTTTTTTGTTGACATCTTTGTCACTAGACCAAATCCCTCACTTCTTTACTGAAGAACTCCCCTGGCTGCAGTGAGTAAAGTCTGTGGGCAGTGGCTGAATGCTGTATTGCCTGAAGCCAGGCATAATAGTTTAATTGACTAACTTCTGAATTTGGTATATTTTGAATAGGTAACTCCTACTAAGTGCCATCTATCAGCACAGAAGTGGAAACAAGGACTAAAATGTTAACATGGTCTAGTTCTGTTGAGGTGAAATACCCAAACAGCTTCTCTCTGTGGAGAAGAGAGTTCAGCATTACCAAGGCAGGGGTTGTTGATTTGAAGTCGTGGACTTTTTTCTTTAAATCTCTTGTGAGATGATAATGAGCAAATACATTCAGCTACAGATTTCACACAAAATGTAGTCCAAAAGCTCTGGAGTACAAATCATGTGAAAATCCAGTTGGAAGCAGGCTAGCTCCAAGCAGGGATCAGCTGTCAGTGCCCACTTTGGTGTACCATACTGTACATTAGAGTATGAGCCCTTCTTGAAGAGATACAGTACTTAGGTAAATCTCATTCCTGAAGTCTGATCCTGCAAACAGGGTACTACATGTGAATTTCAGGTTTAGAAGGTATCACACAGTGATACATAAATACTGGTTAATAAATAGTAGCCTGGCAAGGATTTTAGTCTGAAGCTTGTTTGTAGCTAAGACTTAATTAATGAAAGTTCAGCACACAGCTTTTATGTGAATAATCCCCTTGAAATCAAAGAACTATCAAGGTCCTAGCAAGCTTCACGTCTGCCACTGATTTGAAACCTACTGCAGGTATTTACATGGACCATGATTTTTAAAATTGCATACTTTTATTTATTTGATAGAATTATTTGCCCCAAGTCAGGTCAGTAATTTGTGTGGATCTAAGATTTAATCGCCTAAGAAAAGTCTCCTTTTCAATTCCTTCCCCTTTTCCTGTGCTACAATTTTTTCCTTCCTGTATTAGGCACTTCTACCTTCTGCAAAATGTATTGTGCACTCACAGTTACATCTGAAAAATTACAATAGAGAAAATGTGTTTTCCTATGTTTGAGAGCCTTAGTAGTTATGTGGAGTGTAAGCAGGATGACTGCAGCTGATGAAAAAAAAAAAAGTACGGTTATCAAGCTGCATAGCTAGCAAATTATTTCTATAGTTCATGTTAAATTTTTTTTCCTTTTGTTTTCTAATGCTGGCACTGAGCTTTTGATTCATGGTTAAAAATCAATATATATATTGTCTTAAGTACAGTTCATAATTTTATTATTTTAGTAATTTTGATTACTTTGTTACTTGATTCAGCACAAGGAGAGATTTAAAATATCATTTGGAATTGAGCACTAGGAAAATAACTCTACCAAAAAATAGTTTGTTGAGTAAAAATATGTTATCTTATTGCCTGTAATCAGTAACACCCGAAGTGTGAAGGAAATAAATGCTGTCCCTATCTGCTGGCAATTTTATGCTCTTAGCTGCTGCAATAATTTCAAAATAATCCGTATCTGAGTGGAAGAAAATTCCTTCTCTTTTTCCTCAGAGTGACTGCTGGCCTTCTAGTCTTAAGGGTGATGTGTGCCACAAAGGAGGGAACTAAAGGAACTTACTATGTTTTTCCATCTTACCAAGTTCAGAAATCACTTTCAGAGCAATCTTGTTTAGTCACAAAGCTGTCTGCAGTTAGGGGATTATTGTGACATAATTATTATTAGGCATCGCTGCAGCAACAACTTGCCAAATGAACCGATATAAGCAAGCCAGACTCACTGAACCACAGTAAAATTCATTAACGTCTGCTTGGGGCAACAGATGGTCTTTGAAGGTCTTTATCTTTTTAACCATTTGTCTCTTCCAGTGTCTATGACAGAGCCCTCCACCTCTCTATCTCATTTGAATGTGAATAGCCATTTCAAAAACTGCAACTTCCTTTTAGTGACAAGCTCATTTAGTGGTGTGTCACTGTTCAATTGGAGCATGTACTGACATGCAGAAATTTGAATTAGAGGGAGAAAACATCTTTTACTCTTAAGAAAAATGGTATGTTCGTTTCTGCTTTAGGACCTTTGCTGGAGTATTTTTGGCTATTGCTTTCCCCTGTGAACTCTGAGCACCTCATTTGTGGTTGTGGCTTTTGAGGATGAGGTTTCAGAGATGCTAAATCTTTTTTTTTTTTTTTTCGGATGACAAAAAAGGAGGTCTAAACACCATTCTTGTAAATAGAGTTCCCACAATTAGAGTCCACTGCGCAAAATCTGAACTGCAGCTTGGCTGTGCCTTAGAGAATATGCCAACACTGCCGTCTAGCTTCCACAAGGGTTTTGAGCGCTGTCGCTTCGTAGTGGCTTGAGTTCATGTGTTAACACACGGCTTTGTCGAGCCCCTCTTGGCAACTCAAGGTCCTGGAGCATTCACTTCTGTTTGGATACACAGAATCGTTTGGTCACAGCACGAGATGAGGGATAGAAGAGGGCAGCAGCAAACAGAGATCTGAAGTGGCAATGCGTCAAGAAAACTGCCAGTCTGTATTTCCAGGTAGGGAAATGAAACCCACCTGTCCAAACTCTTACAAAGTATTTGGCAACACCACAAGTCAGACAAACCAGGTCTGGGTCTGTTCAGTGTTTCTAATCACAAAGCACTTGTAAAGTCCTTGAACAGGGCCCTCTGACCTCACCCTCCGACTAGTCCTTTGGATTCACTGCTGACTTCTGCTTTCTTTCTCTCATTCTTCTCTGTCTCATACCATGCATACACATCTTTTTTTACTTTTTCACCACAGAATTTGTAGCTTTTGCTTCTTGGTCTGTGGTAACCTGGGAGCTACTTGCAGTCTGAAAGTACTGTCTTTAGGTTTATATGCACTTTATGTCTGGTCATCTTGGGATTTTAAAAGATTGCTTGGTTTCTGTTTACCACGGATTTGTATGTGTTTACCAAAATCTATATTTATATAGCCTTTTGGTTATAGATACTATTGAATAAATAATAGAGAGGATAATGAAAACATGACATTATTATTAGGCAGGCAGAGGGCTCTATTAAACTCAAGTCTGAAATTGCACAATTTCTTCCTCTTCAAACACCATACAGTGAAGGAATGCAATTATGTTCCAGCTTCCTTTGTGGTGTAACTTGTGAGAAATTGATTATCATCATAGGTTAAAGTGATTTAAAAGCAAATTTAGCTCAGAGTGGTCTAACTAATGATTTTGTTTCTGTTTTTGACTGTTTTCAATAGCCTTCATTAAATAACTCAGCTACAACAGTAGAATCATAGGATTATAAAGGTTGGAAAAGACCTTCAAGATCATTGAGTCCAACCGTTGACCAATTGCCACCCAGTCAATTAGACCACAGCACTAAGTGCCATGTCCAGTCATTTCTTGAACATTTACAGGGCTGGTGCCTCCAGCACTTCCTTGGGCAGTCTGTTCCGATTCCTGACCACCCTTTCAGTGAAGAAATCCTTCCTGATGTCCAACCTGAACCTCCTCTGGAACAAATTGATGGCATGTTCTCTCCTCTTGTCACTAGTTGCCTGAGAGAAGAGGCTGATCCACACCAGTCTACACCTCCTTTTAGGTAGTTGTAGAGAGCAATAAGGTCTCCCCTGACCCTCCTTTTCTCCAAGCTAAAGAACCCCAGCTCTTTCAGCCACTCCTTGTATGATTTACTCTCTAGCCCCTTCCCCAGCTCCATTGTCCTTCTCTGGACTCTCTCTAGCACGACAATGTCTTTCTTGAAGTGAGGGGCCCAGAGCTGGATGCAGGACTCAAGGTGTGGCCTCACCAAGTGCAGAGGGACAGTCACAGCCCTACTCCTGTTGATACAAGTCAGGATGCCATTGGCCTTCTTGGCCACGTGGACACATGGGTGGCTCATCCTCAACTAGCTATTGACCAGCACCCTCAGATACTTTTCTACTGGGCAGATTTCCAGCCAATCTTCCACCCACCTGTAGCACTGCCTGGGGTTGTTGTGGCACAAGGCCAGACCTGGCACTTCACCTTATTGAATCTCATATCGTTGGCCTTGGCCAATAGATCCAGCCCATCCAGATCCCTCCAGCAGATCAACACTCCCACCCAGCTTAGTGTCATCTACAAACTGACTGCAGGTACATTCCATCCCCATGTCCAGATCATTGATAAAGATATTCAACAGGACTGGCTGCTATATTGAGCCCTGGGGAACCCCACTTGTGACCGACTGCCAACTGGTACAGCCCCATTCAGCAGCACTCTCTGTGTCTGGGCATCCAGCCAGTTTTTAACCCAGCAAACAGTGCACCTGTCCAAGCCATGGGCTGCTAGCTTTCCTGGGAGAATGCCGTGGGAAACAGTATCAAAAGCTTTACTGACAATATCTACAGACTTTCTGTCATCCATTAGGTGGATCACCTTGTCATAGAAGGAGATCAGGTTGATCAAGCAAGACCTGTCTTTCCTTAACCCATGCTGACTGAGCGTGATCCAGTGCTTGTCCTGTACATGCCATGGGATCATGCTCAAGATAATCTGTTCCATAACCTTCACCGGAACCAAGGTTAGCTATCATTACATATTCTTATCAGCCTTATAATTAACATGTATCCATGGGTACTGCTTTGTGTTAATGAGGTAAAGTTGTGTTTGAAGGAGAATCTTTTGTCTCTGTTGAAGCAGCTGCTAGTACGGCTGCATACCTGGCTGAATCAACTAATCATTTCATTAAATGAAACTCCTCTTAGCTATGCTAAACAAAAGCATGCTGATCACAATTTTCCCAAACAACCTCCTGAAACCTAAACAAACAAACAAACCACTTCAAGACTAATAAACTAAATTTCAAGACTAAAAAAATAAAGTCTTGCTCTGATATATAAGCTAGGCTTTATTAGAAAGGGTTAAAAAGAAAAAAGAGATCTGAGGAGTATTTCATCAACATTATGCATATATTCCTTTAGCCATCTCTGGTGATCTCATCTGAATGGTGAATGCTGCCTAAACATAGTACCATTATCAGTGTGACAGGAAATACATGCCTTCTGCTCTGAACTGCATCTTCCTGAGTGTGGAGAGGATGATGGATGCTGAACACTGGCTCAAGGCCCTTCTCGTTACATCCCAGAAGCAAGCTGAGTGGGTTTCTATGTGCTTTTTGACTTCTATGAGTAAGTACATGAGCACAAGATGAACAGAGTTTGAAGGGGAATGGGAGGTGGAATATATAAGGTAGGTGGTAACATTGTAAGTGAGCAGCTTCACAGACAGCTTCCTCAGATAGGGTTGATCAGTGTATTAAGAAATGAGACAACTGGCATCAAAACTTCATAGGTGTGGTGGTTTAAGCTCAGTGGGCAACTAAGCACTATGCACCTGCTGCTTGCTCACTCCTCCCTCCAGCAGGATCAGGGAGAGAATCAGAAGAATAGAAATGAGAAACTTTATGAGTTGAGATAAAAATAGTTTAATAGGTAAAGCAAAAACCATGCATGCAAGGAAAGCAAAACAAAGAATTCCTTCTCCACTTCCCATGGGCAGGCAGGTGTTCAGCCATCTCCAGGAAAGCAGGGCTCCATTGCACTTAACAGTGACTTGGGAAGACAAGTGCCATCCTTCCAAATGTCCATCCCTTCGTTCTTCTTCCCCCAGTTTTATATGCTGCACATGATACCATAGGGTGTGGGAGAGCCGCTGGGTCAGCTGGGGTCACCTGTGTGCTGGCAGTGTCCCAGCTTCTCCCCACTCCTTATGCACTATCAGCTTCCTTGCTGTTGGGGTGGGTGAAGAGCAGAAAAGGTTCTGTGTAACACTGCCCAGCAGTAAAAAACTGCTTTATATTATCATCACTATTTTCAGCACAAATCCAAAACATAGTCCCATACTAGCCACTGTGAAGAAAATTAACTCTACCCCAGCCAAACTCAGCATATTCTCTACCCCTTCTTTCATACCATCTATGTCATGCTCTAGTCCCACATTATTCAATATAACCTCTGTAAGACTTCCTGTGCCCTTTCAATCCTTTGATACAACACACAAATATTGTTGTTCCTTTAATCTGTAAACCACCACTGCAAATGTCTATCAAATGTCCACAGATGTCAACATAATGTCAACTAAATTAACTTAGTCCATAACTTTGAGATCTATCTGTTCTTGTGGTCTCAGGACACGAGATGTGGTATGTAGTGTGGAGTTCCTGGGCACCAAAGCCAGCTAAGGTCAGGTCACTGCTGCACTGCAGCTGCTTGTTGTAAGGCTTCTTCATCCATTAGTTTGTGTGGTTCCTGTTATAGTAAGTCCTGTAACTTGCAGTGCAAATAATAGGTTACAACAGTTTAAAGGCACGTCCATTACAATCTCCATTCCTTTTGTGCCAGGTTATAGGGCTTAAAATTGTAATGAACTCCTCTCTTTTCTTCTAGTCTGGCTGCAACAAGGGGTTCCTGCTATAGTAATTACATTCTCCACCATGGACCTCCATGGGATGCAAAGAGGCTGCCTCTCTGACCACGGCCTTCACCAAAAGCTGCAGGGGAATCTCTGCTCTGACACCTTGACCACCTCCTCTCTCTCCTTAATTAATTCCTCTTCACCAGGAGGACTCCTCACACTTTTCCCCTGCACTGTGGACTCATCCACAGGTCACAGTCCCTTTGACTCAAGTTGACATGGGCGTTCCAGCCTGTCCAGTACAGCAGCACAGACAGCAGCAAAGCCCTGGCCACCTGCCAGCCCAGGCACTTCGCCAGGCTGTTATCAAAACATTCCAAGGCACAGCAGGGTGAGGTGATCACCAGCACAGCACTGCAGCAACCAACCACCAAATGAGCACTAGATTGCAATACACAGTCAGGTGAACAAGCCCCATGGCAAGCACAGAAGCCTGCTGATTAATAATGAAACAGCAATAAGAGCTGAAAATTTCATCTAGCACCTTCAAATCAAGTCTGTAATTCTTTGACCTTCCTGAACCCACACTGTGATCCAAAAAGGACTGCTGTGGTTTAACCACAGCTGATAACTATGCACTCCATAACTGTTTGCTCACTCCCCCTCAGTGAGACAGGAAAGAGAATTGGAAGGGTAAAAGTGAAAAAACTCATGGGTTGAGATAAAGACAGTTTAATAAGAAAAGCAGAAGTCATGCATGCAGCAAAGCAAAATGAAGAATTTGTCCACTGCTTCCCATGGGTAGGCAGGTGTTCAGCCATCTTTAGAAGAGCAGGACCTCATGACATGTAACAGTGACTTGGGAAGACAAACACCATCACTCCAAACTTCCTCCCCTTCCTTCTTCTTCCCCCAGCTCTATTTGTTCAGCATGACAGCATTCAGTATGCGATAATCCCTTGGATCATTTGGGGTCAGTTGTCCCAGCTGTGTTCCCTCCCAGCTTCTTGTGCAACCCCAGCCTCCTTGTTGGTGGGGAGGGGTGAGAAGCAGCAAAGTCCTTGGCTTTGTGTTAAGCCCTGCTCAGCAGTACCAGAAACATCCCTGTGTTATCAACATTTTGTTCAGTGCAAATCCAAAACAGGGCCCCATACTAGTTCCTATGGTGATTAATTCTATCCCAGGCAAAATGATGTCCTTCCCACTAGACTTGAAGGAAGTATTTCCTACACCTTTATGGGGCCTTTGATCCCACTTCCATGTTATTGAGGAGGAAAAAGTGGCTTCTTTCTTCTGCCATCATGCTGACATGGTTTCAGGCCAGTGTGAGGATGTGGAGTTGAGGGTGTTTCTAGGACCCTTGACATTTGGCATTGTGCTGTGATAGCAGTACAGGAAGGACAATACAGAGAACAGTCAAGACAGGGTATGGAATAAAAAGCTCTTGAGGGTCTCTGTTCTTTTAATATCTGCAGAAACATCACACAGATTTCTCAGTTACCTAAGGACTATGCCATAAAAAGAAGAAGTTCTTCTGCCTCCTTGCTGTCACTTTGCAAGATCCTAGTCATCAACAGGGACATTGGGCATTTCGTCTCTGTTGTAAACAGTTGTAAATTCTGCCTTGGCCTTCTAGGGATCAGAATAAAAGGGCAGGTCCTGATATTCCGGAGGTTGTTGGAGAAACATGTCTGAAAACACCGAGCAGCAGCTAAGACAAATAGAGAGAAATACAGCCACTGTGCTGCTTCCCCGAAGTCTTGCACGGTTCCAGCCTGCGGTGCTGGCAAGCAGGCTTGGGAGCGATGATGGGGAGTATTTTGCCATCTCGTGGCAGCTCGCAGGTAAAACCGTTTCTGCGTGATCACGAACTCTTGCTACCCGGAAGGAACAAAGCCAGAAAGCGTGATTTCCATAGCGGTGGCTGCAAAATGACACCTGAAAGGTTTGCAGCAGAGCAACCCGAAAACCTGCGATGACCAATACCTTGGCTGATGAGGCCACATGCAACTCCAGGTGCGTGCCAGCTGTGGAACCTGAAACAAAAGCTCAGAAGACAACAGAAAAGAGGCCACAACCTGGGGCAGGCTGGGGGTAAGAGACTATTTCTAACTCCTGCTCTTGGTGCCGTGCTGCTGGAGATGCCCAGCTAGCCAGGAAAAGGCTGCAGCCTAGTGATTGCTTGAAGACCATGGTGAGGACAACAGCACACTGAAGCTGAGCTCTTATGGCATGGACAATGCAGGATGATACAGCCAGTCAACTTTGGTTCAGAGAAAGAGACTCTCTCAGCACAGAAACTTTTGGAAGGACACTGACAATTTTCATGTATTTGCAGGGTGGTGCAGCTAACATGGGAAAAGCTAAACAAACTCAGAAATTGAATAGTTTGAGTCTCCAGCTGACGTCCTTTCCCGGGAAACTGTTGCTACTGTGCCCGAGGGGGCATTGTCCCTGGTGCCAGGACATAGCAGAGAGAGGGCTGGGGGTTGTCCCTGGCCAGGGACTGCAGGTGCTGTGGCTGCTGCTCAGGAGGACATGAGACTGGAACCCCTCCACACTCGTACTCCCTGGTGGGGAAGACACCTGCTGCAGACCAAGGGAGCCCAGAGGATGTGATGGCACAGGAAGGAGGGCCAGACTTTCCCTGTGGAAGGTTTTTCCCCAGTTTCAAGAGGTCTGTGAGTGGGATGAAGTGCTGCCAGTGTGAGCAGTGGGAGAGGAGCCACAAGACTTTTGCTCTTACCAGCTAGGTAGGAAACCAGCACCTCAAAACAGATCCATTTTACTTCCAGAATTGCTTCTTTTCAGATCCCCTGTGAAGAGGCTGGAGTACCTTCCATCTCTCTGTTTCAGCGACCCAGACATGGACTGTCCGTCCAATGGGTCCCACTTTGCCTACAGCCTGGCTCATGCTGATCGCTCCTATCGTGCCAGTAACAGGAGTGAGGAAGAGTCTCAATGCCAGCAAAAGGCAGAGGTGACAGTGAGGGTCTGAGCTCCAGCCACTGGGTGCACCTGCTGGAGGAACTGCAGTGAGTAAAGCGAGTCTTGGCACCAGCATGCAAAGCAGGATTGCAGATCACAGCCCCACATGCCTTGTGGAGACAAGAGTGGTTGCATCTCCCCAAGCACCAGGGAAAAGTATAGGGGCTGGGGATGTAACTCCTGAACAAACTTCAAGGTGGGCTACCTGGTGAGTAGGAGGTCCCGAGCCCAGGCAGGGTATGAGGCACACACCTGTGCTGTTACCTGGGAAGGTCTGTGGGAGC
>JAWWEU010000091.1:22538855-22551551 GCA_035583155.1 Acropternis orthonyx
CCCCACGCAGCCCCCCTTGCTCGCTCCCCCACCGGTGGGATCCGGAGAGAGAAGCGGAAGGGTTAAAGTCAGAAAACTCGTGTGTTGGAGTAAAGGCACTTTAATAGGGAAAGTAAAAGCAGTGCACGAAAGCAAATCGAAACAACGGATTAATTCACCGCTTCCCATGGTTGGGCAGGTGTTCAGCCGTCTCCAGAAGAGCAGGGTCCCATCGCACATAACAATGACTTGGGAAGACAAACGCCATCACTCCAAGTGTGCCACCTGTCCTCCTTCTTCCCTCCACTTTATATACTGAGCGTGATGTTATATGGTCTGGAATATCCCTGTGGTCCCTTGAAGTCACCTGTCCCAGCCATGTCTCCTCCCAATGTCCCACGCAACCCCAACTTCCTCAGCAGTGTGGTAGTTAAAAAAAACTGAAGAGGCTTTGGCTCTGTATAAGCACTGCTTAGCAGTAATAAAACATCTCTATATTATTAACCGTGTGTTCAGCACAAATTCAAAACACAGCCCTACATGAGTCACTGTGAAGAAAATTGACTACCCCAGCCAAAACCAACAGGACAGCCTGACTAGAGATAAAGACAGTGTGTACCTGAGGACGGGTGTAGGAATGACATCTGGTTGTTTCTGCTTTAGTCTTAAATACTTATTTTGGCAGGAACACATCCATGGAGGTTGTCTAATCCTACAAGCTGTGTGTGGTCCAGCATGAATGCCCAACAAAAGAGGGGCAGAGCATGCAGGAACAGGACAGGTCCAGCAGAACTTGGAAGGTGATAATATAGCTTGAGTGCAATTACTTATTTTGACTGGTTTCTCTTAAAAGTACAGAACTAACTGCTCTCTTATTTTTCATACATAAATGCTAGTCTTTTGGAGCTGTGCTTTGGAGGATACCATGTAAATCATAAACTTACTGACTGCATTAAAGCAGTTATTTTAAGAGTGGGGAAGAAGGCAGTCAGGCCTGTTGCCTTCATATATGTCAGCATGATTCAAGTGCTCTTTAAAACTTGCAGCACTGAAGAGCTAGATCTCACTCTGAAGAGAAGCCAGACAAGGTAGTTAGGTCATGCTGCCTCTTTGTTCAGCATTCTCTCAGCGCTACTGCTGGGTCTTGGAACCTTAAAAGCTATTGTTTTGGCTTTCCACATCTGGAGTGTAAGATTTTTGCCTTCCTGTGATAGCAATGATCTTTTGTCTGTCTTTTCTAGAACATGACTTCTGCAGATAAAGAGTTTGCAGAAGACAGCAACTTTGCACCAAAAGCCAGCACCAGCAAGCTGCCAACCGATGCATCTCCTGACTCCAAATGCCCCATCTGCCTGGACAGATTTGACAATGTTGCATATCTAGATCGCTGCTTGCATAGGTTCTGCTTCCGCTGTGTTCAAGAGTGGTCAAAAAACAAGGCAGAATGCCCCCTCTGCAAGCAACCGTTTTTCTCCATTTTCCATACAATTCGCGCTGAAGATGACTTTAAGGAGTACGTACTCAGCCCTTTAGAAAACAGCTCTTTCGCCAGCCCTGATGGCCGGAGATTTCGTTACCGTACTACCCTAACAGCAGAACGCCGCACGCGCGGTTCCCCTTCCCGAAGGCTGCTGTCCCCTCCAGATAATGGGATGTTGTTTGAAGGGTTGTCAAGCGAACCAGTGCGGCACAGACACCGAAAGATTCAGCAGATGATAAGGAGGCTGGCCTCAAGGAGACAGGCTAGCGCAGAGGGCAGATCTCTGCGACAGATTCAGGAGGAGGACATGATCAACTTCCGCAGAGCCCTGTACCGTACTGGAGTGCGTATCCGCAGCATTCAGGATGGCGGCCGCTATCGAGACATTTCGGCAGAGTTTTTCCGCCGCAACCCTGCCTGCCTTCACCGGTTGGTTCCTTGGCTGAAGCGAGAACTTACAGTCCTGTTTGGTGCCCATGGATCTTTGATTAATATTGTCCAGCATATTATCATGAGCAATGTAACTAGGTATGATCTGGAAAGTCAAGCCTTTGCTGATGATTTAAAGCCATTTTTGCTGAATCGGACAGAACACTTCCTGCATGAATTTATCAGTTTTGCTCGTTGTCCTTTTAATTTAGAAGCATATGATCAACATGCCAATTATGATTGTCCTGCACCATCTTGTGAGGAAGGAAGCCATTCAGATTCATCAATTATTACAATATCTCCAGATATGGCATATTCTCAAGGGCCAGATAACAGTTTGTCTGTGCCTGGTCTTGGTCAAGCCCCCTGGGATGATGAAACTCCAGGGCCTTCCTATTCTGTTTCAGAAGAGGTTCGTGCAACCATAGCTTCTCCTCTGGAATCATCAGAAAGTTCTGATGAGGACTCTGCTACAGGGAGTCAAAGAACTAAACTGCAGACTCAGTTACAGGCTAATGCTGACTCAAATGACAGTGGCTCTTCCTCAGACAATTGCGTAATTGTTGGGTATGTAAAACCATTGGCTGAGAGGACACCAGAAGTGGTTGAGCTGTCCTCAGACTCTGAGGAGTCCATCAGGGAAGAGAAAAGGGAAGATGTCAAGAAACAGCACCCAGTCCAGTGTCACAGCTGGAGTGACAGTGAACGAAGCAGGAGCTTCTCGCCATGTTCTCCAGCATATAAGGAGGATGTAGGAAGTTGTAGAAGCTGTTCATCTCCTGCGGTTGAAAAGACGGAGTCAAAACAGGATGAGAAGAAAAAGTGTAAGGGAAAAGATCTGCCTCCACAGGACTTGAACTGGAGCCCCTCTCCAGGGAGTGACACAGTATGTTCCCTTTGGAATCACAGATTGTCTAGAAAGGGAAAGTCCAGAAGCCCACAGTCCTGTTCACGGAACAGTCGAGGGAGTCATGGCCATCAGTCTAGAAGAGAGCACCATAGCAAAAGCCAACTCAAAAGGAGACGGTCAAGAAGCAGAGAAAGCAGCAAACATAGGAGCAAAAGAAGCAGCAGAAGGTCGAGGGTTCGTGACAGCAGAGCCTCTCTAAAAAGCCAGAGAGGCTCTCTGAGTGGTGAGAGCACTCCGTCCAGAGAAGTAAGCAGGTCACGATCACGTAGCAAGGGCCGCAGTAAAAGGAGATCAAGAAGTAGAGACAGCGATCGCTATTATGTAAGAGATAGTTATCAAAGTAGACATCAGTGGGGTTCTGCTTTCTGTAGTCGAAAGATGTTTGGAGACAGCTATGACTCCTCCAGCAGGAGGAGGACTCGGTCTAATACTCTATACTCAAGGCAATCTGTTAGTCCAGAATACAGGATCCGGTCATTTATTGAAAGGACAGACTTGCACAGCCAGAGGGGACTCCATGAGAGACACTATTACTGTTATGAAAGATGCAGGTCAAGGAGTCGGTCAAGCAACAAGTCAAGGACTCCTTCTGGAGGAACTGAGAGAAGGAAAAGTGAAAAGCCTGGTGGAAAAAGGAAGTACAAAACCCGCCACCTGGAGAATGCATTCATGGAGAGCACAAGCCTAGAAACAGAAAATGACCCCAAGAAAACCTCCTCAAAATTCAGTGACTGCTGCAAAAATGAAGATAGCCTGTCAGACAATCGAGCAAGTAATGAGACAAAGCATAAAAAAAGGAAAAAGAAGATGAGGAGTCCAAGTGTGGAGATAGTCTATGAGGGAAAAGCAACAGACACAACAAGGCATCTTAAAAAGAAAAAGAAAAAGCACAAGAAGAAACACCGAAAACATCACATGAGTAACTCGGCACATTCTTCTCCAGTGGTGATTACAATTGATAGTGATAGTAGCAAGGAGCCAGAAGGTACTGAATGGGACAGCAGTATTACTTGGACAGGCACAACTCAGACAAACGAGAGGGAAAATGAGTCTCCATCTTCTTTTCTGAGGACAGGATGTGAGGAGACTGGAGGAGCAGACAAAAAGTACAGTATCCCTACCACAAGGGAAGACTTAGATGGTGACATTAGAAACGCTGATGTCAAACTTCAAGCAACAGCAGCTGATCAGGGTGTTATCACAGTAGATACCAGCAGTAACACATCTCACACAGAAGCTGTAACCAGCTATGTTCAGGAAGCACCAGCAGCGCCTTCCAGTCAACTATCTTCCCCCAGGATTTCCTTCCCAGAGTGTCCAGAGAGACAACCGTTGATACTAAGACTGCCAAAGAGACTTGTCAATAGATCCTCTTGGTTTGATTTCCCAGAAGAAAAAATGTAGCACACTTTCCGCAGAACATTTCTTAAAATTGTGAATTTGTTTTAATTACCTTCTTTTCCCCCTTGAGAACTAAAAGATCTGATAGGATTTCTGTATGTTAAAAGGTGTCTGGGAAGTGTGTAAAACCTTTGAATGTTGTATGCACTTTTAAGTCACAGAAGACAGAATATTGCTAGGATGTAACTTTAAAAGTTTGTTTAGAAGACTGGAAATTGTAATTTCATAAAGCCATCCACAGAGTATTTCAAAGTTTTGCTTAAACCAAACAACAAAAAAGGAACCCAAACCAAAAGCCAGAAAGTGTATTTTATGGGGATTGCCCTTCTTAGACAAGGGAAAAATTGTTTAGTTCATAGAAAGTTATTCAGCCTGAATTTCAGCATCATTTCAATCTCTGGTTTAAGCTGATCTCTGCTGAAAAGTAGGCAGTGATTTCTACAGAGATCCTCAAAGGACTTCCTGTAATTTAAAGGTAAGCTATGTCAAAATCTGAATAAAGCAATAAGACTTCTTTTTTCTAAAATGTATTTAATATGTATTGTGTGTTTTGCAAACAGAACATTTTTCTTTCGGTTTTGGGAGTCTTGCCTATACAGACTGTTGGATGATTGTGCAGTCAGGAGCAGTCTACATTGAAAGGGCATTCTGGAGATTGTCTGGTCCCTTCCTTCACTGAAAGTGGGAACTTGGATCAGATTGCTTGGGATTTGTTCAGTTTTGAGTTTTCCCAAAGCTGGATGGCCTTTCTGTGCTACCCCTTCTAACATTTGAGTGTTCCCTTTGGAAACAAGTTTTTTCAGATTTATTTTATTTCCCTTTTTGCAGCCTGTGCTTTCTACCTCGTGTCCTGCAACTGTGCAGCTCTCAAGGAGTCTTTTTCCTCTTCTTTATGTCCTGCCAGTGCATACTTGGAGGCATCTGCCTTGTCTGTAACCTTCACAATAGAGCAGCTGCTCCTGACTTGCAACTGCCAGCACTCACCCACCTCAGCACACCCTACATGTACTGCAGGATTTACTTGCAAGGCTCAGGAAGGGTCTTGTTCTCCAGGTTTGTGCCTTCTCTGTGTGCACAGTAGTAGCTCTCAAGGCTGGATGAAGAAGATGTCTTCTCTCTCTCCTCTGTTACTACCTCTGCATGAGTTTGGTGGGTTTGACCTTGGCTTATTGCATGCCAGATACTTACTGAACTGTTCTTTCACTTTCTCCACAACATAGGGGAGAAAATGGGAATGCTGCGTTGAGGTAAGGGCAGTGAGATTACTCTCACTGGCCGCATAGCCTTGGGAACAATTACTGTCTTTTAATGCCAATAGAAAATTGAGTGGCAGGATAAGAAACAAGGACAAAACTAAAACCAATTTCCCCTCCCTTCTTCTTAACTTCACTCCTTCGTACCAGGCTCTCCTGCCTCCTCCTCCCCATCTATGCAGAAGGATGGGGAATGAATGCTGTGGTTGCTCCATAACACTGTCTTGCTGCTCATTCCTCCTTGCACTGCTCCTGTGCTCTAATGTGGACACTTTCTACAGGGCTTTAGTACTTCAGGAAAAGTCTGCTGAAACCTACTGTGTGGGCTTCTAAGCACAGGCTGCTGCTCCTGCCAGGAACCTGTTCTGTGTGCACGCGCCTTGGGCAGTAGCTTCGTTTGGGGCATGTCCAACTGCTCCGGCATGGGGCTCCTCCAGGGTGCAGTTGTGTGCAGTTGTGTCTCTGCTCCCCTGTGGTCCTCCATGGGCTGAAGGGGACAGCCTGCCCCACCATGGTCTTCAGCAGCCCGGAGTGCCCAGGCTGTAGAGAAGGGCTGCTCCTGCCTGACCAGTCAGCACAGGTTGGCTGAGCCTGAGAAAAACTCAGGAGTGATGACAGTCAGTCCCCTCTTCTCTTGCCCCTGGCAGCATCTCTGGGCTGCAGAGGTCAGACTGGTCTCTGCCTTGGGATTAGAAGGTTTTAGAGAGCACGAATGCCTGAAGGAGCTGGGACACTGGAAGGCCCTGGAGCCACGTGGGAACAAATAGTACTGGCATCGCCATTGTCCATTCTGGCTATTGGCTACTTAGAACTCTCTGGCATCTCCCAGGCGGGAATGTGGGGGCTCCCTTTGTTCTTCACAGCCCAAACAGCTTCTCAACTTCTGGGGAGGGAAGGGGCTCAGGGGGAATGGGGTGTCCCTGGCCCAAACAGAGGTGGCTCTTGGTGACTGTGGATGTATGTGCCTTTGACTAGAAGCCTTGGTCTATTCCCAGAGCTGGGGTATCCGTGTCATTAGTGGGATTTGTCCCACACACAGGGTGCTGGGATGGGGGGTACTGTTGAGGAGTGGGCAAGGCAGGCAGGGTGGATGTGTTGCACTAGACACAAGGGAGAAGTTAAATGGTGCAGCCCTGACAATCAGTGATGATGTGGTTGGAAACCTCTGCGTAAGGACGAGGGGATGGAAGACAAAGCAGATGTTGTAGTTGGTGTCTTCTTCCAGTTGCCCAACCAGGATGGCAGCGCTGAGGAATTAATTCTACAGGCAATTAGGAAAAATCTCTGGATTGGCAGCCCTTGTCCTTATGGCACATTTCAAGTTTCTAAAGACCAGTTGGAAATGCTGCCCTGTTATGATGTGTAGGTTTGAAAAATTCCTGAAGTTTGTGTGAGTGAATTTCTTGTCGCAAGTACTCAGGGAGACAACTAGGAAAGATGCCCTCCTAGACTTGCCAGCTAGGAGAAGGCCTAGTGGACGATGTCATGGTCTTGGCCACAGTGCTCATGAAATGGTTCAGCTTAAAAATGTCAGTGCAATGAGAAAATGCAACAGCACAGTTGCTACACAGGGTTTTGAGCAAATGTTAGGTCACCCAGGAGTGCCCTGGGAATTGCTCTTCGGGGCTCAGGAGCTGCATACTGCATGCTGCATGCTGCATGGGATCTGCTGCAAACACTGGTAAAGAACATGCTGTCAAAAGCATTATCAGTACTTCAAGGAGACATTTCCACTGTGGGAAACGTCATGTTTGTTTTTCATGACATGCATTACTAGGAAATAGCCATTTAAATGTGATGGGTTGTTTTCCATGTCTAGGGCAGTGAATACAACTGAGGAAAACAAGTCTGCCACAGGCAGCCATTTCTTTCCAGTGCTGCTTTGTGTAAACCAGCTCCTCACTCCTGCTGCACCTACCTGCAAAGTGGGAGTAAGAAAGTCAATTCACAGTGTCAGCTGCTGTAAACAAACTACTTCTGCAGAAGAGAGCTGTTGTAGCTTAACCTCAGTCATGGCAAGTAAGTACTACGCAGCTGCTTGCTCACTTCCCCCTACCCCAATAGGATGGGGAGAAGAATCAGGACAGGGTGGAAAAAAAAGTGAACCTTGCTGGTTGAGCTAAATACAGTTTAATAATTGCAACAAAGTAGAATATAACAGTAATAAAAAGGAGAGAGAGAACCAAGAAAAACAAGTGATGCACAATAAAATTGCTCACCACCTGCTGGACACTGCCAAACCCACAGAGACCCTATTCTGTGTAACTCCTGGTTTATATACTGGGTGTGACTTTCTATTGTGTGGTATACCCCCTTGGTCAGTTTGGGTCAGCTGGACCAGAAATGCTCCCCTCCATCTTTCTGTGCACTTCCTCAGTGGCAGAACATGAGACACTGAACAGGGTAAGCACTGCTCAGCAACAGGCAAAACATCACTATATTGTCAACATTATTATCATACTGGATCCAAAACACAGCACTGTACCTACTAACTAAGGAAAAAATTATTAGCCAAAAGCAGGACAAGGACTAAGACGTTAATCAGATCTGGATAGGAATGAGATGTATCAGACTTCTTCCAGAGTTCATCTGGTATAATTTTGTAGCCTTAAACCAGAGGACTTCTGTCAGCAATGGTGCTGGATTTAACGAATCACACAATGTTATCTGGAGCTGCTTGACTTTGCCTGGATATTCTGCCTGGCTTCCAGATACCTTTTGAGAAAGTGCCTTATCTGTCAGACCTGGTGTACCCTGTAATCTCAGACATGACAGCAGATAAACCCACCAGGATTATCTCTTGCTCTGCATGCATGTAGAGCCTGTTAATATTGGACTGGGATCTTGTTTGAAGTTCCTCCTGTAAGTAATAGATAATAACTCAGGGTGCACTGCACAGGGCTCTTCCCCCTTTAGCATCCAACTGCTGTGCTTCCTTAAAGTTCATCTCACTGTAGTGAAACTTTATGGGGAAGAAGCACATTGTAGTGTACATTGCTGTCTCCAAACTGGACTGGGATCCAAAGGTTGGCTGCAGATAATGCTGCTTCTGCTAGCATGCATTTCTGTTGAACACTTATCAGTTGGTAGACCCATCATCATCAGTGTCAGAGATGCTTGGTGCCTCGGTTTTAATATGTTTGAAGTGTCACCTCCCAGCAGGCTAGAACCGTCTGCAATTCAATAGGTTTCATGAGCTTTGCCATGGAGCAACAGAATACCTGGAAATGACCCAAGTCTGTGCAGGCAACCTGCTCACCTAAGTACATTTTCAGTAGGCTCCAAAAAGGCAACTAAATTAACTGAATTAGGATTAGCAAGGGCTGATGGAAAGTAGAGGAAAAACCTGCTCCTCGGGATGCTCTGGAATGCTTAATTCTAAAAAATTTTTTGCAGAAGGTGTTGAGTGAACCAGTGCACAACTAAGTTAGTCTTCATCCTGATGACGTGTGAACCAATGTTGGCAATATTATCATTTATCTTTTGAAGATCTGTAGCCCTTAGAGATAGACACCCAGTGTATTATGCACAGAACAAGCCACAATTAAGTGCCAAGCTGCTGTCCAAGGCATTGAGATGAAAATGAAGTGCATAGGGGCAAAGAGATGCAGAGCTGTGATCATTCACCTGGTGGGTGTAGCTGGGATGACAACAGTTTGATCATCAGCCACTTACATGAACCAGGTCACATGACTCCTTCAGACCACAGGGCTTTGTGCCTTGAAGTCGTAATAATTTGTTCTCCATTAGCTGAAGAAGAAAAAATAAACATACGTACATATGTGTATATGTGAGTACACACCTACATGCATTATACGTTTGTATGTGTGTACACACCTGCACACATATGGTTATGGGGAGAGAGAGAAGGGGAGAAAGCACAAGTAAGCTGATAGATGCCCGTTGTACCCTGGAAGACGAGAGCAGAAAAACAAAGGCAAACACTGGGCATTGCCTGCATGCACTTCTATTTATTTTTTTGGGGGGGTATATGAGAAATACATGAAAGAAAGGAAAAAAGCCCAAAACAACAAACCACTGGATGGGCTGGTACTGTGTTACATTTATGAACTGCTAAATTTAGAAAAGTAATTTTGCTGTTGCTGGTGCATTGCAGGCTCTTGTGCAGCATGAGTCAGTAAGAAAAAACCACAAGTCACTTCCTCTGTGAGAACATGTACAAGTAACATAAAATAGGTTCAATTAATCTTTTCAGCCACTGACATTACTCTGGATAAACAAAGTGTTTATCAAATTATATGCCCTAGAAAGGTAATCAGCCTTATAAAATGCTTCACAGCTCTGTCTCGTTTTATTGAAAATAGTTTTCTGAATGGAAAAACTGTTCAAGCAAAATGTTAAACAGCATTCATTTGTCATTTTCCTGCATAGACCAGGCAGCAGTCTGCTGGATCTCAATATATGTGGTCATTATGAAGCTTGTATTCAACTGTTCATCTTTTTTTGCTCCTTTGTTTTCTCAGGTGGTGTTCCTTTGTGGTGGGTAATTTCCAGTACTCCTGCTTCAATTGGCACAGGGGAAAACTCTGCAGAAATCACACAGATAATTAAATACACCAGATCATCACAAGCTAGTGACCTAGATGTGTTCAGGTACTCTGCAGACAACCTCTACTGCTTTACCTGTAGCCATAGATGTTTTTCATGGGAATCAGCTGTGCTCCAGACCACACCACCAGGATCATTACAGAAGAAAACAGTAATTTTAGGCTGCGGCATTAATGAGTGAAAATAGATTTTATCAATTCCATTGTGTTGTGGTTTGTTTTTTTTTAAAAAGGAAATCTTTGTAGTTCATTTTTCATGGCAAATTGGTGCAGAAATAGCTTAGTAAGGCTCTTTGACTTTTGCTATGAAGTGGGTCATAGTAAACAGATTAAATTGTCCCTTCCAGGCTTAAAAAAAAAAATGGGAAAAATAAAGCTATGAAGATTAAGAGTTCAGTCACTGTTGGAAGGGACCAACATTACACATACTGGCAGATTACAGAGTCAGGAGAACCTGTGGACATCCCTGAGGTTATGACTGTGGTGAAGTAAGGAATTTGAACCTTTGTGTTATGTTTTTTCTATTCAGAAGTTGGTATTGTAATGGTTGCTATATGGGCTGTGTTATGGTTTGGCTATGTTGCTGGTTTTCCCGTTATTCCCTATTCATTCTCATGTTGTAGTTACCCAGTTACATGTCCAGACTTGTCCCTCTCCCTTGTTATAGCCTTCCCAGTTTTCTGCATCCCTGAGGCACCTGGAATTTTCCACTCCTGCTCCCTTAGGTCCTGTTATCCACTCCCTGATTGGTTCATTTCTTCTGCATTGCAGTACCCCCATATTTGGTTGTGTTTCTGTTCAACCCTGCCTTTCCCTCACCTTTTATATTCATCCCTTCCTTATTAGGCGGGCTCCTCCCTAACGCCTCCCTTGCTCTACCCCTTGAGTTTGAGTGGCAGTTAGTCCTCTATTTAGGCCAATGCACTTCGAAATAAACGTTCTTTCCCCCCCATTCCTTGATGTGTCAGTGTCTCTCTGCACGCATGGGGCGCCCGTGGGGGAGGGAACCCTCCTTGCCTGCACCAACCCTCAGGCGAAGGAGCCCTCAGGAGCAGGATCCGGGTTTTCTACCAAACCCTCAGGGCCGCAAGTCACAAAGCAGAACCTCACATTGTGTATTGGCACAGACTTTTGTTCAGGCATCTCAGTTTCAGAATGTGGAAAATTCGTTACATGATCATCATTACACACTAGGTTCCATTGCTCACTTTAATGGAAGAATTCCAGCACTCTGAAGTATAACTAAAGACCACCAATTTATTTTATTTTCATTCCAAATTTTCTAGTGTTTTAATGTGGGCTTTGATATTTACTGTCAGATTTACAGGACTGTATTTTAAGATACCTTGTGTTTAACTGACTGCCTTGGCCTATTTGCACTATTGAGTGTTCATCACTTTTTTTCTCTGTATCCTTCTACTTATTGTGATCTTTTTATTGAATTTTAATTCTGTCTTGTAATCTCTTTGTGAGTTGGGTTCATTTCTCCTGCTGGTTCACCTTTAAACCAGCACACTGTTGTAAGATACATCACCTTGCCTGGGCTACTTGTTTTTAATAGAATTTTGCAACTTAAAACAACAAGGATTTTTTTACACTTAGCCAAGGTGTTTCTGAGGGACAGGGGAGATCTTGCATGGAGGATCTTCTTCCCTGCTGAAACATCATGAAGAAGTTTATAAATAATAAATTTTATCAATGATTAGCAATATCTCTGCAAAATGCCTAAGACCTGTAAAGCTGACATTTTTCTTCTGCTCTTTCTTCTCCTATTTATTAATCCTTTTCTCCTTTCAGCACTTTCCCCATTTTTCTGCCTGTACCCTAAACTTCTCAGATATTTGGTCAGATAGGGCAATATGGGCAGAGCATGAATCATGTGAAGTTAATGTCAGGGCCCTGAGGGCATTGCATTCCAGGCCTCTGCCTGGTGTGTCCTGTATCACACAGTACAACCATGTAGCCTGGCATTGTTCTGCTGCAAAAAGAGGTGCCAGAGACTGTGCTGAGGGCCTCCCCATCACTTGGGAGCTTTGTGTCAGCTCAGACCCTCTCGTTTGTCCTTGTGACTAAGCTTCTGGCTCCTCTGCCAAGCAACCTCCTCTTGCCACTTACCAGTATTTTGGTGGAGGTACAAACTAGTTCAGTTTCCAGTTACCCGAGCTTTGTGCTGCCAGCCTTGAGTCTGGCTGCTCCAGTTCCAGCTCCTGAAGTATTATATTGCAGGACCTGCTTAACACTGATCTAACAGGAGAAGTGGGAATATTGTCACAAGAATGGTTTTGTGTCAGCCCTGCATGCTTGCAGGTTGTCATTCTGTGCTGCCCTTGACTAAAATGGCCACGGAAGCAAATGTCTTTGCAATGGTAAACTTTTCTGCACAGCCAGTTCAGGTTTCTTTCCCCTGCTTTCCCATGTTCTTTCCTACTTTAACATGAGTTTGACTCATTCACTTCTGAATGTACTTTCCACCTGCTCAGGCAGTTTATTTTCCTTTTGCTTTTATATTGAAGTATATAGGTGTTTCAGAGATACAGTTTAATTGTTCTGTAACTGTTAAGGTCTCTTCCCCTCTCTGTATGATTAAAAAGGAGAGAGAGGGACTTTTTATATGGGCAGATAGTGTCAGGACAGGGGGCATGGTTTTAAACTGAAAGAGAGTAGGTTTGGATTAAA
>JAWWEU010000091.1:22551651-22563949 GCA_035583155.1 Acropternis orthonyx
CAGATAGTGTCAGGACAGGGGGAATGGTTTTAAACTGAAAGAGAGTAGGTTTGGATTAAATATTAGGAGGAAATTCTTTACTTGTGAGGGTGGTGAGGCACTGAAACAGAGAAGCTGTGGATGCCACATCCCTGAAAATGTTCAAGGCCAGGTTGAATGGGGCCCTGAGCAACCTTACCTAGTGAATGGCATCCCTGTCTGTTATCGGGGGGAGTTGGAACTAGATGACCTTTAAGGTGACTTCCAGCCTCAGCAATTCTAGTGTTCTGTGATTCTGTATTTTATAGCAGTAAAACTAAAGATGCAGAGTGAAGTTGAGGATAAGCAGAGTAATAATAACCCAAATAGTTACATTTCCTTTTTCAAAATTCAGAGTGAGATCTCTCAAGATTAAACTTTGCTAGTATCTATAAGCATATACTGTGCACAAACTGGTTTTTGTATGGATATAAAAAAAAAAATCTAATTTCCATTCTTTTTCCTGAAGGCAACTTTATATAGTACAAATTGCATCAGAGATTAATAGAATTTCTTGACAAATATGCTAGTTTCACACATCTATACATACTGGAAATATTGTAGAGTTGAAGAAATTACCTTTATTTCAGAAGAAGAGAGACAAATCAAGATAACGTAAGTAACTTTTCAGCCATCTCCCTTCTCAAAATAGACTTCCAGCATTCATGCCTTGAGCTGAACCCCACAGCATCCTACCTTCTAAAGGCAGAAAATAAGAAAACATGGGCAAAATGGATAGCAGTATTTGGACAGCATGTTTTGTTTGATTCTGAGTCTATACATTACTATAAATATAAACAGTATTTAGGTTTCCTTTGAAGACTTACTGAAGTGGATACTCTGCAATGTTCTTTGTCCTCTACTAAAACATGTTTAAAAGTATTTCATCCAAGGGCTAAACAAAACAACATGCTAAACTTATGTCATTTATTGGGACAGTCTGGCAAGTTGTTGTGACAGGTGTAAGAGATTGAGTAGCAAAAGCTGAGCAGCAAAGGCTGGCTAACTGACTTTTGTTTCAGCAGATGACACTCTTGCTTGTTTACATTTTTAAGAGTGATAAGAACTAGAAAGACCATTTTCAAAGTAATTCAAATTTTATAAGAGCTGCAATGTAAGCAGTGGTACAGTCTTGGGGGAGGAGGCAAAGTCATAGCTTTATAATTCCATGGAAGGCTTCAGGGAAGACATGAACTTAATTGCTTGCATGCAAGAAATTTAGGATGAGTGTTTCTTCCTGGCTCAGTCCAGGCTGATTGGGAGATTTAGTTGGGGCTGGGCTGGAGATGGTGCCGCTGAGTCCCTGTTAAAAATCGGTTTCCCAGCCTTCCTCCTGAACACAGGCTGTCAGGACTTGACAAGAAATCAGATCACCTTTCTCCTTTCCTGTGCTATCAGTTCTGGATTTGGCAGTCATAGAATCGTAGAATATACTGAGTTGGAAGGAATCCACAAGGATCATCGACAACTCCTGTCCCTGCACCTGCATGGGTTAGTGTACAGGACAGATCACCCTGTTCAACACTGCTGTAAGCTTCAAAAATTTGGACAGATGCTTCCAGGGGCCTTCTTTGTCTTAGTTAAACACAGGCCATCTCTCTGTACTGAACAGTTGCAGCGTGACCTCTCAGTCATTTTTGTTCAAGACATTACAGGCTACACTGTAGCATGTACCACACCAAAAGAGAGATGATCCCTCTTTTAGAGGTCTTTCCCTTCTGACTGGCAAGGATCAAGGCCAGCAGAAAAGACATATTATCACCACACTTTTGATGATGTGGAACTGAAGAATGAAAACTATGATGGTAAGGCAAAATCACACAGTATTGAGACACATCATACTGGTTTCTCAGCTAGGATCTGAACCAGAAGGCTTCCATATGATTTGACTCAAAGAGAAACTGCAGACTTCTTGGAAATGAGGAACATCAGAAACACTGATTTTTAGTAAAATTATTACACATGGTAAAATTCTTTCCACTGTCTATATTGTGCTCAGTTTCACAGAACAGCAAGAGAAAAACATAGTTCATGGATAAAGGAATCAGAGGAAACAGGTGAAGAATGAACTCTATTAATTTGACTACCCATGTAAGCTAAATGTAACTAAGTTCCTAGGAAAAAATGAACTACAGGCAATGGCATGGTATCTTCAGTGGTGATGGTGGTGGTGGGTTTCTAAAGAAATTGATTAATTTTAAGGAAGTATTTGAAAAACATTTGAATCACTTGGTTGAATGTTCAGTGGAAAATCAGAGGATGGCTCTTCAGGCTTGATGCTTAGATTTCTGAAATCAGTGGAAAGGGTGCTATATAATAACTACTTTGGTGTTGCCTCAGTTTCACACTGGGACAAGCAGTAGGGTCTGCAAGCTGACAAAGAGCAGAGGGTGGATTAGGCTCCAAAAGGCCAGGTATTTTGCTTACATCAGTAGAGTAAAACTTTTTTACAAAATTGAAAATCTGAATAGCTCCCTGTGTTAGTAGTTAGAGGTTTTGTATACCCAGAAGGACTGCTGTTGACACCTGAAGTCTTTATACAATTCCCATACTATTTGTCAGACAGGCTTGCAAAATCAATCCACAATGCATTCAGTACAGTCTGTTTTACCCACCTACTATTGATAGTAACCTCACAGTGCCATATATTAGATTTTCAAATGACACAGTCCTAGATAAACAACAAGTTTTACCTTTCAAGGTAATACCTTGTTTATAGAAAGACACAGATATTCACAGAGCTTCCTGTCTGTGCATTGTATCCAGCAGTATTCAGAGCTCAGGAGAGCTTCTGCTGCTACATTCTTACCTCCCATGAAAGCTCCTGCTTCCTTCTTCCCTACTAGTTTTCTCTATTTTAAACAGTTTTTCCACACCCCGCACTTTCTGCCTGCAGCCAGCACTACCACATATATATAGACATGACAAGGCAGAATACTGATCTAAACATTTAGATTATATTTTTTTTACATTAGATGGAATTTAATCTTTGAATATACTTCCCTTCGGTGTTTTGGGTTTCTTTTTCTAATCTCTGCTGTATTTAACCAAGGTTGTTCATAGAATTAGAGAATTGCTGTGACTGGTGGGCACCTTTGAGATCATCTAACTGATCCATCAAAGCAGGGTCTCTTGGAGCAGGATGCCCAGTGTCATGGGTGGGAGTGGAAGGCTTAGACAAAATTTATTAAACAAACACTGCCGTTGAGTCATAAGGTGCAGAAAGGACTCCCCTTCTTTCTAAACTCCTTCTCAGAGAGGAGTCTAGGTGCAGCTGAATCCAATTTTATCTTCAGATTATGTTAGCAGTTTAAATTTAAGAATTACAGAGATGTGATTGAACAACTTTTGTCCCACAGGTTGTAATGATTTGCATAATGCGGATATTTATGTAAAAGAAACATATGTTATTACAAATGATCAGGCAAAATACCTTAATCAGAATTATTTACTACACAATATAAAAGCTAAACCTACTAGTAGTATAGTATAAGATAGGATAGTGCATGATACTGAAGCAATTATTTAAGCAAATATATTAAAGCTAGCAAAAAGAAACAATTACTACATAGAGATTTAATGTAACTCTCCCATACCAACATTCGTGGCAAGATCTCTTTTGCTTAACCTCGAGGAGTACCCTTGGAGGGCATCCCCAGCCAAGGGAGGAATCTCCACACATACACCCAAGAACAGTTATGTTAAAAGAACCTGACTGTATGAAAGGAGACTAGACTTTTGTAGTATAAAGTGATTGACTGCTAGTCACAAATTTACAGGCCATCTACCAGTTTAACTGTCACATCCAGCTTCAAAAAGAAGGATGTATATTTGAAGTTTAGTGAACCAGACTTGTTTTAGTGTAAGTCAACACCAAAACCAGCATCCAGGCACCACCAGTAACTCATCACAGATAACGTGCATGATAGCTTGCACTGTTTGCATTTGCTCATTGGATTTTAGATCTTATCAATGTAGGTCCTCCTGCCACAACCAGGACCATGACCAGTCAGGATTTCTCCAGGAACAAAGAATCTAGAACCTATCTGAGCTCAACTGCTTGACCACCCTCACAGCAAAAGTGGAGGATTTTTTAATGTATAAATGGTATTTATTGTGTTCCAATTTGTGGTCTTTGCCTCTTATCTGCTCTCTGAATACCCTGCTTCATTACTCCCCTGTGGTTTATATACGTGTAGATGTATAATCCTCGTCCCACACACATACCTTACCTTCTCCTGACTGAACAATTGCAGTTCTTTGAGCCTCTCCTGACAGACTAGTGACCTAAATTATTGCACAAGAATGTATATAATTCTGAAATTATATTAACCCAAAGCATAGAAGTCCCCTGTTCAGCCAAGCCAGGCTTCTGACTTGCCTGCTTGACTTCTGACATTTGGGAATTACCGGCTCCTGAGCCTTTTCGGAGTGATGTTTAAAAAGTTACTGGCACTGACAGACCCCAGCACCTGCAAAAACATTTTCCCAGGGTACTTTATTTACTAATTCCCTGAGCAGCCTGAAGTCTGCTCTCCTTATGTCCAGAGCTGAGGTTTTGCTGGTGCTTTTCCTTCTGTCAACAGAGATTTTAAACTCCATCAATTCAATGGTGTGAAGGGACAGCAAAGTAAGCCAAAGTTATGTTGAAGAATGAGGGGATAACCTATCTACATATCAATGCAGATTGTGTTGGTTTCACTTGGATGGAACATTTGTCCAACAGAAAATTTGTGAAAAATTATGTAAGGGGTGTACATAATGTGTCCTTCCCTCCCACCCCCAAATAATGACTGCTTTAATTTTGTGCATGTAGACTTTAGGAAATACCACTGGTTTTGGTGTGGAAAGAAACTAAGAGAGCAGAAGCTGGAATCTTCCCTCCATGTTCTCCTACTAGCTGAAGTGTTCTTCTGCAAGGTTTTGTTATGGTAGCTGCTATCTCTGATATAGAATATTCAGATGGCTGCTTTGGATAAGTCAGGCTTGACTGATACTAGCTCAGGTGGTTAAAGCATGGTGCTACTAATGCCCAAGGTCATGGATTTGATCCCTGTATGGGCCATCTACTTAAGAGTTGGACTTAATGATTCTTGTGAGTCCATTCCAGCTCAGAATATTTTGTGAGTCTGTGACTATCAAGCAATGGCCTAATATGTAGTCTATACTTATATTCCTGAGCTCTCACTTATCTCTGTCTATGGGTGAAACTTTTTTGCCTGCTCTCGCTACTCTTCTGCTAAGGCAAGCAGTGCAGGCTTCCTGAAATGGGGTGGAAGGGAACAACTGATTAGAGAAGCCAAACTGCAACTGTGGCTATTGAGTAGCACCATCTTAACTAAGACACTTACAAAAACATCCTTAGTCAGACCACACAGATGTGCGTCTCTCCGGAAAGAGCACTGGGAGAGGAAAGAGATATCTATCCCTTTCCAGTTGCCGACCACTGTGGGCTAACCCACAAAATACATATGCTATGATCCCAGGCCTTAATTTTTGTCTCCTTACCATCCATTCTGTCTACTTTAACATGCTGTCCTACATAGCAGAGATGTGCCCAGGGACACAGAGGAGCAATGCCCATACTGCTGCAGATGGAATGGTAGACAAAGCTGCCTGCACACCCCGGCACTAGCATCTCCACCCAGCCTCTAAGTGTGACTTCTGGACCTGCTCAGGCTGAACTTCCACAGAGGTACAAAGGAGAGTGAGGAACCTGAGAAACAAACTGCTGTGCACTGCAGGCACTTCCCAAGAGCAGCACCCACACCATCTCCTGACCCAGCTTCAGCATGACACCTTGCATTGCCATGCAGATGCATTGTTTTCTCAGACAGAATGCTGTCTTTAATAGAAAATAAAGCATCTCCAGGGCCATCATTCCCAACTTCAGTTCCTGGCATGTTATTTTAATGACTAGAACTTGGTTTGCAATTAACTAAGTAATTTTATTTTCTAGCTTATTCAGTTTTAAATATTTCTGACTGCTCTTATTTTGCTTTCTTATTAAATGTAGTAACAAACTGCCGTGATATCAATGCTCTGTATAAAAAGCAGACCTGAGATATAGATCCCCATCAATTTTTGTACCATCCGAACAAAAGAGGTGAAAAAAGTACCTGTAAGTTTTTGAAAGCTTAGACAGTTGATGGAAGGTAGTCTATTGTGAAAAGATTTCAGTGGAAGGACTTTGCATATTTTTTTTTCCTAAACAAGTAGTATTTTTATTTTCCAAATGTATTAGCATTACAAAGGAAAATAAATTATAATTCTCAGGTGTCAGCCATGGGAATTATTTGGTATCTTAAGTGCATGTAATGCACTTCTAATGCATGAACACACACGACTTTGTGCATCTATATATGTGACAGATGTGGGGGAAGACCTTGTTATGTCTCTTTCAATGAAAGAAAGGAAGGCAGGTTGTCACTGGAAAAAGTAGAGCCTTTCAACAAACAGTAAATTCATGGACCTCTGTGGATGCCAGCTGAGGACCTGGCCCAGTGTGTTTGTTATCTCCAGATAAATCTGCCTGATATCAGCCAGTACTCTACAAGTGAGAAAGAACTAAATGGTCCCCAAAATCAAAAGGTCTATGATGAGCTTGCAACAGCTAGACGCTTGGGATTAGATGGATGTGAACTTCAGCCTTGTGTACTACTATGATTTGACTAGCGAAATGTGCAGCATCAGTCCTGTGAGGGTTGCCTGGGGAGAATATATTATCTGCTGTATCACTAGATGGCAAAACCTTTTTGTAGTTGTAAGCAAGCAGGAATTATTTTGTTGGAGGTAAACAGTGTGAATTAACCACTGCTACATCATTTCTTATTTCAGCACTGCAGATGTACAGCAGGGCCTAAAATGCATCTGCCTTTCGCTTTTAAAGTAGTTCTAGTTGAAGCTGAATCAAAAGAGACTTCTGGGTTGTCAGAACTAATGTTGCTACTCTAATCTCTGCAGAGCTCAGACAGGAGCTTTCTCCCTGCTGCTTTCCATCATGCCTCCACCTCTCTAAAAGCTCAAGGTCAATCCCTCCACTGACTCCAGCAATTTCTAGGCAGTTTATTTTGCGAAAAATTCCGTTCCCACCTAGTTAGTCTGTTTCAAACCATGCCCCACTGAGAACAATTTTCTATGACTAGCTGGCACTCAATGGTCACAAACTGCTGTTGTGCCATATGCCTCCTGTGTCTGCAGTGCTTGTGACCTGAATGAGGACCACAGAATTCCCTGCAAGTCCTTGCAGAATGACAAAGCACTGCTGACAACAAGTTCAAGTGTCAGTCCTGAGAAACACTTAAAGCTTACATGGCTACTTAGGCCTGCAGCACCAGTTGGTCTATCACCTATTTCAGGCCACTGAAAGTCTCTTTGGGGTATGTCTTTATGCTGCTTATTTGTTGAGGATCAGCTTGAACCATTTTGCTTTGACTGCACAGAGAAATGTTTTGGTATGAGTCATCTGGCACTTTAACACCTTTTATTAATACTACTGTGTAAGTGTGAAACCCCTTAACTGCTGCCAGTAGATCTCTACTGTCTTCTGCTTTATTTTGTTTTGCACTTTCCCCAGTCCCCACCTTCTGCTTTATACTTTTTGCCAGAAATTGTCCTTTTCTTACAGGTGATGCACATTAATAATAACACCTCTACCTATCTACAATATTCCCTCTTTCTTTCTTTGATTGGATTTTTTTAACTACTTTAGCCTATGAGATTGTAGCATTTACAGAAGGATGTTAACAGGTGGGACCTGGAGCAGGTGCTGCAAGTGTGCTGTAACTTTCTATTATAATGGAGGTTAAACTAGGTGAAATAAGGGTCTCTCCTTGCCTGAATACCTATCAAAAAAGCACGGCATGGAATAAGAATTCAGAAACAAGGTGCTATATATCAACTGGTGTGTTTTCACCAACTTTTCTAGAGCTAAAAGACCTACCTAAACTGATTGTGGGCCCTAGATGTTTCAGTTTGTGAAGTGTGTATTTGAGTAGGTATTTTACGCCAACACAGTGAAGCATCTTCTTAATGAATGATTACCCCTGAGACAAGTCTGAATCAAATTGTCCAGTGGGAAAAAAGTGGGAATGTAGGATTGATTTTTCAAAGTGACAGTAGAAACAATATCTTTCTTTTTCATGCTCAGTTACTCCTTAGTAATTCATATTCTAATTACTGCAATTAATTATTTCAGAAAAATCCTAATGTATTTTCCATTAGAAAAGCATTTAACAAACAAGTATATAGTGATTTTCATTAGAATTCCTAGTTTATCTGCTTGTAATGCCTAACAGGCTATTTGTTTTTGAGATTAAACATTTAAAACTGCAGAAGAAAAGGTGTTTGGATATGTCTTGGAAATCAGATTTTCTCTAGGATACTTCTTTGTTGTCCAAAAATAGATCAAGGTCTTCTGAGCCAAACATTTCATCTGTTGCAGAGCTTGGGAGCACAAAAGGTAATGGAGGTGATCCATCCAGCTCGGTAACATGTTTTGGTACCTGGTGTTGAGGAATCCATTCAGTGGAGGTAGCTAAGGATGCAGTGGAGTTACAGGTTGAGCTCTGGCTGCTGGAATCCCAGGCAAGAGGCCATGAACTACTGCCTCTGCACAACAAAGGGCACAGGGACCTGTGGCCCACCCAGGGGACCAGATACTCAGAGACACAGGAGGGGCCAATGAGCCCAGACTTCCCCACCTTTAGACTCTGAGGGTATAAACGCCCAAGGTTTCCATTGTTCTAGGTCCCTCCTGGAAGGTACCTGCTCAAGGTGTTATTTATTTATTGCTCCAAGATTGAATTATTTTTAGGATCCAGATATCTGAGACTCTGCTGTGGGAAATCTGAGGCCAAGATGTTAAGGAAACTTGGTCTGATGGTGTGAGTGTGGGGTGTGTAGCTGGGAAGGAGCCTCAGTCCCAGCTGAGGTGGTGCAAGAGTGACTGCCAGAGTGGCTCCTGGATGGTTGGGCAGGAAAGATTCTGTAATATTGAGCACTATAAACTACACCAGAAAAGTGTCTAAATCCATGTCACTGGACACATGAGACTCCATAAAAAAAATGTTCATTTTCATCAAACCTGGTTTGATTATGGACAAAAGAATGACAGTTTGCTTCCTTTATCACATTCAGAATGACCATGAGTGTTCTTCCAGCACAAAGAGATATATGCCTTTGAGTGATAAAAGGCTTCTGACCTCTCTAACATTTCTTGGCAATGAGTTTTGTAAGTTAATTTTGCACTAACAAAATGCATATCCTTCCATTAGTATGAAATGTGTTTTCTTTCAGTTGTGTAGGTTATTTCCCTTCCTTTTTTTTTTTTTTTTTGATGCTGTTGGTGGAGATTTTAGTGGTTCAACCTCTTTTCTTTGCCTGATGCCTGCCCACCAAAGAGCCTTTAGGAATCTTCTGTGGCTGGTGAAGAAATAGATACTATTAGCCCATTAAATCTTAGCTGACTTTTTGTGTGTTGAGTCATTATAATATTGATTTACTTTATAAAGTTCTTTGAATCTTACATGCAGAGTCTGTGTGTGTGGAGCCAAAAGCAGCTATACAAATTAACCCAAGAAAAAGAGGTAATAAACCCTCAATAGAAAAAAATACTGTAAGAAAATATTTATCTGAAACTATTTATTTTTACTTTAGCTGTTGAAATACAATGCAAAGGTATCTGAAATGGCATTTGGCAAACAAACTATTGAGAATCTAAAGTAATCTTAAGGGACATTTTCCGTTGAAAGAATATGCAATACTTGTGCAAACAGTATTTAAGTGGTTAGAACAGTGCCCTGGTAAGCAAATTCCTCTTGACATTTCCTGTTAAACCTGTCCTATCCATGACAACCACACTGTTGTTGCTGTACTTTGGATCTTTTCAATACATTTCTGTAATTCTAGATTTCTTTTTTTGTTTGTTTGGGGTTTTTTTGTTTTGTTTTTGTTTTTTGTATTTGGTCAATTAAAGGAGGTAGAATAATGTGTTCCTTTGGTATATTAGAACTACTAAATAACTATTTTCAAGTTGGCTATACTTTGCTTGCAAAATATCTCTGAATTATTAATTGATGATGAAGTGCAGGGTAATAGTTTATTAAACCCTTTCACACCATCTGTTTGTCACAGCTCTTTGGGAGTATTTTCACTAGCAATAATAACAACACTGATAACAGGTTTTGCAGTTGTTGCCTTTACCATGCAGAAAAATGTCAGGCCAAATAAGCCTGAATAAGATCATCAGCATTAAGCTTTCTGGTGAACCACAAGCTTCCTTTGGGTACAAAGGTTTCACTCATAATGAGCGAGCTATTAGTGTTCTGAAGTCCAGAAATAAGTACTGTTTTGTGCTTTGTTCTGCCTGTCACTAGTTAAACAGTATCATGCCACTAGCACCACATTGGAAATGTGGTAGAGATAACAAGCAGAAGTAATTCATTGAGTGTTGGGTCTGTGTGGACAGATTTCTTTCACTGGCCATGTAGGTTCTCAGTAGGTTTAAAAGATTTTCATTTACAGTCAGGGTTAATTTTCCTCCCTACCTAGTTTCACAGTTGCTGTTTGGACGTTGCTGATGGATAAAACTGAAAAGTATATAAAAATTCTAAGGCAAAATGCTCCAAAATGTTTTTTACCACCTACATAATAAATATTTTCATTCAGAATTTTTACATGAAAGCTCTAATAGCTCAGAGAAGTTCTGATGTCAAATTTGAGCACTAAAAGTTACCACTGAAATTGTAACTGGTCCTAGTTATGTGCATTTCTCATGGCAATATTTATCACACAGTTACTCATATGAACTCCAATACATCACTACTAGAACAATGTTTAAAGCCCCTGCTTAAAAAATTAATATGTGGAATAAATCTGATACTATATCTACAGGGAAGTCTGTTTAAAGTCATAACCAATAAGACTCCTGATTTGATATCAGAGACACAACAAATATAGGAAAACTAATAAAGGAATTTATAATATTTTACTGCATTTAAATTAACTAGTATGTCCACAATCTAATCTTTGAAAGTCCTTTATAACTAGAACTTAGAGGATATTTATGCTGTAATGAGTATTGACAATGGACATATATATCCCTCATATTCTCTAATCTTCATCCCAAACAGACTGAATGATGAAGATACACTGATATACTTACTGTTAAAAAATACAGTAGTCCTGTGAGTAGTTATTGAACAAAGACTTCTACATGCTTCATTTGTTATGATGAATCTACAATTTTCTGAAGTTCTGTGTGAGGAAGTCTTGCCTTGTTTTAGATTGTGGTGAAATGCTGAACAGTTTGTGCATAGTATCCTGAACAAATCTGTTTATTGATATGATCCTTGTGCACAGGAATTCTGTAAAATGTTCAGTAAGAAAACAGATGTTTATAACTTGCTGCACTTACAAAATACTGCTTTTACAAGCTTATAATGTTAATGACTTGTTTAAAAACAGCTTGTTTGCTTGGAGAAAAATGTTTTGTTACTGGCATAATCAGTTGAAAAATCCTTCACACTGATTTTAGACACTGTCTGCAAACCTCCAGCATAACTTGATTTTGTTAGGGTTGATCATGTCATGCAGTTGTGACAGAGGATGATTTTCTCAAGTGCATGTCAGGCATGACTGAGTTTCGTGGAAGTATTATGATGAGATTTTCCTTACTTAACATGTTCTACTCTTACAGTAAAAGTGTAAAATACAGTTTTCTTTGTAAACAGCTGAAGTGTAATATCTGCAATACATCACACAAAAGTATAATCACTGTCAAAATGACAAGACAACATCAGAGAAAGTGACTGCTGTAATTGACAACGTGGTGATCAGGTTCTGAAACTGTTTTGTTCTGATTGCATATTCATGATTCTTCCCTTATAATATGCTACAGTTACTGTGTGAGTTGTTCTAAGTGAATGTTTTAATATGACTATACTGACACCTTTTACTTCGGAATTTGCAAGTCTGATCTTAAACACTGTTCCTTCCACTTCTTTTCCAAATGTCTAAATCTTGACATGTGGACTTATTTGTGGGACTCATCAAAGAACAAGTACATCCAGGAGTACACCGTTGCTATGCTGGTGATGGTGGCTTATTGGTAAAGCAATAACCACGTGTCTGCCACCATACAGCTGGCCCAACAGTAACTCTGAGTAGCTGATTGTGCTAGTTTAAAGGTAAACCAGCAGGAGGAATGACTCTAACTCACAAGCAGATTATAAGTCAGAATTACAGTTTAGTAAAAAAGATCACAATAAGTACAAGGGTA
>JAWWEU010000091.1:22573531-22590897 GCA_035583155.1 Acropternis orthonyx
GCCCAGGGGACGGTCCCTACTGAGACTCGAACTTGGGCCCTTGGGATTCAGAGTCCAGAGTGCTAACCATTACACCATGGGACTGCCCTCTAAGCAAATATGGGATGGTTATTCTGCACCCTAAACAAACTGTCTGCAGATGACTGACTAGGGGGGCATAGCATCTCACTGGCACTCAAGATATGCATGGAAATGGATATATTTAAATGGTGTATGGTATATTGCCCCTGTTTCCCATAGTCCTTCATCTGGACCTCGCTATACCCAAATCAGGATAGTCCTTGTTGACTGTCCTTCCCTCCTCTACTTGTGAGTGGACACATGTACCCTTCAGGGCTCCACTCCCAGGGCACTGTTGCTCTCTGGCTGTGGGTGGCCAGCACTGCCACATCTCTGGGCCCAGGAGGAGGTGCATCCTCCTCCAGACCTCCTGCTGTTATGAATAGACATGGTTTACTCTGAAGACCAGCTCCTGACCCCTGCAAACATTCAAGTGTCTGTGATACACACTTGAAGCAGATTTCAGAGAAACATTAGAGACTTCATGTTTTGCAGATCCTTGCATGTATCTCAAGGGAGTTCAAGAGGAGTTCATTGATAACAACTGGAGAACTCCCCGAAGTGGCTGGTTACTGCCTGAAGGGCAGTCAAGCAGAAAGGGAGACAGTGCACTTGATTTTATTGGTGAAATGTTTTTCTGTTTGCTAAGGTTAATAATTTTAATATTTTAGCTTACAATATGTATTATTTGTACACTGATATTTTACTATCCCTTAAGGAATATGTTTTGTTTTTCTGAGGCGAATAACCATAGCCAGTTTCTCAGCCAGTTTACTGACAAATTTCAAATGGGGATTAGCCATTGTCTCCCTGCTGGGAAGTTAATTTTCAGCATAGCCATTTGGGCTTTCTGAAATTTGCTCTTAGTCTGCCCCACTGTTCAGATTTAGTCCCTAGCCTCAATTTCCCCATTACTTACTGTTTACATAGGGATTCAACTGTTAGTTTATCACATTAAATGTCCTCCTGCACTTGTGGGAAATATAAAGCACAGAACTGTCTCTTACCCCAAAATAATAGCTAAACAGAATGAATTTTCTAAATAGTCTATTAAAGCGAAACAGGAATCCTCCACTTGTGCCTACCCTGCAGCTTAAGCCATCAGTATACACCATTATTTGCAGTATGTAACATCTTCAAAACCACCCTATTAAGTAGCTCGTTTCATTGTTGCCATAGTGTTTCTGAAAGGACAAGCTAAAAGACAAAATATGTTTCAAAGACAGGTTCAAATTTCAGTGTTCACAAAATACCTCTGAGAGACTTGGATCTTGTCCAGGAACACCAGCTGGGTGCAAAGCTCCAGCACTGTTGAGGTTAATCTAGTTTACAGTGCATAGATAGTTATCCCAGCACAAATTACTTCTGATAGAAGAAGGGCAGTTTTAAGAGGCATCAGTACCCAAGTCCATCCTCCTACATTGATGACAGAGGCTGGGAGAGGGGGTGGGGGGGCGTTGGGAAGAAGAAGAAATAAAAAAAAAAGAAAGTACTCACAACTAACATTACTACATTTGTGTAGAATCTGTCAAGTGTGTCCTTCACTGGCATTGAAAGTATTAACTGCATACTATCAGCACATTTAACTACAGACAGTTGCCTTAACTTTGAAAGCTCTTACCTTCAGAAATCTTTCATATCTGTAACCCCAGCAGGTGAAGCAGTTCTCCAGCAGATCTCCAGTCATGTCCCAGGAAATTATTCCATTGCTAGGGGTAAGGAATCCAAATCAATCAGAATTTAGAATTTGTCTTGCACTTGCACTCAAGTAAACACGATTAGAAAATTATAAGACATGGGGAAACAACTTTCATGCAGAAAACCTCCCCACAATTTCCCTCCTCAAAAAGAGATGAGGAAATATGCATTAGCATGCTTTTGTCACTGATATAAATACATATTTAAATGAGGGAATAGTAACAGCAAATGAGAAATTCATTTGCAGAGAAAATCCTGCTTGAAATAACTGTGGAGGGAAAAGGTAATAAAAAAGAGAATGTCTTTTTTTATGGTGCTGAATTAGAAGTTGCAAGTGTGTGCATTAATTTTCACATAATGTTCAGTATTATTAAAAGCCTAAGGTTTCTATGGCCTATTCCTTTAAATAATAGAAATATTATGGCAACATACACCCCAGGGTCTTTATTAGACTGTAGGTAGTTCTATTCCAATGTTATTTTCAATACCATGATATTGGGATAATTTATTCCATTCAGTTATCTCCTACTTTACAACATACCACACATGGGAGTTTTCTTTTTCATGCATTTTTGCAGCAGTGAGCCTGAAGAGGACTCTTGTTAAATACGTGGTGTCTTGCAGGAACCTAGTTTCTTGATTTTTTTCAGCTTTCACATCAAATTAAGTCATTATAGGATAAAGCAATGAATAGCAACATTTGTGTTAAACTGTAGTCGTGTTTATTGATTGTTGCTAAAATCCAGGCATTTTATTTCCTTTCACTTTGCAAAATATATGAAATTGAAGTAACTTGTTGAGCTAAGTCTTTATTCTTTCAACAAAACCAAGAGTATTTCTCCAGCCTAGGCTGAAAAATAGCTATCTATTCTGGACTCCAAAGGCATAAAAATATAATTTGGTGCTATTGTTCTCTCAAAGGTGTTTTTGACCTGGCTTTTAACTTCCAGCCTCTACTCTTTTGCAAGGAGTTTTTTACTGAGCATTTCAATCCCTTATATGCAACAGCACCTTCTGAGTCGCAACTTGTATTCTTACTAGAAAGAAAGGTTTAACACACATGTGCAGAACTAGATTGAACACAGGAGGACCTCCTCACATCTTGTCATGTTTTGCAACAAGTTCAAAGAGCATGGCTTGACTTCTGCAATATAATAAATTATAGTTATGAGCTATCTTTTGGTCTCTAGGATCTGTAGACAGTGAAAGCAAGGGAAACAAAAGAAGAACTGGAGGCAGGTATATTCTGCATATCCCTAGCATCTCTGGGAGTGAATGTCCTATACCAGCCCTAGTGTCGGAATAGGCTTTGCCTTGTCAGGCCTTTTGTATTCTATGAAGTTAACCTTCTTCCCCTCCTAGAATAAGGGGGATGGTCTCCAGAATTACATTTTTAGGCTCCTTAAAAATGTCTTTCCTTTTGAAACTTACAGCAGATAAATCATAATTTGATATTTTGAATCGCTACCTTGTCTTACCATCCATTATTGGCTCCCAGTTGCTGCCTATATTATTATAATCCATAAATGTGTTTCAGGACAAAAATCACTATATGTACACACATCATTTTCTAGATGTGCCTCACATCTGGCTACTCTCAGAGACAAGACTGTGGACCATGTATTCTTGCCCACAAAGGCAGCATTTTGGTTCTAACACTGTCAATATTACTTAAATTAGTGATGGATTAACATTCTCTTTGTTTTTGTACAACAGCTATGCAAATAGGGATATGATATGCGAAAGTGTTTCTCAGGCCCTTTATTAGAACTCACTGATAGGTCAAATAAATGTTAGTACAGACAGGTATCTATATTTCCAGAGTCTCCAATCATCCTAATTTCTTTTAATTGTTGTGTACTGCTTAGCTAACTTTTTTTTTTTTTTTTTTCCTCCAAAGGAAAGGTGTATTGCAGGCTCAATTTCATCTTAGATAAGTTTCATTAGGAGTGACACTAAACAATGAAGTTTTTCCAGCAGGTGCAAATAGGACAGTTCTTCTAGGTCCTCTTGTTGTGTTTGACTTCACCAGAAAGATGAAAAGGGAGATGCTGTGGACCCACTGCTGCCCTCAGACATCAACATCTCACTTGCAAGCTACATACTGTGCATGTTTGACTGGCTGCTCTTGAGATTAAAGGACTAAAAACCTTTTAGGTTAACCTTAGGTTAAGCCTCTGTAAAGTAGTCTGCTAGTCTGGATAATGTCCTGGTCAGTTCCTGCACCCATTCTGTCCTGGGTGAGAACCTCTCACTCTCTTTTAGGCTGCCAGGTTTTGTTTTATACCTCTGGTTTGTACAACCTACAGATCTGTTGAGGTTCTGACTGAAATCTGGTATTGGGTGAATAACTAAATCATCATAATAATTTCAAACTGTCCCTGCTGAAATACTGTGTGGATGTTGCACTACACAGATGAAAATAGAGGACCAGTTCAGAATTATCAGTCTTATTCTGTTTGTGATCAAAACTAGGTAAAAGTTCATTGCACCCTAGGGCACAAAGCTAGTTCACTGCACTAAGCAGACTTTGAATTGACACTTAGAGCTATTGATTTTTCATGCAGAACTGCTCATTCCAAGCAAGAAGCAGGTTTGTGTCCTTGGAGCTGAAGTTACAGAAAATATCATTTCAATTTAAGTAACAGTGATCAAAAGTAGCTAACTCAAATCAGCAGGACTCAGTTTCAGGCCTTTATACTAATCCCAAATAAGTAAAGAACATCATGTTCAAAGAAAGGATTTTTGTATAAGACTTGACTTTTAAGTCTGTGTGCAAAAATATTCTTTTTGATCTGAGTTCATTGGTTTTCTCACTTATCTAAAAAGAGTTAGCAGCACAGGTAGCAAATTAAACTGGCATATAAAATAAAAACAGCACTAGACAACTGTTTCTTTCTGGTTTTACCAGCTCAAGAAAGACACATGTTGAGAAATAATTAATAATGCTCTTAGAGCATTTGGTTTAGCACATTACTGTGGAAAAGAGAAGCAGAATGAGAGAGGTTATGACTCTGGACCATGCTTTGCTCTTTGGGTTGAACTCCTGTGACCACCAGCAGGTTGGGCTGTCACTTTTTTGGCTCACATTATAGATGCACTTAAAGATCATTTGTGCTTTCTGTGTTAATGGTCCTTTTCAGGACACATTTCTAAATCTGTATGAGGCCTAAGAGATGATAGAGGAATTTCTACCCAATACCCTGTAGTGCCGATGAACAAAATTTCTGACTACATTTTAGAGCAGATATAGCATGTTGGAAAGTATGTATTGCATGTAACTCTCTGCAATAATTAGAACATTCTTAAGTGAATTACTGGTTAAACATCTGTTCTATGAAGTCACTGAATAGCAGTATCTACACTGCTGTTGTTAATGAGTAAAGATATGCATTTCCAGATGTTCAAAAATAGAGTTGGCCACTGGGTTTATATATGGTAGATTTTGTGACTTGATAAGTATCAAGGAACTTCAGGATCTTTGGACTCAATTGATTTTTGGTCAATAGACATTTCTGTAATATTATGTTTGCATACTACTACTAAATATGTTTGTAAAGATAGAGAGCAAAGTAGGAAAAAGCTATAGACTTTTCTTCATCTTTCTTTGTCTTTTATAGCTGTGAACCTCTATATGGTAATGTCGCTTCTTCATTTCCATCATGCCTTGCCCTATTTCCCTAACTAAGCATGTACTGTCTGAGTTACATAACTTCTCATGGGTTTGCTCTGATTTATTAACTTTCTATTTTCTCTAGGACTTTAAATCAGCAGGGGATACACAAAACACAAAAAGCATTTACTCAAGAACAGATTTGGAGCTCACTGAAGTAAAAATGTATATGTACAAAAATATAACTTTTGGATAATATTCAGAAAAGGAGGACACATGAAATTTCACAATGAAGATGATCTGGGGTGGGTGGAAATGCTTGTTTTAATAGCAAAAATATGGCAATAGCTGCACTGTGCAGCCTGTAGTCTAGACAAAACACAGCATAAATATTGCAATGCCCAGTCATTCATCAGCAAGGGAGATAGATTTTTCAAATGGGCTGCTTCTTTATTTAACCTGTCTTCTCTAGTGCAGATGATAGTTCCACTTCTCTGCTTGTCCAGCATTGGTTCCCATCCAAACACAATGCTTTGGGGAAAAAATTGTTGCAAAAATTCCCCTCTATAAATGATAAACCAAAGCTTTGTCTCAAAGAATACTAGGACAGCTGTCAAAAGAAGTGAGATTTGCTTATAAAGAGAACAAGAAATAAATGGATGAGGCAGGAGCAGTGGGAAAAGGAAGAGCTGTATATCAAGGTTAATGTAAAATGTAACAAAACTCATAGGGTACATGTCAGGGGAAATCTTGGAGGCATCTGAAATATGAAAAACTACATCAAATAAAGCATATTAATCACTAAATCATGAAATTGGAGAGACTTTATTTTTATTCTAGTATAGCAGTTGATCTGGATCACAGATAATTTTTCTATCTATTCAGCAATAGAATATGTAAAAATGTTTATTTCCAGCTTGTATTTGTTGGATGCTGGCATTAAAAAGATTACTTTTATTCTTTTCCAAATATTTGCTGTTCCTCTATCAGCACGAAGATGTCTAAAGATATAAAAAGTAGTCCACAGTCAGTGTAACACCCTTCTTTTGAGATCCCATTGAACTGATGATTAATCTTCAAGTTTATGATGATTTAAATATATATAATGATTTAGTGTGGTGCAAAAAGGATTTACCCGGACTTACACCTAACAGTGAACAATCAGCATGAAATAATGTTACTGATTCTAAATGAATTATATTCAGTTTCTATTTTGGTATATTACGTTGGTGATTAACACCTAGGAAAACACAAGTGTGGGAAACAATCCACACAACTTGGCATTCAGTTTTTAGCTTTTGAACATGCAGGAAAGCAATTAGATTTTCTTTATGTTTTTGTGATGTATAATAGTATCAGTGATCCCTAAGTCAGGCATTTCCTGGCAGCTAATGGTAGGTTGTGTTAAGAGCCCCTGGGTTTATCTTAGATCTTTTGCTCTTCCAACCAGTCATTAGCTGCCAGAAAATGTTTGACTCAGGGGTCATTATTGCTTAAATATTACCTCTAAAAGCTTCTCATTACTACCAATTCTTTTTGCTTTTGTGCTGTATTAGCAGGCCTAAGTAGTAATATTATTCACTATAATAACAACTCAGGCAAATCATAAAAGCTCTGCAGGCTAGTGATAGGGCCAAGACAAATTATTTCCTATGTATTTCTAGTTTAGGGTTGGATATTGACACTGTAATAAATCCAAACAGGAAGAGTAAGTATCACGTGACGACTTCTAGAAGGGAAGAAATTAATAAGGAGAGAGAGAAGCAGTTTCATGGAAAGAGAAAAAGAGACAGTCAGAGGCAAAGAACAGCATAATGCCAAATCCTTGAGTGAGGAATTTTGCACTTCCTGCCAATGAGAAAAGGACATATTGCTGTGTGCCAAATAATTGCAGGTATTTTATCAGCAGTATCCTGTTTTTGTCTTTTCAGTTTTATATATGCAAACAATGACTTGTGGTTTGAGGCCACAGTACAAGTATTAAACAGGGCGCTCTCTGATTTTGTCGCAAGTCTTCTGTAAGAGAAGACCTCATCTGAAATCCCCAGAAGCAAATTATTCTTTTTTCACCTGATTATATTTCAGCCCAGTTTTCCATCAGCCTGCATTCATTATCATGTGTATTCCTTTTTATGCTCCCTCCATCAGTCATCATGTGGTGTGGTCTTTATACTGAGTAGTTCAGCTTTTCAAATTAAAGCAACATGAAAACAAATGCCAAAAGAATTTCTTTCAGGGAAAAAGTCATAGGGCAAAAAGTTGCATTAGAATGCAATTTATGTTGAGAAGAAATATTAGTTTAAGGAATAAACTATTTCATAATTATGTTGTAAGTACTCCTAAAAAAGAATTACAGTATGCTGTGCTAGCTGATACTGGTGACTGTTGCCAGGGTGTTGTCTCAGAAATGACAATGCTCCAGATAGGAGGCTCCAAAACTCATTTCATGTTCTTTCTTACCTTCTGCTGAAGAAAATCAATTCAGTGGCACAGACTTAGCAAGATTTTACTGTCAAGAAGAGATGGTCCTACCATGCCCATTCTGACAAGCTGTTAATCTATGAATGACTGTGAAAAATAAGACAATGACACCAAAATATGCCCTTTGTAGAATCATAGAGTAATTTAAGTTGCAAAAGATCGCTGGGATCACTGAGTCCAACTATTAACCTAACACTGCGAAGTCCACCTCTAAACCATATTTCCAAGTGACGCACCTACATGTCTTTTAAATACCTCCATGGATGATGACTCAACCACCTCCCTAAGCAGCATGTTCCAATGCCTGCCAAGACTTTCAGTGAAAAAACTTGCCCCAATGTTCCATCTAAACCTGCTGTCATCCTATCACTTGTTGCATGGGAGAAGAGACCAACCACCACCTGGCTGCAACCTCCTTTCAGGTAGTTGTAGAGAGTGGTAAGTTCCCCACTGAGCCTCCTTTTCTCCAGGCTAAACGCTCACAGCTCCCTCAGCCACTCTTCATAAGACTTGTGTTCTAGGCCCCTCATCAGCTCCATTGGCCTTCTCCTGGCATGCTCCAGCACCTCAGTGCCTTTTCTTGGGAGGAGTAGCTCTAAATTGGATACATTACTCAGGGTGTGGCCTCACCAGTGCCGAGTACATGGGGACTGTCACTGTCCTGGTCCTGCTGACCACATTTTTTCTGATCTAGTCCAGGAAGCCATTGACCTTATTGTCCACCTGGGCACACTGCTGGCTTATATTAAAAAATACAAAACCTTAAATGTTTTCTGACTGCCTTTATATACAACAATCAAAGAAAAGCATTGCAAGCTGAAAATACTCTAGTACACCATACACCCTCCCAGTGCTGCCACGAGGCCACTGTTGAATTCCTAACCCATTTTTTGCACTATCTTCACAATGTTTGTTAACTTCGTCTTTTACTCATATAAATTGTCCATGAATGAGGTGGTGTTCAGCAGTGAGACCTCCCACTAAGCTGTATTTTCGAGACACATTTTTGTGAACACTCAAGCTCATCAATATTTCAGTAAACTTTGGGCAAATGTATTTCTAAATTATTCTGGAAACAGTTTCAAAGTTGTGCTTGAATTAAGCCTATGTAAGTTAAAAGCACATTTAGTCACCTTAAATATCAAGTCTAATATATTCTGTTATCATGTCTGAAAAAAACCTTGAATGGGGGAAAGAACAATTTCTTAAAATAGTGTACCTATCCTGGAGACCATAAAGGTTATATTACTTTCAACCATATTTATTTGATTACATCAAGGTATCAGTACAAGCCTCACTCAGAACTGGCAAGCTCTATTAACCCAAACCTGTACACTATTCTGCAAAAATAACTAAACCCTATAATTAGGTAGTTATCTAAATTTAAATTTGAGGTCTACACGTACGTGCTGCAAAGATGACCCCAGCTGAGTTTCAACCTCAGGCTGAAAGTTGCTGCCCTAGAAAAAATATGAAACAAAGTGGTATAATAAGATGATGAGTACTTCCAAACTGATGCATTTTGAAATTAATTTCAAGTTAAATTAATTAATCTATCTCAACATTCTCAAGAAAATTTTTCAATGTTATGAGAAAAGATACATTCTGGGTAGGAAAAGGAAAGTTGCTCACACATGAAAATTTCATTCTTTAGAGCAACAATAAAGCTAGGGATCCAGCCATCACCTGCAGCAGGAATGGTTCCTTGTGCTCTGGATTTGAAACAGATACAGTTATTCCTAAGTGTACTTGTCCTTTCAGAACTAGATAGACGTATGAAACTCTCACAAGTTTTAGTTTCCCCCATCTCCAAGGCAGCAAGAACAACACCCATCTGAAATAGCGAACTGCACTGACATATTACTGCCTTGATGTTTTAATAATTTTTAGCTTACTACTATGTTCAGAGTTTCAAACAATAGTCTTGAACCCATAAATATGCTTACTTATCTCAAACTAACACTGCAAGACCACTAAGGTTGTAAAGTCTAGTGTTCATAAAATGAGGAACTATGACAATAAAGTTTGTCCCTGATATTTGCATTAACCCTCCTTATGCACGTGCATATGTATTACCTTGCAATAGTTTCTTGCATAACAGCACACAAACTGTTCCACGGGGTGCCTGACTCAGTCAGGGAAGGATAGTCATTCAGTATTCCCTTTTATCCTCACTGGAAAGCCCCAGGCTTCACTTAATGAATACAACTGGAAACCCTGAGTGAATTCAAAGTTAATAATTCCCTCACTAATATTTCTATAGTGACTGCTTCATGATCTCAAAGACTGTGGGATTTTTTTTTTTTTTAAATTTGTTTAGATACCTGTTCAGACTGCCAGTAACCCACATAAAATTTTCAAAACTGGCACTGTGTCATGAGGTTCTGCAGCAGCCTGAAATAGCCCATGTGAGGTGGTAGTCTCTTGTAGGAGTTACCCAGAGTACCCATTCCTCCATATCTGCACTGGAGGAGGATTCAGTCTTCTGTGGTGTAGCCCCAATGGTACAATCTGGCAGGGACCAAGGCTTCTTTTTATATTTTCCTTGACTTTGTGTTATACCCCGTTAGTACCACTATGTCATTGTTTGGGCCTCCTGAAATGATGGGAAAGAAGCTGGAAATGTGAAGGCACTCAGGTGGAGCTGAAAAGGCCAGGCAAGAAGGTGATTTAATTTGTGAGAAGTAGCCAAGAGGTTCAGTGGTGACTCTGCCTGCTGATGTTCTCCTAAGATCAAGGACTAGCAGACCCTGTGGGATATCCATCCAACAGGTCCTTGAATCCTGCAGATGTGAACCTAGAGAGTCTAAGTCTAAGATATGAGAGTCCTGGCTGGGAAAGCTATTAACAAAGTGAAAATCACACGAGTGATAGCGAAGTAGATGATATACCTCAACATGGTACCCCAGATTCTTGAAAATTTATTAATAAATTATAATAAGTTATCAATTTTGGTAAGGTGAATAACACAACCCGCTTTAGGATTACTTTTTGATGCTTCTAGGACATATTGCACAAATCTGCTGATGTTTCAGTCATTCTCACCTTAAATTTCTCATATAATCTTTTAACATTATTCTTTTTTGTTTTAGCATTTGCTACTACACATCAGCTGGTGCATTTGTAAGTAACCATTTTTTCTGCTTGTATCTTGCAATCCTGATCTGAACAGAAAGCAAGGCAATAAAATCAGTGTCTTAGTAGTGCCTTAGTAGTCCATGACTCTCCTTGTCAGCCCTCTAAGCTGTAGAATGGTTGTTGTACAGCTTAAATTGAGGACAGAAACTTGAATTCCATGTTTCTGAGTGGTGCATTGGGGTCTGCAGTGCTGTGCAACTCTGAGAGGTATGCAGCTGAGTGGCAAAGCCTGGAGAGCTCATGTGTTTATGTGTCCTGCAATACGAAGTGAGGGCCACTTACCAGGATTTGTGCCTGGAACTTGGAACAGCTCCTTGGCTTGTCAGGCAATTCAGAATTATATTTTAGCTCTTCAAACATTTTGAGCAGGCAGACAGTTCTGCAGTGAAACTGTAGCTGATCCTTGTTGGTCCCCAACAAAAGCAATAAAAGCAATCCTATGGTAGTCTGCTAACTTTCCTGCATTGTGGTGTAGTTGGTCATAAACCTGCCCATTTTGCTTGTCATATATCACAGCCTGTAACACACAATGTCAGTAATTGAAAGGAATAGGGGCCAGCCTTGTGGTGCAGAGTAGTTGATTATATCATGTGAATCAGACACTAAAATGTCTCAGTGCTGTTTTTCCTTTTATAGATTCCCTGTAGTAAAGTTTGTCCAATAAAAACCTACTGTTGTCTTGCCTCTTACTGAGAAGAAACCTGAAACATGCTGTTTCATTACCACTTTGTTTTTTTTTTTTTTTTTAAATATAAGGTAAGACAGGATGCCCTAGTAGGAGAGTTTTGTGATCAGTTCTGCACATGCATGTAATAAAAAGGCACTACCCATTTTGAGTCATCTTGAGACTTGTTAAGAGTGTTGTCCATCCTGGCATCCTGGTTACTAGGAAAGAAGTAAAACAGTATTGAACCTAGTGGTCTTCTTGACTGCTGGGGTACACCATTCTAATGGTCCTCCAGTTGGAGATTTTGTGTGACTAGTCACAACCTTTGGAGCCAACCTGTTCAATTTCCTTCTCTTCCTGTTTTTCCTTCCTGGAGGAAAGAGTATACTTTTTTTCTCCCTGTTCACCATGAGTTTTCAGAGGTAATCCAGAGTTGCCTCAAAAAGTACTTGTGGGTACATCCTGTGACACACAATGAATTTGTGTCTGTGCAGTTTGTTTAAATATTTCCTAAACTAATTAAATCCTGCTGAGGATAAGTCCTAACTTCTTTTTCCTCTTTCTTTCTCTCAGGATCTTGGATTCTACCATGTCCTGGATTGCTTGTTCCATGCTTTATTTTCGTTTGTGAAGATACTGGGGTGGTTAAGTCACTCATGAAGACAGAAATCTGTCAAAGTCAGGTTTCTTCCAGTTGTTTGAAGAAGACATTATCTACCTCTTCCTGATGAGGTAGTCTGTAGCAGTAATGTGGTCCCACTGCAAAGTTGCCCATACTCATGTTCTGTCTAACCCCAACCCATTACACGTGAATGTCTTATATATGATGTTTCCCTGGGCAGAGCCTCATGCATCAACTCTCACTCACTGAGTTGGGATGTACTGCTACATCACCTGTTTTGGACAGGAGTCATTGCTCAGACTCTGGAACTTAAATCTACAACTTCTGGCTTTGAAAAGTTATGGCATTAAGAAGTCCAAACTAGTGGCTGAAGTTGTCCGTCCTGTGTATAGCTTTAGACTGCTGATCACTGGATTGGTTGTCTTTGTTGTTGTTGTTGTTGTTGTTGTTGTTGGGGGTTTTTTGTTTGCTTGCTTTCGTAGGCTTTTGTGATGTGTTAGTACATTTAACAAGAGTGTCTTTTCAGTTTTATGGTCCAAGCACTATACTAAAACCAAATTTTCTGTGTTAAGTAATTAACTGCAAAACTTTTAAAAAATTACTAAATAATAACGTTAACACTTAGTTTGAGTCTACTTCTTGAAAAGAAGAGAAGCAAATTTCAGAGTAGGGCAGTGAAACCGAGCAGACTGCACATTTCTCATTAAGAAATCTGTCTAGAGCAGATGGTATTGTATATCTAGTCCTATTTATGGGACTTGTGTATTATTTCAGAGTTCTGAACAAGTTCAAAAGCATTTAGAAGGTAATAACCAAGTTACACATTGCAATAAGGAGAAAAGACAAGAAGGAGGGTAGTTCTCAGAAACATTAGGAACACTCTGAGTGACTAATATTTAATCCATTTGTAGATAATAGGGCAGAGCTTAAGTAACTATGGGAAATTTCATAAAATGCAAAACATGATACTTTGATTATCTAAAATGTAGTAAATGGGTTAATTTGTATTTTGAAAGCCTTTCGCAGTACACTTGGTAGCAGCTAACATTTGAATACCAGTCATCTTTGCATATTGGCTTTTGAAACCTCAAGAGCTTTTGCCATTTGTTCTGATTAGGTCTGTCTTCAGGAGTTAAGTCTCTCAGGTAGTTTAAAGCACAGGCACAAAGTGAAGTCTGTGTGATGGCCTGAGACTAGAAAATTTCTCTTACCCAATTAATTAATTAATTTTTTTTAGTTGCTGTTCATGTTTTTTGTGCCATACACTCAGACGTCTGAACAGCAGCACACTGATTTCAGGATTATTCAGTGTTTCTATGGAGTTGCTTCTTACGTAAGTAACTACACTTTTTACCATGAGCTAAACAGTGGTCCGAATCCCTTTTCACATCTGTGTGCACAGTGGCACACTCCCACCAGATAATTTCAAATAATATCTGCTGTAGGGTTTAAAGTTAAACTGACCTCTTTTACTCCAATATATAACACCCACCATCCTGATGATTATTTAACACCAGGAGCAAGCAGAGCATAGAGACAAAGGAGGAACAGATAAGCTCTCACTCTCTGTAGTGTTGCCTGCTCCATTTCCCTTCAATATTACAATTGAAGTTACAAGCTCTGAAGATTTTGTTTAAATTTCATAGCTTATTTTTCACCTATTGAATCTGTGGCTGCTAGTGCTGAGTGCAAAACTGATTTTCAGCTATAAAGTCACTGCATTATTTAAGCTGTTATCTCTATTATGTAGTTACTTTATTAATACCTTTTTTAAGATCATGACCTTAATTCAATGTTTAAAGGAACAAAGGCAAATGTCTCAGTCAGTGACACATTTCTCATTTTAAGGAGAGGTAAACCTCCCGCTCAGCCCAGAATTATGGAAGTTGGAAATCTAGGAAGCATTTCTCAGCATGCATATTCTGCAAAATGTGCTCCAAGGCTGCAAATGCCACTTCTGAAGCCACATCCTTTGTCAGCCATTTTACACATAAGTAACATTCCTGTGAGCATGGCAGACATCTTGCAGAGAAATAATATCGCTTGTGATAGTAACCAGCATTGACAAACAGCATCCATTCTTTATTAACTGTGCTTTAACGAGCAGGAAAAAAATACTGTTTTATTTTTGAGCACTGTGAAGGCAGTAGGAAATTATATTGCTCTTGCAGGTGGATAAGGATATTAAAGATTTTTCTTTTATTACAGATGCATCATAGCGCTGTGAGGTAATCAAAGAGAAATGAAATTAAAGTACTGCACCAGCTAAAGGACTGCTGGTCCTTGTCCCTAAGTCAGTAAGAGTTTTGTGGTGAAATGCCTGTGAAAATAATTCGCAAATAGCTCAGACTGGATTTAAGCTTTGATTTTCCTACTCCCAGATCCTCCATTCCCTTCCATTTTTTCATCCATCACTTTCATCTTACTGGTGATCTAAATGTGCACAGTGAGATGAGGTACTGGAATTGGTAAGATAGAAGTGTTCCCCATTAAACTACACATTCTCGAAGTAAAATAAATAGGAAGCAAAGAATGCTGTTAGGGTTTGTTAATGTAAGAAAATTGGCAAATTCCACTATGTAATATGGTTCTTTATCACCACTGAATCTGGGTTTTTTTTCCATCTCCTGTAAAGAACAATTGCGATGCTAATCCAGTATCAGAAATTAAAATGGTGCATGGTGTGTGCTTTTCAAAGCCCAATGTTCTGCAGAACAGAGAGTACCAACGTTGTTTCTTGCATAACTGAAAGAACATGAAGAGATTAGGTATAAAAATAGAAGGGAAAAAGCCAGTGTTGTCAGACACAATTTGCCAGACTTTTGATCAGAAAAATATTTTCTATGAAGTTCTTTTAATCACTAACTAAGATCAGCAGTGCTGTTGTTCACTGTAGGAACCATGGGAATTTTTAACCATATCACTGCTTTACCGCAGTATTTTTTCTGGGTTATTTATTTTGTTTAAAATATGATGTTTTTTTCTTTTTTTATTTTCATAAGCCCACTCTTTGACTTGCTCTTGCAAATGGAGCATGTTTGCCCATCCTGTGTTGTTTCATATTTGTATAGCTATTGACTCAATGTAGCTTCACCGTGACAGCTGTGACTTGTGTGGCACTGCTACACAAGTAAAACTCTGGTTGACACTGCTATACCCAGCCCTCATTCCATCATTCCTTCTTAATGACATTTTCCTCATGTGCTGTACCAGAGCCTTCTTAAAAATTAAAGGATTTTTATGTTAGTTACTTTTTTGATTTTGTTCAAGGCTTATTATATGGTGTGATCTGTCAGATTTGAGACTTGAGCTCTTGATGCTGATGTGCTTGGAAAAAAGTAATAACAGCAGATCATTGCACAAATCTCAATAGTGTATATTTCACACAATATTATGTATATTCAGATTGGTTGATTGTTACAACTCATGACTCTGTTATTGCTACAAAATTTTATTAATGAAATCTTTCATCTATAATAAGCTCCCTGTGAAGCCTCCCATCATGCTGCTCCCCCTACATCTTGAAGGCTCTCCTTATGACAAGACCAGAACCTCTCTGCTCACTCAGATGCAGAAGGAAAACACACATTCAGTGACAAATAGAAACTAGCAGGTATCACTGGAGAGTTGTCATGCAGAAAAGTGCAAGGAATCTAGAAAGAATCCATGTTGCTCATGTAAAGAAGCTCGCTGGCCAGCTCAGCTCCCAGGACTTTGGAAGGAAGAGACCATTCATCTCAAAACAAGATGAAAGGGAAGACAGAGCGGCAATTACAAAAAACTGACCAGAAAAGTGAGAGAAATTGCTTTTGCAGATTCATGCTCACCAAAAGAAGACATGCTGCAGGAGGCACTTGTAATGACAAAGGGAAAATATCAATCCCATGGGGGATGAGATGAGAATTAAAGGGGAGTCTGAAAAAAGATTACCAGAAACTCCTGTGGCATAAGGGTTAATTGAAAGGAGGAAAAAATTCAGACTGCTTAGTAAACATGCTGTCTATAGCATAGATATATAAGACTAAATAGAGAAGATTAGTGTTCCTAAAAATCCAGCAGCCAAACAAGTGAAAATAACTGAGTTTCCCCTTCTCTGCCCTGTCTGAATGATTACTTTTTATTTCTCCTCAAGTTACCTTTTCCTTGGCTAAATGAAATAAAAGAATGTATTTTCTGATCTACCAAGAAACAGATTAGACTCAAATATTTTGTTTAGGAGATTATTTACTTTCTAAAACATAGAAAGTATATTTCAGAATATTCTAAAGCAAAGTGTGGTTGTTTGGGTTTTGTTTTTAATGAACACTTGGAATATTTTCATTTCATAAAAAAACCCCAAAACCACATAAACCCCAAACACTTTTCTCCCTTTTTCTCTTCCCCTCTACCCTGCTCTTTCTCTCCTTTTCCTCTTTCCTACAACCATTTGCTTTATTTTCAAGAATATGCCTGGTCAAGCTCAAAACTAATTTCTTTGAAAAGTAAATGAAATCCCAGAAATACACCTGGTTGTAATAGCACTGCTTATTTGAGAGACTATAAACAGACATGGAGGTATAGCAAAAGTATTTCAGGTTGCAGGTTCAATGAACATACTTGGTACTCTGCAAGAACTCTCAAAAATTAATGGATCCAAATTAAAAGCAAGGGTAAAATGTGTTAATTGACCTAGAAAATAAGTAAAGAGGAATACACCTATGCATACAATATTCAAACCTTGGACTGTGATAAATTACTTTATTCCTATGCTGAACGCTGCAAAACTTCAGTCAAGGCCCGGTTGGATGGAGCTCTGAGATACCTGGTCTAGTGAAGGGTATTGTGCCCACTACAGAGGGGTGAGACACATCTTTAAGGTCCCTTCCTGACCAAACCACTGTATGATTCTGTGATCCTATGGTCTACGAAGTCTACTGCACAGCAAAGAGTGCATGCGTAAAATGGGTCCTATGCTGATCAGAAGAAAGCTCCAGCTGTGAATCTATTCCGGTGTTTGCCTGCTATATATTAGCAAAAGAGTAAAAAGAAATGGAATTTAGAGTAGAAAAATTGAGTTCAGTCAGTAGTTTAAAAAGTTACAATAATGG
>JAWWEU010000091.1:22592218-22607641 GCA_035583155.1 Acropternis orthonyx
GGTGTGATTAATCGGGTGGAGTCCTCTGTTCTATTGGCCCCCAGATATCTTAGTTTTCTCTTTCAAACTAAGACAATTATCTAAATCACATTAGAAATCTGAGACTTACCTGTTCTACTCACAAACTCATGTATAGGGGGGGAAAAAACAACCAGAATGATTTTTAGGCCAGGAAGAAATCTGTTTTCAGGTTAGAGCAGCCATCCTCTCTGCATGATTTGAGAATTTCACCTAGCATGTTCCTCATGTTATCCGTAAGTAAAATTTTGGTAGTGACTCCAGTATCTATATCCTTCTCTTTCATTTGAATAGAACATTGTAGATGAAGCTTTTGTTTTATGGTTTTGTTTTTTTTCCCAAGCATGATGATTTTATGATAGGATATCAGTGATATTACTACAGTGCCTGGATCTGTTGTAGCAGGGCTCCAAGGCTAATGGCCCTGCTAAACCATTACATTCTTGAGTGATTTTCTTTTCATTTCAGCAGTACTTGTTATTTGTTCTTTCTTTGTATACTGCAGAATCACAGAATCACAGAATATGCTGAATTGGAAGGGATACACAAGGAGTCGAACTCCTAGACCTGCACAGGACCATCCTCAAGAATCACACCATGTGCCTGAGAGTATCAATCATCCAAACACTTCTTGAACTCTGTCAGGTTTGATGTTGCGTCCACTTCCCTGGGGAGCCGGTTCCAGTGCCCAAGCACCCTCTGGGTGAAGAAACTCTTTCTAATATCTGATCCATAGTTCCTGATGCCTCTGAAACAATACCATATTGCATATATATATATGACTTGAAAATATTTAATCAAAAAATTTCCAGTCAGTATCTGTAAATTTCTACTAGGTATTAGGCTGAAGCATATTTAACCGTGACACCTTACAAAGCAAATCAAATACAAAATCACAGACTGAATGATTTGAAAAAAGTGTCCAAATTCATCAAGTCATTTATATAAATAGTTTGCATCTGTTAAGTATCAGTAAAAATAATTTGCTGGATATACTGTTAAAAAAACACACAAGAAAGAGACAAATCATATTAAACATCCTGTGACATTCCCAGAGTAATGGGTTTGTGGTTTGTACTGAATGTCTTGCTAGGCCATCACAAGCCATTTGGAGGACTAAAGTGGCTCTTTGCATTCTGAAGACAGGCTGAAGAGTGAAAAGGAGATGATGGTGTATTGCTTCCAGAGTAGTCAACAAGGAAACTGATGAAAAGAGCAGAGACTAGCTAGCTAGGATCTTTTCTATCTGCACAGATATTTGACAGAAGATCTGGATGGAATCCAGAGGTCATATTTCCTGCTGCTGACCAGCTGTAATTGTCCATGGTTCCTCCTGGGGACCACTGTGCCAGAGAGTTCTCTGCAAGGTGGAAAGTTTTCCAGAAGCTGTGGATGAAAAGCAAAAATGTCACTACAGAAAGGTTGGTGTGTGACAGTGTGCATCCTGTCCCATACTCACAAAGAGCATTGACCTTGCTGGGAAACAGTATTTGATAAAAAAGTTGAGTCATTTCATAGAAAAAGAAAACACAACAATAAATCTGTTTTGGCAGACACAAAATATATTCCTGCAAAAGATGTACCCCTAAGAATTAGATCAGCTTTGTAATTTACCTTTTGTATATAGTAAAGCAGCAGAAATTCTTTGGTTTTGCTGAATTATTAATTTATTTTATGTTCATGCAAAGAAGCCTCATCAGATTTTAATATAATTTTTGTCTATTTAAAGGAAACAGAAAGCTTTCTTTCATGGTTATTTTCCTTTCACAGCTGTGTGTAGGAGTGGCCAAATTCTTCCTTGCTTATGAAGAAGACCACTTGCACAAAAGAAACAATTTATTATTTGGGTTTGAATATGTATGTATGTATGTTGATGGTTGTGCATATGCCCCTCTTTGTGGAAATGCTATGCACAAATACCCTGCAAGTAGCACACTGGTCACTTCGAGACTTACAACAGAATTTTGATAAAAAGATTTAGCTTTTTAACTCAAGCACCTCTAAAATAGCAAACAATTATCCACCATGTCTGCAACAGTAAAGATGGATAATATAGCAATTTGATTTAAAAATTGATCTTAGCTCCACTCAGCTGAGCATAAAGGAAAATATATGACCTGCTGAGGAAACATAGTGAGCCTGCAGCCTATAGTATATCACTGCCAAAAGTTAGAACAGCCTTTAAAAGACCTTGCTACTAAGAATCAGTTTTCCACCTGATGTAAATTTCTAGATAAACTTTTATTTGACCTTGAAAAACTTGCATTGCAGTGAATGATTACCTCATACCAGCAGTGTAGCTACAATATTGTGACACTTTTGTTCTATGAATGTTTCTAAAAGTACCTTTGAAAAGAAGTAACTTCCTGATACAGCAGGAGAAGCTGGAGACCTTTCTATGACAGTATCATAGGCTTCCTTAAGGTTATTTTAGACTATCACAGCTTCACGCTACTTACTGTTAGAACTAGCCCACTGTCTATTTGTATCTTCTTTAAGCAAAACATAAAGGACTGGATATATGGATGACCTTGGCTGTTCAAAATACTCAGCAAAGAAGCTAAAATGGGGTACAAATTTTCTGAACTCACCTCTTACTGAGAGAGCTAAGGATTCCAAAATACTCCTGAACCACTGCCTCAAAACTTGGCCCAAAGGAGCTAATAGGTTCTTGCAACTGGAAATTGAAAAGTGCAGATGTGTTCCTATGCATAGGAGAAGGAGTTAGGCAAAACCTCAGCACAAGAAATTAAATCTAAAGTGTGTTGTGTATCACTTGCCACTGGCGCTGAATGTGTAGGCAGTCAGTTTCTTCATGCCTGCTGATGGATATTTGTTAAAATATGATACCCTGACAGTGTGTCTCCAGTGCTGCCATTCAGTTTCCCAGTAGTTATTGGAGGGTTGTGGGCACTTCTAAAAAGTTAATAGCAGAGCACTTTATTGCTGAGGGCATTGCCAGCTGGCATCAGTGCCAACAGCAACAACAACAAAGTGGGTTGGGTTCGTTCTTAGTAGGCACACAGAAGATCTTTACCTCACATCAAGCAGCAAAATTTCATCTTCATTCAATGCAGCTATATTTGATTTCTTTCATATAAAGGACATGAAGATAATTTTACATCTGTTGTACTGCCTAATGTTGCTCTTACTATAAACATTAATTATGCCATAGAGTGCAACAGAAATATTTAATAAAAGGTTAAAAAAGAGGAATTTTTTTATCATATATTTTCCTGCTCAGTGTCAGTGGGTATCCCACAGTTTGTCACTAATTATATGAAAGACAAAAATACTGAACGATACTTTCAGAAAGCAAAGGATAAATCATTTGCTGTTCAGAAATTTGAAGGAATTTGTTCAAAACAGTTGTGATCCTTACTTTTGTTATTCCATGTTTTATGTTTTTTGTTTAATGGTATGAAGTAATCTTTTTTGTCTTAAAGGAAATTGTGTTGTTTACTCTTAAAGTCTCCCAAATTTTGTGACTTTGAACAGAAAGGTATCATAAGCTATAGCTAGCAAAGACTGCATATGAGAGGATAGCTACCATTTAACATGGCAGAATAGCTGAGTAACATGGACAGAAACTAACTTAACATGGCTGAAGAATTGAATTATCCCTGACACATCTAGGAAAATCACTACCATGCCATTTCTTTCTCTTTTTCCATATTTTTTGCCAGAGTTGATATGGAGGGAAGCTTTCTTTGTCTGCACCCTCACTATTGCAAGTAAGAAATCTGTGAAGTCCATATTTAATCAGCTAAACAACCAGGAATCAGACCAAAGCTCATACCATGCTGCAGAAAGTCTACAAAAGACTAATTTCCAAAGGTAAAACACTGTTTGATTTTTATTAGCTATGAACTATTAGCTTGCAACTGTGAACTAACATCAACAGCAGTTGGTAAAAGTTATGATTTTACTGTAATTCTCTTCTGGCACCACAAGTGTAGGTAGAAGCAGGCTTTGACACCATCCCTAACTCCTAAACCAAGTTTATTAATTTAGTCACTGCTGCTTTGCAGCTTGAACTGTCAGCTTAAGGCTCTGGACTTATCTCTGAAATGGAATAACAGGAACCATATTAAAAAAAGATTGAAAATCATAGTGTCTCTTTCTCCCTTGAGAAGTGCTGTTTGACTTCACATGCCTGAAAACAGCACTGCAATCCTTCATGATCAAGACCAGCTCTTTTTTTTTTCTTTAATATACATATCCCATGAGATTGTTCTGCTAGACATTCTTTGAATCCTTGCCATGAAAATTTTTCATTGCATATTGAAGGTGACATCTGGACATAACCATTTTCCTGGAGAAAACCACCCTTTTCCCTTCCCTTTCTTCAGCATTAAATGGTTTCTCCTTCACATTGATGAGGAAATGGTGAGAAAACAGTGATTCTGTTTATGATCTCGTTGTCACTGCCATTAAACTGAACAAATCTTCTAAAATCATTCAGAATAAACCCATTTTGAACAGGAGTGGGAGAAATTTCCACTCTTGCTACTTTTTTTTTACATAGGTCAGAGTGACTTACAGCTGTCTGAAAACTGATTGGTAAAAATGGCTACCTTGAAAGGTGTGCTCTTAAAATACTCTGTGAGGCACTAATGGAAAACTCTACATAACTTAGTGGGGATGATACCAGAATGGTTATGCAGAAATTATTTTTTGAATTGGAAAACTAAAGAGACTGCATGTTTTACATATGATTTCAACACATCCTGTTAGCACAACAGTTTAATTTTTTCAGGTACGTTGATTGTCTAAAAATGTGGAAGATCTATTACATTGTCTGACTATTAATTGTTTTAGGATTCATACCAAGGAAGCACAGAGAGCATGTCTATGCAAAAACCTATAAATTAATTTCTGTTAGTTTTGCTCACTATTTACTTTCCCACTTTGGTTATAACTCTCTTTGTGAATGGTTCAAAGTCCTTATTTAGACAGAGTTGTCAAAGAACCCTGAAGAAAAGCCCTTGGTAGACCTTGTAAGGGCTAATGTCCATGTGGGAAGCTGTGCTGCTGCTGTACTAGGCATTCAAGAGGCTGAGTGTATAGGGGTGGGTTAATGAGGATAACCTATCAATATAATGGGGACACTGGGAATTTTCAGCTGCTTTAAGATTTCTGACTATTGAATTGTGATAGACATACATCACTTGCCTTAGTCTTAGTGTTTCTGCAGAGCTATGGATGTGAACTCTGTCTGGAAGGCACAGCTGTGATATCCTCACATTGACCAGTATTGCGTAGCATCCTTACTTCATGCAACTGAATGTGAATTTTGCTGTGAGCTTTATTGTGAATGATTTCAAGCTGAAGGTTTCTCTCATGCTGAGCTAATTCAAATCCATACAAGAAATCTCACTGACACAGGGGTAATAATGGAGTGAGAATAGATTCCATTGCACGGCAGTGTTGCTGCTGTTCTCATGCCTTTCTATTATGTATTTGTATTATTACTGCACTCTTGTTATCTTCCCTTTTTTGCAATCTACCTATTTGCAATTGTATTGTTGTATCCACAGGCCTGCTTGCCACTCCTCTTCAGCAGCTGAAAGCAGCAGAACTTCACTGTTTTTACCAGAGAAACATCTTGACCCTGCTTTTCCTACTGATAATTCGTCGAGTTCCATGAGAGCCACTTTAGTGACTGCCATCTCAGGAAGGGAAAGTGGGAGGTTTTTTGTGTATCTGACTGAACTGTTCAGAGGGAAATGAAATACAGAAATGATATATACACCCATGTGGTGCATCATCCATATGTGTGCTCATGACATGAGGAAGGCAGTGTGAATGCGATCTCATCCTCTGAGCACAGCTGCTGCATTCAGAGGCATTTCCCAGGTGGCTGAGGGTTTTTTTTTCAGGTTTTAATTCATTCTGGGTTATCGAACAACTTCTGATTTAGTTCTTTGTTGTTGTTGTTTGATTGTTTGTTTGCTTTTTTTGTTTTGTTTGTTTTTAAATCTTTTAACAGTAACTAGAACATGAAAGAACCTGAAAATACATGATGGAATGCTGCAAGTATGTCAGCTGTGTATTGGAGCTGGAAGGAAGGAAAGAGAAGCTGGAGATTACAGTGGGAATATCTTTATGTCACAGAAAGTCTTTTGTAATATTTACTATACTTTCTTGTTAGAAAAGCTCCCAAACCTTGTAAAACTTTTTTTTTTTCCTTTGGGGTCTAGGAAAAGTCAGGGAAAAAACCCCTCTCAATCAGCTTTCTTTGAACAAGAGTATAAGAACAGCTTCCTGAGGCAGAACAGTGCTCTGCCAAGGCCTGGACCCTGCCTGTTGCAGGAGCCAGTGGTGAATGTGTAAGTAAGAGTGTAAGAGGAGGACAAGCAGGATACACTCCTGTTGCACAGTGTCTGCTTCCACCGAGTTGAATCTTAGTGACTTGATGCTGAGATGTTGCACAGCCTTTTAACAGACTTTCCCCCCTCAAACTAGCACAATGGTTTGAATGCAAACAAATTGCCAGCATCCACAGTGTGTAAGTGTAAAGAGTTTCACAGCTTTGCTTTATATTCTTCCAGAAAACCTTTCCTTTTTTTGCATAGGAAAGACAGGGACCTACTGGAGGGTATCCAGAGGAGGACCACATAAATCATCAGAGGGTGGAACATTTCTGCTATGAGAGAGCTGGGATTCCTCAGTCTGGAGAAGAGAAAGCTCTGGGAAGACCTTATTGCAGCCTTGTAAAACTTAAAGGAATCTTACAAGAAAGATGGGGGCACATCTTCAGGAGGGTCTGTTGCAATAGGACAAGGGGAAGTGTTTTTAAGCTTAAAGAGGGTTGATTTAGACTATATATAAAGAATAAATTTTTTACAGTGTGTGTGGTGACACACTGGTACAGGTTGCCCTGAAGAGTCGTGGATGTCCTATCCCTGGCAATATTCATGGTCAGGTTGTTCAGTGATAAAAGCAAACTGATCCAGTTGAAGATGCCCTTGCTTACTGCAGTGAGCGTTGGACTAGATGACTGTTAAAGGTCCTTCCAACCCAAACTGTTTTATGATTCTATGATTTTGAACCCACTATCTATCTTTTCTGTTATACTCAAATGTCTTATCAATATAAGTTATGTACAGCTCAGGTAATGAAACTGTGGTTGCTGGGACATACCATAATTTGACAGGTGAAATAGTTGTTCTGCTATTTTATTTATGCCATCAAAGTTTTATATTTATAATACAGAATTGTGTTTTGTGGTAGCTGTGAGTTTTTATTTGTTGTCCAGAGTATTTGCATGGGACTGGCAAAGAAATCTTACATATGTTTTTCTTCACTGTAGAGGTCAGTATTGGTAAAATGTTGTCACACAAGAAAATAAATAGTGTGAACTTCTCATATATGATGAACCCACACTGTTAACTACTTACAGGCTAATGAATAATGACTGCATGGAGAACTCAGTTACAGCTGTTTTGATGCAGATCAGGAACTCCAAACTAGGAGCTCTACATTGGCAGATTCACAAGAATTAACCAAAGAGGTTAAAGCAAACAAACCCAACTCTGCTCCTACTATTTAATTTGTATTGCAGTGGATCTGGAAGGTAACTTAATATGTTGTCAATGCTGAGGAAGAAAGGGACATAAACCAGAAAAATACTCTTCTGTGACTCTCTTGTTTCAGTTTGGTTCGATTTTGCTTTTGGTTTTGTTTTAGTTTTGTTTGTTTCTGTTTGGTTTTGGTTTTTTGGGTTTATTTCCTGGCAGATTCCTTGCTTCAAGGAACACAAAGGGCAAAATACTGACTCTACCTAAAAGAACAAGAAAAGGTAAGTTCACTGTTAATGCTGGAAAAATGCAACTTTTCCTTCTGACAACCACTGATTGCACTTTTGAGAACCAAGTGGTATTTTAAAGGCATTTAAATGTTGCCAGCTTTTCACTGACGGAGAGCTTGGAGATACATTATTTCAAAGTCTTTGGAAAATTTCACTCTCAGCAGAGGAGCAGTGCTGACAAGATATGGATAAAACAGTTTCCCAAACCAGTCAAAACCAGGCTTTGAGCTACGTCCATAGCACACATCCAAAGTACTGACACATAGGTAGCATGTTATGTGACATTTATTCAATAGACAGCTATTTCAATCAACAGATGTTGAGATTTTGACATTTGGGGTAGTTTTTCTGTGAGAAGAAAACTACCTCTTCAGAAATAGCTCATTCCAGGGAAAGGGAGAGGTGCATACAAGAAAACCACATACCCACAGCCCCCACACACTGCCCTCCAAGAAGAGGCCCAGTGATGCCTTCAGTCTTCAGCAGGAATAAAAGCAGTGGTGAGCAAGTGGACTCTAACCACCCTTGCAGACATAGGAAACCATGAACTCATGCAACAGTGCAAACACTGCAATGCCAGTAAATACCAACAATCAATAATAACACTCTCTATCCAAAACTTTTGTTAAGGACCCTGGAACTGTTGGATGCTGTCACTTACTGACAAAAAAATTTATAGAAGGTAGACTGTCTTAAATATTTGGTTCTTTTGATTAACAGCTGCTTAGAATACAACCACGTTTGTCATGGCTAACCCCAGAATCACAGAATATACCAAGTTAGAAGGGACCCACAAGGATCATTGAGCTCAACTCCTGGCCTGCACAGGACTGTCCCTAAGAGTCACACGATGTGCCTGAGAGTATCATCCAAACACTTCTTGAACTCTGTCAGACTTGGTGTGGCCACTTCCCTGGGGAACCTGTCATCTGTGTTGAAGACAGAGGCAAAGAAAGTGTTAAAGAGCTCGACCTTGTCTCTGTTCCTGTTTGTGAGGTGACCATCCTCACCTTGTAATGGGCCAAAGATATTTCTATACTGCTTATTGCCATTTATGTATTTGAATAATTTTCATTTTGAGGCCCTACTCTGGTTTCATTTTCTTTAAGCATTGGAATTTCATTGAACTAAACTGATATGTAAATTAGATGCAAGTTCAAAATCATTTCTTCTCTCCTAGATGCATGCATACTCAATGAATTTACATCTTCTCCAAAAGATACATATTCACTTCATACAGTATACGTAGTATAAGGACACTACCATTTACAAGTATTTTGTTACATTATTCAGCTTTTTTTAATGCACTATTCAACTGTTATTGAAAGACTACAATGATACAATAAGGCATAATAATGCCTATATTAATGAAAGAGGGCAATGAGCAACTACTGACAGTTACCAGTGGTTCACCAACTCTGTAGTACTAGCACTCAAAATCCAGGGTAACCTGTCAAACAGTTGACTCAGTGGGCCAATACTCCTCCCCAAATTACTGTACATGTTAACAAAAATACATTGATGGCATGCACTATCTGATGTCTCTTGACCTGCACAAAAATGAGAGCAACTAAAACAACACACCCGCAACTAGTTAATTATAGAATCATAGACTGATAGAATATATTGGGTTGAAAGAGACCTTTGAAAGTCATCTAGTCCAAACCCCTTGCAATAACCAGGAACATTTTCAACCACATTATGTTGCTAAGAGTCCTGTCCAACTTGACCATGAATGTTTCCAGGGATGGGGCAACCACTGCCTCTCTGGGCAGCACATCCCAGTGTTTTACCATAAGGAAGCAGTTTTCTTTACAGTATCTAATAAAAAGTGACCCTCTTTTAGTTTAAAATCATCCTCCCTTGTCCTTTAGCAACAGACCCTGCTAAAGCATCTGTCCCCATCTTTCTCATAAGCCTCCTTTAAATATTGAAAGACCTTAATAAGGCCAACTTGGAACTTTCTCTTCTCCAGAATGAACAGCCCCAACTGTCTCAGCCTTTCCTTACAAGAGATCTGTTGCATCCCTCTGATCATTTTTATGCCAGTCCTCTGGGCTCACTCCAAAATATCCATGTCCTGTCTGTGCTGGGGGCTCCAGAGCTGGACACAGCACTCCAGGTGGAGTCTCACCAGAACAGAGTAGAGAGGCACAATCCCCTCCCTTGACCTGCTGACCGTGCTGCTTTTGATGCAGCCCAGAATACAATTGGATTTCTGGACTGTGTGGGCACATGGGCAGGTCATGGTCAGACTCTCACCAACCAGGAAACCCAACTCTGTCTCCGCAGGGTTGCTCTTGATCAATTCATTTCCACATGTGTATTGATACGAAGTGTTGATGGTATTCTCTTAGATTTCAACTTGCTCTCTTGTATATTTTTTATTAATTTGAGGCAAAAAAAAAACAAACAAACAAACAAAAAAAAAACAAAAAAAAAACACCAAAAAAAAAAACTTTAGTGAAAAGTGTCTATTTCAAAGCAGTGACTTATATTCTTATGAAACTTACATAAAGTGACAAAAAAATGACTGAAAATGTTTGAGAGGTTTTATGAATTTTTAATTAGGGTGACATTGTTAAGGCTATAACTTTTTTTTATTCCTAGGGCTTATGACCACGTCGTGGCAAGAAGGCTTAAAATGATCCCTGAGTAGATTTCGTCAACATTTATTTATAATTTGTGCAACATGTTACTTAAACCACACAAAACAATCTGCAATAGTTCACAATTTACTATCCTTGTGGTCTTCCAGAAGATTATTCTTCTTTTACTGGAGAAGCTATTACAGGCAACAGGAGGTGCACTATTTAAAAGGTAAAGTCAGAAGTTTCTTTGACATCCATCTCCACCAAGAAACGTTGCTAGGAAATTGTCATAGCTGATGCCCAAGATAAGTTTGTTACTTGTGTCTGCTCTCCTTAGACAGCTGTAAAACACTACTAAAAGTTGTTTAGAAAGAACCAACATTTTCATTTCATAACTTAAAGCCAAAAAGAAGAGGATTTTAGAGACCATGATATTTTACTTGTTTTAGAAAAATGATTATGAACATGAAAAAATGGAATTAGGATACCATAGCTTCATCTGGAGGAATGGCTCCAACAGCTTTGTTTTTTTTTTCTCATGCAGTTTCAGAAGTCTGAGAAAAATCCTCAGATTTAGGTGTAGATTACAGCAGCTGGAAGAGCTGACAAGCAGGAAAGACAAAGGGTGGACATAAGGGGAAAAAATGTCCAGGGCCCATCATCCCAATCAATCAGGCTGACTCAATAAGCTAACAGGGGAAATGACTGAACATAAAAGGTTTGGTAAAAGATGCAAAGCACCTAAAAAGCCTCAGATGCAGAGAACACTAAAGTAATTTTTGTTGCCTGACTTCAAAGATGGCTGGCTGAAACACACTTGCATCTGGGGCTAGAATGAGACTTTCTCTTTGTTAGAGTTTCCCTCCCTTCAGTTGCACACAGTGGAGTGATTTCAGTTGTGGTGGGTTTGCCTGCTTGCCATGTTTGTCATGTGTGAGCAATTAAATCTCTTTCCAGAACAGAGCTGTGCAGTCTCACTCACAAAAATCTGCCTCCTAAAAGGCGCTGAGTGGAAAGAAGACTGGGCTGTGGGAGCCTTGTGCTTTTGTGCTCAGTTTTCATGTCTGGTCAGCTGCATCTCACTCTACCAAAAAATATTTTATGCAGAGCTCATTTTGTTGTGATAAAAGCATTTCAGGGGCAGCTACTGGACTTATGATATTTGAAATATGAATTCAAAATTCATATTTTATCAATAAAACAACATTGACTTTCATAGAGGTTGCCTGGTGAATTCTAGTATGTCAGTGCCAACATTTATTGCATCATGTCCACAACCAATAAACTGACGTTGCTAATTTTCTTAATTAGATCTTGGTTAAGCTTTGTCCTTCCTGCTTTTCTGCACACCTTTAACACTTGAGGATGCAATTTGCAAGCATCAGTCCACACAAACACTGAAGGAAGTGCTTGTTTAGGTAATAAGACAAGGAGGTGCTCTTTCCACTTTTGGGCTTTAGCTACAGCAGCGGTACCAGTTCCCAGGATTCACAGCTGCTGCTTGTTCAGCAGCTCTATGTTTTGCATTGCATACTGATTTCTGTCCAACATGAGAATTCAATTTGTACTGTACATTTCATTTCTTCACAGATTTAGATTTATTTCATGTTCTCTGCTTTTAATTAACTCTCTGGCACAGCTGCTGGACAGGATATAAAAACTCATTGCTCTCTCCCTGTGTTAGGAGTATACCACCAATCATTTAGCACTGAGATGGTGGCACAGGAGCTATCGGTTTCTATGGCAACCAAGGCCGTGGTGATTGATTCCTTGTCAGTATGGCATCACCATAGGGAGCGAGGCTTGTAATTTTTGTATGCTTGCAACATCCATCTAATTAAAATGGGATTAGAGAATCATCCCTGTATGTGTTCAACAACTGCACTGCAATCCATTTATGTAAATGTCAACTCTATTCAACACAGTAGTTGGAGGGTTTATGAAGAAACAGTTGCTTTGCTCCTAGTGTCTTGCAATGGGAGGAGAGGGAGGATAAAAAGGGGATATGTGTACAGCTTTATTCTGGCTACTAGACAAAAAAGTAATCCTTTCACAGACACACAAGTGCTATGCAAATTGTATCCTCTATTCAAATTTGAATCATGACTATAGGGAGCAAAGATGGCAGAGCTGCAACAGCTCTGCTGATGTGCTGATGGCTAACCCAGGAAAATGTGCTGAGCCTGGCTTGAAAAAGCATTAATTAATTTAGTGTGTATGAATTATTTATTTGTCAGAAGCCTTTAATTCATATGATTGATTTTAGAACAGTGGCATCTCTTGAGAGCAAAGTAATCCTTGTGTTCTCATAATTTTTCCTTCATAGAGCATTCCTAAGTATTATACAGTTACTTGGAAATTTGTGAAGTCTTTACAGATCAGGGAAGATGACATATCTGTAGTATGCAACGAAACTCCAGATGAAAAGAACAGCACAGGGACTTTTAGAGGGCTAAAAGTGAAGCCAGGTTCTTTACATCACTGGATATAAATGTATGGCCAATATAAGATCTAAAAATAAAAAAAAATAATAAAATAAAAAAAGAAAGAGAGAGAGAGTGAAAGGAAAAAAGTGAGCAGGGGAGTGGCTGATCAGTTAGTATTTTTTCTGTATATATCAGCATTTCTTCTACATAACACTGACAAAATGGTTAACATGAAAAATTACACTCTGCCGTATATAATGGTCTCATGTCTTGTATTCATTTCATTTTGCTGTCTACTTCTGTATTATAAAACATTATACACATTATAGACAAAATTAATAGCCCACAGGATCGTGTCTAAAAGCCCATTGATACTAGTCATATGGCTCTTTTTTTTTTTTTTTTAAAACTCTTTCTCATATGACAGAAGAAAACCGACTATATAGCAAGCAACAATATACAGATGGTAGAAATGCTATGGACTACACAAGAATGCTGTGTTTTATCATGGTTCCATAAAAGTCTTCATCATAAACAAACCCAACCCTGGTCTAGGAGACCACAAATCAGTGTCAGAGAACAGAAATTAATTATTTTGGTACAGAGAAATCATTCTGGTGGGGAAGTAGCAAAAAATCCCAGTGACTGGTTTTTGGCTGTTTCTGAATGAAATCTCCCCAGACTGTCTAAGAAATGCATCCCGCCAAATTACGAGGGGACATAAATGATGCAGCAACTCTAAGGTCTTCTTCCTGGGCTCCTTTTGGCTTTGAGTGACCCTGGAATAACACACCTCCTCTAGATAACATCAGAGTTCCTCCGCACAGAAGTAAAGAGTATTTGTCCTGCCTCAGTACCCCGTGCTTACAGAGGTTGCACACAAAACTCCTTTTATGCCTGGATGTATCTGAACTGGGGAAATAACTCCTCAGCCCAATGCTAGGCTGCAGAGGAAAGCAAGGATCCATCCCTTCACCTCACAAAATGTGGATTGGGCTCAGGATTAAAACTTAGCCAGACACAGGTCATACATTGGCACTACTTCCATATTCCTTTGATAAATAAATCACTGTCACTGTAGCTGTGAAGCTGTTGCAAGTTCTTCCACACAGTGTACCTTAAAGTTCATTAAAAAAAAAAAAAATCTGCAAAACAACAACAAAGAAACATCCAAACAAGTGATCAAAGCACAAAAAAGCTGAAGTTAGTAGCAATAGAAAATCTCTGGCCATCTTCCTGCCAAATGAAACCCCTGCCTTCCTCCTTCAGGTAAGCCCAGGAGGCATTCAATGATCGTGCTTTTTGATGCATTTTGCTTGAGAGAGAACAATCCTTCTTTCAGAACTGAATGTTGGCCGGATGTGAATCAGCCTTCAAAGGATTTCTAACACTTGCACTTGGTTTTCTTACAGAGAGTGTCTGGTGGTTCTCTCAGATCCATAAAGGCAGCAGCCTCTGTACATTGAAACAGCCTAATTGCATCTTCCTCTTTCCAGGTCTCACAAGTTGACCCACTTGAATAGGAAAATGCTTTGGAACGTCATTATCTAAAAAATTCAAATGACTAGAAAATGTTTTCTCACACTGCAACATCATAAATTGAGTAATTATCTCAATGAATCCTATATATTTTTTATGAAATAAAAATAAGACTCCCAAAAATAGCATATTAAAAACATTTTAAATTTATGAATGGAGACTGAGAAGGACTAAGGAGAAAATTTTAAAGTATTTTCTCTGTAAAACAGAATGCTTTCATAGTCAGAGGAAATTCAATGTTCTCTTCCATGTTTCTAAGCCAATCTTGCAGATTTGATTCAACTACTGAAGCACAAGAGCAGATTCCTATCCCTGTCTCAAATACTTTTCACAGCATAGCCATTCATACTGTTTCAGCACTACCAGCTCTAGAATACCCTGGAATTATGCTGTGTTAAATGGGACCAATGGCTGATTCTTCTGTGTAGTACCTCCACAGATAATACAATTTTTTACCAGCAATCAGGACTGCAGTTTTATGCAACTTCATGAGAGACACAGCAATGGAAACTAGAAAAGGTCCCTCGAGTATTTTGAGTGAGGTTTCAGAAGTTTAGCAGAAGGTCATCTGGTTTTTAGGTGGACAAATAGAGTATTACAACTGGAAACTGAGATCTCTATGTGTGATTTTGAAATGCATAGATTTTTCCATTAATTTAGCTCCACATTGACACAATGCTCTATTAGGATTTGATAACTTGCTTCTCTCCCTTGGCTCGATATCAGAGTTATTCTAGGTTCTCCTCTTACCAGTAATAATTAGAATTGATGCTGAATCAGTCCCATATTTGTAAGTAGCATGTTCTTGATGTTTTCCTCTGCAGAAAGAGAACTAACTCAAGGTGATACAGTTAACCTGTCACTGCAGTATGTAAAGGATTGCTGTCAAGGTTGAGTAAAACACAGTACTGAATAAAAAATCTTGGGAATAATTGTTCAAAATATAAGCTAAATATGTTTTCTGGATTTTAAAATAACAAATACAGTAGAAGAAACAAGGTTCAAACTGTGAAACAGACCTCTAAAGTCACAGCAA
>JAWWEU010000091.1:22629399-22642929 GCA_035583155.1 Acropternis orthonyx
ACAGGTGTATAGTGAGCAGCTCTTACCAGCAAAACTGAGAAAAAGGGGCAGTGGGGAAAAAAACCATGGAGACAAAGGAAAGCTTTGTGGATCATGTGTAAAGCCACAGAAGCGACATCCTTAAACTCTGGTAGGATGAGGAGTTAAGAAGTGGTAATGGGAGAGAAGTGCTAGAGGACAGGAATCAGATATGGAAATTAGGCTTATACCACGTTGTGGTAACCGACACACACTTCAAAGAATGGAAAGAACCTTGTCATAGATGGAATGTTAACAAAATGAAGAGACAAGTGCAAATGTCTCAGAAACTGGAGCTTTTACTGTAGTGTGAATACATGCTACAGTTAGATTTGTACCTTTAATGTCCCTGTATCTTCCCTTCCCCAAAACCCCTGTTGTAACCCCCTTCCTCATTGGCCCTTGTTAAACCCTTTCCCATTGGCCCAAGCCTGGGCCCCATTTTCCCTATAGGTCATAGTAAAATGAACCTTACCTTTAAAGCTCTGTACCAAGGGAAATAAACCCTCTTTGTCCTCTCTCTCTCTGTGAGTCTCTGTGCGGTCGTCCTGGTCCCTGGGGAACCACCTGTTGGGGGTGGGGGGGGAAAGGGGAGAGAGCACTTCCCCAAGGTAATGGAATAATCCCCAACACCTGGGGAAATCCAACCACCATTACACCAGGTGAAAACAATTATCCTCTGGCAAAGACCTTCAAGAATCAGAGAGACATCTGATAGAAATGATAGAAAGAGCCAAAAGAACAGGAAAAGTAACCAAGCACTTTGTCCATTTCTGGCTAAAAAGCAAGTCGAAGTCATTAAAATTAACATTTGCTCTTACAGCAGGGAATTCTTGTTAAGATGAAGCAAGTGAGTCACAAGGAATGGAAACATCAACTTGTTCATTTACATTAAAAAAATTCCTTTTAATTAGGTTTGGCTGAAAGTTGCTGCACCTGATATTTTTTGGTATTCTCTGTATCAAGTCAAAGAAGAAAAGGAAGACAGAGACAGACAATCATTTCTGTGCCATTTGCAAAGGCTCGAAGGCTACAGAATTAGAGGATGTAAACACTTCTATATTTTGGCTCTCATGCAATAGGAGATACAATTAACAATAATCTGCAAGACTCAATATGAGTCAGCCAGAACAAGCAGAGAAGAGAACTGGCTCAAAGAAGAGAAGCTATTACCTGAAGTGGGAAAAAAAAAAAAAAAAACAAACAAAACAAACAAACAAAATTTTCAGAGCTAGCACATCTATTTTGTGCCATATAGATAATATACAAGAAAGAAGACAAGTAGAGATGGAGGGCCATGGAAATTATTAGAAGCCTGGAACACTGCGAGAGACAGCTGAGACTGTTCAGTCTGGAGAAGAGAAGGATCTGACCTTATTGCAGCCTTCCAGTACCTAAAGAGGGCCTACAAGAAAGATGGAGAGGGACTATTTACAAGGACATGTAGTGACAGGACAAGGCAGAATGGCTTCAAGCTGAAAGAGAGTAGATTTAGGTTAGATATTAGAAAGAAGTTCTTTGCTCTCAGGGTGGGCTAATGGAAGGTGTCCCTGCCCATGAAGGGGCTGTTGAAATTACAACCCAAACCATTCTACAATTCTATGATTCTATGGATAGAAAAGAAGGAGAGTATAGCTGCAGAGCAATACAGAAGGAAAAGTTATGTCAGTAACTTAATGAGTCATTCCTTTACCTAACTGTAGATGCTGAGGGCAAGGGTGTGAGAGGGAAGAAAAAGGAGAAGGGCAGGAAGAGGATGTAATAAGGATCAAATTCCTGCAGAGAAGAACTGAGGCTACTGACTGAATCCTTCTGTTTCATCTGACCAGAGTGACGTTGCTGGACTGGATCCTCAGATGAAGTAACTCAGATGAACCTCACTGGTTTCATTCTAATTCGTGTTGTAATTTTTACAGTTTGCTTATGAAGTTCTAGTAACAAAAAAGCCACTGTGGGAACTGTGCTTTGATTAAGAAAGTATGAACTTAAGTTGCTGGATTTTTCTGCTCTGAAACAGTATTAAACTCACACATTTAATATGTCTTAAATATGTTAGTGCGAGTAAAGAGATTTAAGCATGTTTCAGTGTTTAAAATGTTAAAAAACAACCTCCCTCTTATGCTTGCCTTTCCTGGGAATTGTGACAGCAGAGCTGCTCAGCAGCTATGCCATGATCTGTGTCAAGAAATTCATGTGGCAATAGAGCCTCAAACTGCAGTTTTCTGTAAAGATTTTTGGTACCTGAGACAGTTCCTCCAATCTGGTTCTCAGTATTCTTCTCCAAGGTGTAAACTCGTGGTAGGGAGCTGAAGAAGAGGGGAAGGATGGGGAGGTGGTCACCTCTCTGTTGATGAAATGCCTGTGGAGCCACAGCTTGAAACACTCTTCCATGTGTCTTCCCAGTAGTTTTGCCCACACATCTCTCTAGCAGAATTTTGTATTTTATATTTTTGGGGTGTCAGAAAAATTCTTATAACTCAATGGCTTTTTCCACCCCAAAAAAAGAGAAGTATGAACATTGTTCATCAGCAAGTACTGCCTCTCTCTCCATTGCCCTTCATATGAAATCCATGAAGTAATCCTCTTTAATCAAAACATCTGCCTAGACAGTTAGTCCTCATACCAGTATCCAGGTGGTTAATCTTGCCATCAGTTGATCCATCTTGGAGTTTGAATGTAAAAATTTCTCTCTCTAGTTTAATTTCAAAAGGCTTGTCTGCTGCCTTACACTTAGTAGCATCTTTCACTTTTGTGAGTTAGGTGTTGCAAACTGACTTGTGGATTCAGTGTCCATTTTTTCCTCCTTTTAGTTGTTAGCAGTCTACAGGGCCTTAGAAAATCATGTTTTCATGCTGTTGTCTGTTCTGGTTGTTTATATCCAGAAGTTCTTGCCTGGCTCTTGCTGTCTCCACTGGCAGGAAAGAATCTGTGCTGCCCTCACCTCCCTCATTCTGTTGGTCTTTCATAGAATCATAGTGTAGAATATCCTGAGTTGCAAGAAACCCACAAGGGTCATTGAGTTCAACTCCTGTCCCTGCACAGGACACCCTAAGAGTCACACCATGTGCCTGAGAGCATTGTCCAAACGGGTCTTGAACTCTGTCAGGCTTGGTGTTGTGACCACTTCCATGGGAAGCCTGTTCCAGTGGTAAACCACTCTCTAGGTGAAAAACTTTTTCCTAATATCCAACTTAAACCTTCCCTGACTCAGTTTCATGCCATTTCCTTGAGTCCTCTGGTCACAAGAGTGAAGAGATCTGTACCTGCCCCCTGCTTCCCCTCTTTAGGATGCTGAAGACCAAAATGAAATCTCTCTTCAGTTCCCTTGTCTCCTTGCTGAACAAAGCAAATGACTTCAACTGCTCCTCCTAAAGTCTTGACCCAGTGCCTCCTGAGCTCCTCCACTGCAGTCCTTGCTGTGGTTGCGCTGCATCAAGGAAAAAATGCAGCTGAAAATAAGGCTGCTCATTTTACAGACCAATTCCTCTGTCTGGCTCACTGTGTGGCCTCACAAAAGCATGTGCTGACACCTTTCAGGAGTAGGTGAGCACAGAGGAGAAAGGACTGCTGGAGTTGATTCTCCATGAAGGAAATCTGTGAGATTGTGCATAAGAATCTCTATCCAGGACATGGCCGGACTGACAGATGACCTTTACCTTGTAATTGCCATGTGAGTGTCAGATCCCATCCCCGTCCTGGTTCTCCTCAAGGCCACACAAATATCTTAAGATGCTCGAAGAATTTCACCTCTGTAAACCAACCTGCTTTTTCTTCGTATTTCTTTCTGTTTGTACTTCAAAAGCACAAGGGTCTTCATAGCACTAGCTAGGTGTGTAATTCTTTCCTCAACTTTGAAAATGTATCTTTTTCAATTAAGTATAGAATTTGTAAACACAGACAGCTTTAGTGAAGAATTTTTAATAGACATTTTCTTATTGTAAATAATTATTCATTTTTGCTGAAAGCTGAAGCAATTCCCCAAAACTTGAAAGAAGTATTTTTTTCTTTTTTTCAACAACAAATTAAGGTTCGTTTAATTCATGTTCCATGGAGCATGGAAAATATATTTACCAGTCAACCTTTTATTCAGGTTGTTTTATAAGTGGCTAATGGTTTGGGGTTTTTACATATGAAAAGTGAGTTCCATAGCTGTGTAGCCTTGAGGGGTACTTTTGATATCTCAATGTGGCAACTTTTTCTGACACCAGTAATAAAGATTGTTACTGTCCATAGTATAATCCCTTTAAAGTGTCTTTCCCTGCTACTCTGGCTGTGAATTATTTCCTTCAGGGGAAAAAAAAAGTCCTTTTTATTCTGGTCCTTCATGACTGTCTAAGTATTTGCTTTACAGCAATGCTGCGGGTTTCTAATTTGGGCTACTTAAATGGAGACACTTAGGAAAACCAAGGATGTGATTTGGAAGGAGCACAACACTGGTGCAGATGTGAAAAATGGAACAAAGTAATGAAAATCATCCATTATAGCTAAGACTGCAAGGCAAAATTCTCTATAGGTCATAATCCACTGACTGGTGTGGTGAATCCAGAGAGACTTCTGGCCAGAAAGTGTTAACTCTTAATGCTGGTCAGCACACCAACAGCAAGAGCAGAAATGTGGCAGTGCTTCACCTAAAGTATGGCTGGTGCTGTGAGGGCTGCACTGGCCTGTTTGCAGCCCATCATCTTGCAAGGGTTCCCAGGATCTCTGGGAATCTCACCAGGACATGCAATGCCTGGCATGGGGAACTGCACTAGTGGTGCATTTCATTGTCTTCATTGTGGGAAGTCCCTTCTTCTCTGACCTTTGGGGCCAGGCTGAAGACCTCTCTTCCTGCTGGCAGGGAGAACCCAAGGAACACACAGGCTGCTCCTGTGTACAAAAGGGGATTGCAAAATCCAAGCTTTTCTTCAGTCAGGCCGCAGCCCTTTGTTATTACAGGTGGAAATGGACAGCTGTGAGATAGATTAGTGTATGTTACTGCAGATCTCAGCTACTTAGCTGAATCATTGTTAGCTGAGAATGAGGTAAGTTTGTTTTCTCTGCCCTTATTGAGTTAGTAGTTGTTTGTGGTGAAATCTGTACATTTTTCAAGCAACTGAATGTCTTGTAACAAAATTGCTACCAATCATGTTGCACCCCTCTCCCCCTCCCAAATTTTATGAGAATATATTTGGAAAGTGGTAGCATTTTCTGGCTGAAGAGGATACAATTACAAGAAGTTACTTGATTTGACTTTTCCTTGTCTACTGTAGAGGACATTAGAAATAGAGAATACTGGAAAGAAAAGGTACTTCAACGTCACAGCTAACAGGGCCTTTCTCACTTTACTGTAGTCTGCTGGCACTGGAGTGGTCTTTCCTTGATGTGTGTATGGCAAGTGTTATGACATACACAGATTTCCATATAAAGTGCTGGCTTGCGAGCAGAACACGAACAATGAAAACTTTTTACTGCAACACAGCACAAGGCAATCCCTAGTGACTAAGTGACTGCAAGCAGTCTCTTGTTTTTTAATTATTTTTTTTTTCCTATAGTTGTATTAACCACACAGTTTCAAAACACTTTTTTCCAAAGTCAAGAGACAGCATCTGGAAAGGAGCCCAGGGAAACATAATCCTGTTTCTGCTCACAGGGACTCACACATATGAATGTAAATGCCTCTTCTGGGAATGGGTGTAGGTAGCCAAGTCTTCTCTTTGTGATTTTGTGATTGAGGTAGTGTATGATAATCAGGGCACACTCAGAGAGCAAGGTCCATGCTGACAGCAAATTATATAGTGTCTGACAATTGTACCCACTGTTGTGAAGACCAGATGCCTACAGTGAGCTGAAGTTTATGCTATAAATACACGGCAAGGGTCAGCTGCCAGCATCAGCAACCTCAGCAGCCGTTGGGGAGCTCTTTTTTGTGTTCAGTGAGGATGGGACAGGTGGGTTGGCGGTGATGTTCAGACTGGAGGTGGCGAACGATTTACCTAAAGACTATATCCATGAGCTTACAATGTGTCTACCCTACAAATTTTGCTTGTGGAGCATGTGGCTGCTTGTGCACAGGGATTTTAAAAGAACATTCACCACTCCAAAAGAAGTTTTCAGGGTTTCTTTTCTTTTGTGTCTTTTTGTTATAAACCCATATGGATGCAAAAATAACCTTCCCTGTATGTTTTATTTTTCAGTAGCTTGCCCTGGTCTATTTACTTCTCTTGAGAGAGTTCCTTGACACAGAGCATATATGGATCCATACAAATAACTTGTAATGTTTAATTAAACTCAACTGTAATCAACAGACTTTATCTTTTGACTACTGTGTACCAGGGAACCTTTATCTACTGAAAATTCACAGTGAGATTGGCTTGACTTTTAAAGGCACTGTGTGAGCTTCTCATTAGCCTTATTATAATTTCTGAATTATAAGTATGTAAATGATGAGTTTCACATGGGAGACTTAATTCTGTGCTCTTATTTCTGATTAGCTGGAAATACACTCTGGCTCTGTCAGATAATTGGTAACACTGCACACCAATAAGGCATTTCCCTACAGTTCATCAGAAGCAGCTGAAATTAAAGCAAGCAGGAGCTGTAACATTTTTGACAGTTTTGTAATGCCAACTTGTTGAAGCTTAACTCAGCCATTAATAGAGTCTATGAATTATTAAATATTTCTTTTATCAGGAATAATTAAAAAGAACAAAAAAACCAAAAAAAAAAAACAAAACCAAAAAAACCCACCCAAACTGAAGGTCTGAGCCTGGAGTATAAGTGATCTGGGAACCAGATTTCTGCCCTCTCCTCTGCCCCATTTTTTTCCTGAACTACTCTCCAAAGAAAACACGCCCATTAGGGTTGAATAAATAAGAAGAAAAGGAGAATTTTTAGTAATCTGAACTTTAGATACACATCCCAAATACATACTTAATTTGTGAGATTTTTTTTATTTTTTATTTTTTAGATCTTGACACTTATGTGTGTTGGTACATGATAACTGATAAACTGATATAGAAAATGGAAGTTTCCAAATAAATATGAGTGGGGTAAGTGATACAAAACACTTAACATAAACCAAATTGACTATTGCATGAATTTTGCTTTCCTTTACTGAATACCATGGTAGAAGCAGGGCCATACGAAGAAATAGTTCATCAGCAGTCAACTAACAAAATGCGATTGTACCCTCCACCTAAAGAAACCATAGGTTTAATATGTTATACTTCTGCAGACTTTATTTTGTTGCTTTGGTAATTGACTCCTATATATATAATAAAAAGCAAACAGTTCTCTACCAAGCTGAACCAAATAACCAAAAGCATAGATCAGTTATTTTAAAATTTCATGACAGTGTAATATTTGAGAGATCTGGTGAATTTAATATTCTCTTACGGGTTCAAAGAGACCATTTTCATTGAACATGTGGATATCCCTGCACCATTTTGTTTCTTTTCACAAGGCCAATTTAAAGTTCCCCTTATTGGCAATTTGAGTCCCAATTTTTAGCAAGCACCTACCACCACTACTGCACACAAGCAGACTCCTTGGCTGACAAAGGATGGTCCTCCCCTCTCTTGAGGCAGTTTTTCCACTCCACCAGAGGCAGCTCTATTTTATCACTTATTCTGTCCTGCCTTTACACCCTTCTTTATTCTTGGTGCTATTCACACATTTCACAATGCATTAGTCAGTTTTGCTGCTTGCCTCCACCACGCTGTATAAAGCCATAGAAATAAAGCTTACTGGAACTGCTCAGACTACCTTCCAACACTGCAAAACCAGTAGAATAAAATCAAGAAAGGTTTTAAGTGTAAAGGTTAATTATTCACAGAATATAAACAAACTAAGATTTTTAAACTTGTCATATATGCAGGGTGGGTCAGATGCTGATATTTTCAAGTGAACTATTTAAGTAAAAGGTATCTGGCTAATAATAATTTATTTGATCATTTTTAGTGAGGATTCAACAGTAATTTTTTTCTTTGTGCTAGCCTTCCAAAATGCTTAAATCATTTTTATCTTCCAAATTTCAGTTTACCTACTTAGAAAACCACCAGCTACAAAGCAGTAAAACCTGTCACATGAAAAGAAGACTAACATAAGGAAATATTAAAAAATGGTGTTACCAATTCAGTCTGTAATAAGAGTTTTTGATGATGTATGCATTTTTTATGTGTTTTTGCAATTCTCCATTATTTTTTACAAGTGAGCCCATGTGAAATAGAGAAGGGATTATTACTGCTATACTGCTAACATCAACCCTTATTTCATTACTATTATTGAAGTGGTAATTCATCATCAGTATTGTGACGATTTTAATAAGTTTAAAAAGCCCATTCTTTCTTTGTTCATCAGTCTTATTCTATTATTATGAGCCTCTTGACACCTGCAATTGCTAGGTAGTCGATTTAAAGTCTAACAGATAGAAAAATTCCTTAGTGAATTGAAAGCAAGCCTGCATTTTCTGATTTATAGTCACTCTACAATGCAATAAAAGAAAGACTTTGCTTTAATCCATATGCTTTTTTTTTTTTTTTTTTTTTTTTTTTTGCATATGTTATGCAAAGGGAACAAGGGTACAATTCCCTGAAAGAATTATTTTTCCTTCTGGTATAGACTGAGAAGTATGAGTGAGCCTATTAATTTATAGACTGTTGTCACAATGTCTCTTAATTTTAGGAACATTCCATTTGGTGAGATGCAACAACTGTTTCTTTAAACAGTTTCTAGAAACAGCCTCCAATGAGGATGGACATGGAAGTGTCAGCATAGGGTGATTTTTTTTAAAGCAGCTGTGGGGTTTTGTCTGAGGGGATGTACAGAGACAGGCTTGGCCCTTGGCCTTGTGCAAAAGCACAGCAGTGGCTGGGAACACACAGCTGCAAAGGTGAGGTGCAGACACAGCAGCATCACCCTGGCTGTGATGTTATTCAGCACATTATGACCACTTTTTGGAAATATACAAACATGAGCACAGATAAAATCTGTGTTTGTCATAAAAACTGAGATCATGGCACACTCCACATGATCCAGAGGTACCAGTGCAGAAATATTGTGAAAAATTTATGAAGCAGAAAGGTAAGCATTTTCCTTTCTTTGATGGAGAAAGCTCTCTTAGGACTTCCATTCTTTACAATCAAAAGGACGGCCAAAAATATTTCAAGAAAATTGGTTTTAAGACTTGGTGTGAGAGACATACACTAACTGCAGCTGACAGGAGCTATCCATTGGTATAGAGGCATAATTAGTCATTGTTATGTTATTTTTTTACTTGTGAATTTTGTCCCTGACATCGTCTCTTAGTAGTCTCACTATGGCTGAATGCAGAGCTAGTGGAGGAAAGAATGGTCATACAATTTGCACATGCTTTGGGCAGGTGTTAGTTGTTGATTTTCAGAATGTTGTGTGAAGGATCACTTCTCTTTACATCTGATCAGAAAATGAAAAAAACCCTATTAATTAAAAATCTAAAGTTTAAGAGTTATTGTAGTGATGGAGGACTTTGTGCAGTGCAAGAATGTCATCCTCAGAAACTCCTATGAAAGGCGTTGGGAAATTTACCAGATTTTGCGGGACTGGCTGTTTTGGGGACTGACATACACCAGCAGGATCTGAAGCCCATGTGTCTTAGTAAAACAAGTGCCTTTCTTGCTCTGCCCTTGTGTGCTTTACAAAATGCAAATACTTGTTGCAATAAAGCAGCACATTCATAAATAATCTAGGAAAATGTTAAAACTTTGGAAATGGCAGGGCTGAGCAGAGCTAGCAAGTCCTTGCCCAAGTTACTGGAGAAAACTGCATTTTGATCACGTTGATCAGCCATTTTAGAAGTAGTTCCCTTCTGCTCTCCCTTCCCTTCCTGCACTACATTTCTGAGAAGTCAGTCACAGAGCTGCACTTTACAGGTCAAAAATCTTGTTTCAAGGTTAAATTTATTCATAATAGCATGAATAGACTTTCTTTAGCTAGACTAAACACAATGTCCTTCCCATGGGATGGGTTTTCTGTGCCTAAATTCCTGTGAAACCCATTTCTGCTTTGATTCTGAATGTTTCATTCTTGACAAGATAGGACCAGGAGAGTACTTGGCAAGTTTCTTTTTGTTTGGTTGGTTTAGTTTGTTTGTTTGTTTCATTCACTGCTTTACTGGTCAGCAGCTTCCCTGATCACAGACTGCAAGGCAATTTAAGACTCTTGTTTAGGTCAACTCTGCCTCAGATTTAGGCCCAGCATATAATTTCTCATCTGCTATGATAAAAGACAGAAATTATGCCCAACATCCCAGGCATCTATCCTACTCAAAACAAGACAGCGGAAGGAAACAATACGAACTATTTCCATAAAATAAGCCCTGCTAGACAGCAGTGCAAGAAGTAATCTAACACTTTCCAAAACATCAGTATAAAACCATGTATGCTTCTATTCTGGAGAAAGCCTAGGTTTTCTTTACAGTACCTTTCCAGTCCTGTCAGGAGTCAAATTACCCAGGATGTTATGATGCAGAGTTTGCAAAGCTGTAATGCTGGGTGCCAAATTTGTTAATGGAATTCCCCAGTAAGACAAAATACTTCTTCTATGATCTCACTGTGATGTGAGCAGACTGCAACACTGTATACCAAAACTTAGGGATTTTCCTTGCTGTCCAGCACTTCACATTGACTACAAACACAAATAGGGGTTGTGCTGTTGTAAATCAAAATCACCTTTTGAGAGTGAATCAGCTCTGGCAGCAACGGGGTACCAATTCAAGCTAAAAAGAAAGGGCAAACAATGTAGGAAGAAAATCCTGTGTTTATAGATTTAAATGCCAAAGATTATGGATACAATATATGAACCTTTAAGATTCAGTATAAAGTGCAAAATGAGACTGAGGATTTTGATTATTATTTCTAGCACAGATCATGCTTTCATGTGGTTATATTCCATCTTTTTTTTCCAACTCTGCTCTTACAGACCATCTTCCTAGCAGCAAGTGAACAAAGTCAGAGCTGCAGCCCACATGGGCGATTAATAACAACCAAAATCTACCCTACATATTCCTCTAGATTTTAATTCATCTTTCCAGTGGTTTTCTGCAGCATATCAAGACACTGTGGAGGACACCAAGAAAGTCTGGATATCAGGAGATATGTACACTTTCTTCTTAATGGTTTTCACATCTCACTCACTAAGCAATGAGGGTGTAATTTGCATGACTACATTAAAATTGGCACTACACCTATAAGCTTTCAGTGTGCTGTTACTGGGAAACAAAGAAGTATCTGTCTATGCTAGTTAGGTCTTTTAAGAAGAATGAAATATGTCTGTTCTTTTGAAAGCACATTTTCAAATCTTACCAGGGCAACGAAAGAAGGCAATACTGTCACTAAAAGCTGTGTGCACAAAGCAAATATCTACAGAAATGTGGTTACTGTGATGTATGGACATGATTTTCACCTACATAACTGATTACTACATACATAAAAATAAAGACACAAGTATATATATTTTTTAAATAAATTGTAAGTCATTGACAAATTGGACTTTCATACTGTGGCAGTGAACATAAGCAACTCAAAGGAAGTGCTTCCAAGGTAGTCCCTTGGTCCCTCTGCAAAAGGCACAGGTATTTAAGTACTTCAAACAGAAGAAGGATCTGACAGACATCCCACCATGAGAGCCTGCTAGGAAGGCTAACAGTTGTCTGAATAGAAGCCTGTGCAAAACTGAGCTGATGCCTTGACCTCACCTATGTGACCCTTTCAGTAGGTTTCTTCTTGGTAAATTACATCCTCTTGGTTTGTGTTACTTTTTTTTTGTGGTTACTATTGTAACAGAGAGAGAGGAAGAGGAAGAGGAAGAGAGAGCAATACATTCACAACTCAGGTTGAATCAGAAGGGTCTTGCTGATAATCAAGGTGAAATCGAAGCCCTGGATCTAGTCTCAAAGTATTTTAATACAGATTGCCTGCAGTTGCAGGATAAAAGAAGACATTTGCTTTGTGTCTGCAGAAATGAGTTCATGGTAGGACTATTTATTCCACTATGCTTTTCATGCATTTCTCCCTCTCTTTTTTTTTTTTTTTTTTTTTTTTTTTTTTTTTTTTTTTTTTTTTGTGTGTGTGTGTGTGTGTGTGGTGTGTGTGTGTCTGGCATAATTACTAGAAGGAGTAAAAAAAAAAAGAAAGAAACCTAAGTATAGCAGTAATTGCCTTGCATTACATTTAAGTTAGTATCACAGTCCATCAGTTGATGCTTTTTCCCCCAATCCACAGCATACTTGCATCTTCCTCACCTGTTTTTCCAAGGAGTGAATGTATGTCTGTGTTACACAGCTGTATGACAGAGAGCAGTAAAAGTAGCAGCTACTCAGGCAATGCCTTCAATGCCAATTGAGACCATTGCTTCAGGAACAATTGCTTCAAATGTGAATAGAGGCCATAAATTTGCTCTCCTTTTTAGTTCTGACATTCACATTTCTTGCTTACGCTCCTGTGCTTCTTGCATAATAAGGTCACCAATTGCCATATTTAATTTATGAATGTACAGGAACTTATTTCCAGAGAAAGCCATCCTTTTTCCCTACCCTTTTTTGAATTTATCTGTGAAATATTGGTGACATCTAGAAACTTGTCCTATTCTTCCTGCTCCACCATGTTTCATCACTGATAAAAACTGCGCAAGTTTACTGGACAAGGAAGTGTCTTTTTTGGAACTGATGTTTTCATCTAGGGTCCTTAATTGTTTGCTGGATTCTGAAGCCATGGATTTCATTGAAAAAATTAAAGACCTAATAAGTGTTCTTAAAAATTTTGGAGAGAAGAAGGTCATAGGAATTTCTTTTTTTAGTTAGGAAATTAAGTAAAGACTATTAAGTTGCAAATCTCTTCTCCCATAATAGGCAAGAATGCTTTTATCAACCTTTTGAATTCTTCTTTCTGACATGCTGTAATTTGTCCTTAATTTTGAGGGCTTCACCTGTACTGGAGTCCTGGAAAAAATGGGCAGAACCTTTCCCACTACCCAAGAGGAAAGTTTGCAATATATTCATGGATGCTCGCACACAATGCTGGAAATGTTACCCTTGGTAATTACAAACTTTTATCAAGCTTAAAGTATTTAACCTTCAGCCTTTCCCTCATCCAACACCATTTTCAGTTTACAAAAAATGAGATTGTGTGTTTATACCTGTATTAAGTGACCTATTTTTAGACAGGAAAATCAACAAAGGAGAATAAGTTACCTTCAGGCACCAGTGGCATAGATAACAAAAGCCAGGGAGGGACTGTCAGTCATTCTTACTTGCATACTGGTGCATGTTGATGCATGTTCAAAAGTAAAAGCTGGCTGCAGATATTCAATGATTCTAGACACTAGGTATTTATCTTCTTTTGTGCCTGAGATTCTAAATGTTTAGGTTCTCTGACTTTCTGAAAGAACACGAGGTGCCTGAGTGCTTTCAAGGACTGAGGTATTACAAAGCTTTTGAAAACTTCTGTTTCTGTAGCTTAACAAAGCTGACATGAATATAAATGCAGCCAGAGTTGT
>JAWWEU010000091.1:22646684-22682422 GCA_035583155.1 Acropternis orthonyx
TGGGAAAGGCAGTGAGCTGCTCGTGTATCTAGCACTGAAAAAATGGGACCATTCTACTCAGGAAGAAATGTGATGTTTTTACATTTATTATCATTCAGAATTGAACTGAAAACTAATTGTATTCAATGTCTTTGGCAAAAGGAACAGAATTGTAGTTTGAGTCCACAAATGTAACAAAATTCAACAAAAAAAAAGATACCAAAGCTGGATTTTTTTACCAGAAATACTCCTGCAGTACAATCACTTCCTTATGCATGAGCAGCTGTATGCAAGTCATATCAAAAGTTGGTTATGAAAGATACCCCAAGACTGCAAGCCCTAGGTTTATGACTGGATTACACAACAATTTTCCTGTGTGGCTTCAGGCAGCCCAGGTTAGTCTCTGTGTTTAAAATTTCTACATCTAATAGAGGGATAATAACATTTCTTTTTCTCATAGGACTTACTGCAGGTAAGTGTAGTAAAAGTTGTAGGGTCTTTGAACACCAGAATATGGAAGAGATGGATATACTTTAGAGCTTTGCTGAGGAGGAAGCAGTTAAGAAAGTGTTTTAAGAAAAGGAGCAATGCATAATCACATTCTAATGACTTGTTTTCTGTGTCTAACATACATGGAAAATACCATAGAATATGTGGTAGTGTTTTGGGCACTTAAAGAAGGACCTGTAAAAAAGTTACTTGTGAAAAAAAAAAGGACATAGAGAAAGATTTCAGTTTTCAAAGTAACTTCAAGTAGCTCTTATATAGATAATACATGTCTGTGAAATGTAAGTAGCAAACATATATATATCATAAAATTCCTACCAGTGAATCACACCTTACATCTATTAGTTATCCAAGAGTGAGGATTTCTCATTGGCTGGTTAAGGAGGAAAGGAAGAAAATGAGGATTTTTTTTTTTTTTTTTTTAATAGTCATCAGTCTCTGCTCTGAGATTCTGTCTATTTTTTAAAGTTGACAGCTGATAGGATCTGCTTAGTGATTTGGCTATTACAGACAGTCATTGTGGGGTCAGAGCAGTACGTGAAATATAGCTGACACACATTGAGGAACATGATTAATGGATGTTTCATGAGCACTGAAATCTCTCATGTAAAGAACCCTAAGTATGCATGAACATACATACTTATATTTATAGGCATAGATAAATTTAAGATTTTTGTAGTAATTTTGCAATTCAGACAGCCAAATTAGTTTTCATTTTAACTTAAAACCCAGATATAAAAAAAAAAAAAAGAACAACCATGTAATTTTACCTAGTTTGGGTTTGGGTTTGGGTTTGGTTTTGTTTAGTTTTTTTGTTTGGTTTAGCTTTTTAATTGAAAATATTTCTATGCCACTATTTTTCTTTCTACATCATCAGGTTTGTGGTTGTTATCTACGTAGGTCACTTTTGAATTCTCCTCTTGCCATGCAAATTATTAGCATGGTCCACAATTATTAAGTATCTCTGATTAAAAAATAAAGTAATAAAGACAAAAATCAGTAGAATACTGGCTGGAACAAATTTAAAAATCATTTAAAGTACAAGACAATCCATTTAACCCTTAACAACATTTGTTTTCCTCTGTTTGTAAACCTTGTCTGTGATTGGAAAAACCATGAATTTAAATAATCTTTAGCAATCTGAGACATTAACAATTTAATAAGTATATCAGGCAAAAAGCTGAAATTTTGCTCTATTCTATCTTTTCCTAGGATAATTCATTCCAGGCTTTCTGCCAAAGTTGCATTTGGAGTGGAAGGCAGTGGTAAATAAATAAACCTAGAAGGACTCCAATGATAACTATTTCTTGATTTGTCAAATACCACAATTGAGGTGGATTCAGAAGTAGAGCCCCTGTTGTCCCACTGTTTCCACCATCTATGGCTTGCTCTGGAAATTGAAAAAATCTCAAAAAAAGACCTTTTCAGATCTTAGGAAAATGAATATTTCATAAGATTTGAATTAAATTCATAGAGTTGTTAGCGCCTCTGAAGCGAGACTTTATTGTTTCAGAAAGATGAATGCTTACTTTAGTTTTCATGCAGGTACAGACAGCCTTTCTAATTCGTTTGACTGATAGTTTACATGTGGGTTTGCAGGAGAAGAGGGGAGCAAATCCTTTCCCCTGAAGGGGGAGAAACTTTACCCTGTGGTCATGGAACAGTCAGACCCAGTGTGGCAACTCAGACAGACACAGGCTGCCTGAGCCTGCGGAGCTTCACACCCCAGCATCCCAAAAGGGCTTGCAAAAGTCCTGTCATGCAGCAAGTGTAAGACTAAAATACCTTTGATACCTGCTGAGGCTCTTTGTGGTGTGCTGCAGTCAGGACTTGTGTAGATTGTGGCAGACAGATTAACCAATACCTTTGTGCAGGATATGTGGAAAACAGGTCTGCAGGGGTACCTCTCTTTAAATTTGCTTTTCTCTATGTCCCAGACAACAGTGAGGTTTGTGCACAAGTTAGCAGTGGAGATCAGGTTTTTGATACAGAGCTGTAGGAGCATCACTGAAACCTGTTTTTCATCCAGAAACTGGAGGGAGAGGTGAGATTTTCAGTTTGAGACATCTGACATGTGATAGGTTGAGCTGGCAGTACCATCTGTGAGATTAGTAATGGATGCACACTCCCACTTTATAGGGTATTAGGTTTTCCATAGGGTTAATAGAGAATCACAGAATGGTTTGGGTTGGAAGGGACCTTTAATGGTCACCTAGTCCAACTCCTCTGCAATAAGTAGAGACACCTTCCACTAGATCAGGGTGCTCAGACCCTCCTCCAATCTGACCTGAATGTTTCCAGAGCTGGGTCATCCACTACCTCTCTGGGAAACCTTTGCCAGTGTTTCAGCATCCTCATATGAAAAGCTTGTTCCTTGTATCTAGTTTAAATCGACCCTCCTTCTGCTTAAAACTGTTACCCCTTGTTTTATCACTAAAGGTCCTGTCCCCATCTTTCTTATAAGCCATCTTTAAGCACTGGAAGGTCTTGTTAAGGTCTTCCCACAGGTGTCTCCAGGCTGCACAGCCCCAACCATCTCAACCTTTCCTCATAATTATCTTCATATCTGTTCTGTTGACCTGCTCCAACAAGCCCATGTCCTTCAACGCTGAAGACACTGGAGCTGGACACAGTACTCCAGGTGGGGTTGGACAGTAATAAAGCGTTCATTCTTGTCTACTCCAACTTTGTGTTTCTCTGAAGCTCTCAGACTCCCAAGCTGTATAAAGTTACAACCTTGCTGGGCAAAGAAACACTGTCTTGTTTTTGCCCCATTTTTATTTGCAAGATGAAACTTCAGTGTAAAACATTTTCTTGTTTGTTTATGTTTTCAGATACACTTTTAGTTTTCAGTGAAAACTGACTAACAAAAAATAGTTGGCTGTCAAACACATTTTTTTTCAGACTTGGGAGGTTGCCATGCATACATCTTACACTGCATACCTTCTGGTCTTCCTCTTTTTAACCAAAAGAGGAGAAAAAGAGAGGAACATCAAATAGTGAATAACGTTATATTAAAAAAAAAAAAAGTGTATTCAACTCAATTTCAGTTTAAGTTTTTAGATAGTTCTAGTTTAGACTAAACTAGCTAGTTTCTTGCTTGGATTACCCTGGAATTCTCTGTAGGCACTGGAATGGCTCAGGTTTACCAACAGAATATGAATACTGCTTTTTGTTGAATATATTGAGAAGTCCTTTGGGATTGAGTGGCCTGTGTACTATCTGAAAAGAAAGGTCTGGTAGCAGGTCAGTCTTTCAGTGGGTATTGACAGGTATGAAGGAAGACAGATAACATGGGGGAAAACAGTGAGATTAAAGTCAGAGAAAAACAAGAAAGGAATAAAAAAAAGAAAGTTTATAACTGGATGTGTACTGTCCACCCAGCATGGCAAGGCAGTTTCTCATCCTGTAGTTCTGGTCCTTGTCCCTGTGTACCCCAGTTTAGCTAGAATTTCTCAAGGGATTTTTTCAATATTGCACAGTAAGGGAGTTGGTTGAGCACTGCTTTCCTGCTGTGAACACTGTTCCTTGCTTTAATCAGAGTATAACCTTCCTTCCTCTAGTAGTTATGGAATATGGTTATAATAAACCTTCCTCTAAAGGTAATTTTTCTCTTTCTGCTCTCTCTGGGGCTAGCAGAGTGGCACAGCAAGCTGCCAAGAGGGAAGGCAGCTGGACTGCCAGTCACCCTCCCACTCCATGCTTCAGGCCTACTCCCAAAGGAAAACAGCACTCAAGCCAGCCAACCTCAGCAGTCCTTGTGGTCATCTCCATTCTTCTTTCTAAAACTATCTTTTAATTATAGGTGTTAATCCAAATTATATTCCTTCTTGCGGAAGACAGCATAAAGATTCTACATAAATATAATTTTTTTTTTAACATCTCATAAAGCTGTTTTAAGCCGGGGAAGGAGGGTTCCTTCTCATAGTGATGTGTGCCTTTCTCATGTGCTAACACTTTCACTCAAAGTCTTTTTGTAGCAAACCAGAAGATGCCCACTGACCTTTGTAGTCTTTGAACAGGAGCTACTGGCCTGGGGAATGACACAGAAGGTACACCCAGTCCTGTCTCTCCTGCACTGTGATTACAAGGAAACTAAACCTAAACCCTCTGAATAGTACTGCAAGATTATCTTCCCTTTATGTGATAAATATATTACAGTCTCACTACTTTGGTTGTAGACACATTCTATTTCCTGATTATCATAACTTTCAAGAGATCTATTGAATTTACACACTAAGATTCATTTTAGTTTTGAAACAAACTTGTAAATGGTATGCTTAACGTAAAATGATTTAAAAAAAAATTGAATGCCTAGATGCACAAAAAGCCATATGGATAAATGCACAGATTTCATCCTACCACATTGACAGCAATAGGAATTGGGTCAACTGTTGGACTGCAGAATTTGCTTCTCCTCTAAACACATTTAACATGACTGTGTTGGCCAAAGTTATCCTGGAGACCAACGGACGTCTAGTTGCTTGGTTGAAAGCTTACTGTGAACCTGGAGAAGACTTACAAAAAAATGACTATGACTTACATAAAAGGAAATTCTGGGGGAAAGGTTCAGCTGAGCTCATGATCCTTTGTGTAAGGAAAGATTTACAGAGAAACCATAAAGTAATCTTTCTGCAAGTAGTGTTTCTGTCCTGATACGAGAGCCGTATGTAGGCACTTGGATATATAGGGCAGTCCCACAAGGTATTTCTCACATTATGTGTGGAACTAGAATGCCAGCCTAAGAAAGATTAAAGTATTTCACTTAGCTAAAAACAGTAGTAAAAAGAGAGCAGGACTGACTTTGCCACAGTCTGGCATCCAAAGCACGTTCTCGGGTGCCCCAGGCTTGTATGGCCCAGCTTTGAAGTTCATACTCCTTTATGCTACTGTTACCTGGCTCAGGTAGATTAAAAAGATTAACAAAATTGCAGCTTCCAATTGTTCTTCTCAGACCTACATTCTCAGTTTAAGCCTTATGTAAATAAGGAGACGTCACACACAAAAAAAATGGTCTGTGAATCAGATAGAATAAAATTTTTAAATATTATGTTGCAGAAATACTTCAGAAACTGAAAATAGGCTTACACAAAGAAGTCTGTAGAACTTTCACTCCTTCTCAGGACAGAAAAGTGAGCTGTGATTAAAACCTTGCTGCAAAATCAGAAATGGCATGGTATTTTCAGTCCTAGCCTACACATAGATCAAATTTATGTTAAAATGAAGACAAAACCAGTGTGCATTCTGTGCAATGCAACAGCTAATGTTTGAAATAAAATCAGAAATTGAAAAGTAAGAATGGGCTGACACTTTCCACATGAAACTTTGAAGTTAAAGAAATGCAGCAAGGAACAGAATCTTTATCAGAAACTGCTTGATGCAGCCATAAAACCACTAGAAAGATATATTCTTTTACAAGTGTCTTTTCAATTCTTTTTAAGAAAAGTGCTGGGTCAAAGGGTGTTTTTCCATTACCTGAACCCAGGAGCTGAAGTGGGTTAGGTGCTATGGGTTTTAAAAAGAAACCGCAGCATATGCATTATTCTAGATCCTACTTAAGTACAGTCATACATACAAATCTTTGATCTTTCAAATATTGTGGGATCAAAGTATTCACTGTTTTGGATATAATCTCTGGTAAAATCAACTGATTATAGCTCTGACCACAGAAAAGAACCAGGTACAAATGACTTTGAACTGATGTCACTCCAGGTAAGCTGTGCACTTTTGAGTTAATTAGCATGTCTTTGAACTTAATTTCTTTCCTTTTGCATGGTCTGGAATAAATAGCAGTTACTAATAATCTAATTAAAACTCATTTTAGTTCTACACTGTAACAGACAGAGGGAGAAACATGAACAGAAGTGTGTTGATGTGTGTATTTACTCTCCTTACCATTCTTAATATATACATTAAAATAATCACACCTGGAATTTGGTTACCATTTTTTCTTAACTGGCAATGCTAATTTATCCTAAATCAAACACTTACAATACCATGAATTAATAAATGAAAGGACAAGAAAATTCTGCAATGGGTCATTTTTGTTCTCCATGCTTATTTGATCTTGTAAAGTTTGAAGTTTTAGAGGGAGGGAGGACGAATTGCTTGCTTGCCTTTAAAGGGCAAGTCCCATGAAATAAACCAGCCCAAAGCTATATGACAAAAAGCTCTGGATAAAGAATTTGAAGGTAGGGTTTCTTGCAAGACTTCTAGGTCCTGTGAAAATTTTGATACCAATCAATGAACCGAAACACTACACATCACAGGTTTGTTTTTATAAATCAAAGTAGAAGAATACTAAAAATACAGAACAGCTCTTTTGACTCCTCAGCACATGTTTAAAGAACACTAGCCCCAAGAACCTGTCCCCTCACCCCACATTTTGTGTGGCTCAGGACTGCTAGGTGCATACGTGCTTCCTGCTGAGTAGCACTAGAGACCCTTTCCACAACTGGGCTGGTGTCCTGCAGCACACAGGTAGTGAACAAAGTTTTTGGAGAACTGACCCTTTTCTGATCACTGTAGTCCTTGCCAGCACTAGTAGCTTCATCTGCGTGTGTCTTTCGTGTGGACACACAGAACACAGGCACTTTCCTGTCCATGAGTGGGAAGAAACAGGCAGCTTTTTACTCAGTGAACAGTGCCAACAAGTCCTCTTTGTACCTAGTTTGATTAAGGTTATATAGAAATATCCTTGTTGGTGTACCTGCTACATGCACAAGGCTTTTAATGTTTACAGGTGTCTCTGCATCATCTCTGAGTCCTTGTTAATGTGTAAGTATAAAGATACCTATTCAGTTATGAATGCAGAAAACAAAGGATCACAGTCAGAGAGGCTGATAGTCTGCAGACTCTTGTTTCTTAGGAAATTGTCTCTAGGCATCCTGTCCACTTACCCTACTACTACTACTACTTCATATTACCCATATTATCCTCACAAGTAAAAACAAGGGGAAAAAAGGTGCTTTTAGTGACAGTCAGCCTGTCAAAGAAATGCACGAATATCACTCACAAAAAGATACAGGTCGTTATAAACTCAAAGGCAGTAATACCTGAAATGATTCCTGCTTTGAAAAATGTGCATGAATTACTGACGATAATTTACTTTTGAGTCTAGCAGTGGTTTGATACTGCAAGAATGTCAGACTTTAAAAAAAGGTAAGAATTGACCTAGGACCTTTATAGGATTTCCTTTCAAACATTAATATTACAAATCTTTCTTCTTCTTTATTTTATTTTTTTTTTATGAAGGAGGTAGATTTTGTTACAGATGAGAATGATTTAATTTTTTTTATTCCCCCCTAAAATGAACATAGTACAACGAGCTGATTTTTCTTATCTGGTCAGCACTGGCATTTCATAACTATTGAATGGTTGCTGGATATGGGCTTTGTTTTTTGGACTTTGTCTGTACTATTTTGCTTTTAACAGCTTTCATTTCTAATTCCACTGTTTCTCATTTCTTCAAAACAGCATTATAAGGAATAAGACCTAACCTGCTGGACTGAGTGGAAGCATATGACTTTGAGAAGTGTACAGTTCCACATACTCTTGGACTGAAGTATATTCACTGACCAGGCACGTAAGACAAGACTCGTATCTGAGCAGGTTAGTGTACTTGATGTCATTGCTGGTGAAGAATATTGCATTCAAAAGAGTAGGCTTTCAGTGGCTCTACTTACTGCTTGAACATTACACTGCTGATTTCTTCCCTCATGTAAAAGATTGACTGAACATTGTCCTAAGTTTTTCTACAGAAAATTAATCAGTGCAAAGGTAACATTACATTTCATCTTGCATCTCTGTTGTTCCTTAAAGGTATGAAAAGCTAGACTGAAGAGCCTATTTGTTGAGAACAAAAGCTATTCCAGCTCTGTCACCTATGTCAACAAAGTCAGGGAAGAGCAATTAAGTAGTCAGGGAAAGAAAAAAAAAAAAAGAAATCATGCAATATTTAAGTCTAGAGCTTTGTAAACAAGCCCTTAAATATATGATTCATGTACCTCATTCATCTATGACTGTTCATACTATGCTGACATACTTCTGTAATGATAAATAAATTAGTAGTGCATTTGGCATTTGTAAGTTTCCTTCCTCACGCTTTTGCTACTATATCCCCTCAAAAGACAATTTCTTCTGAGAGTCCCTGCCCAAACACTTGCTTCATTTTATTGCAGTAGGGGATGTCATAAATTAAAATGAAAACACAAATGAGATATTTAGCAGAAATTAAACTAACTGAATTGTTTAACAAACAGATGCCATGTGGAAATGCATAATTTATTCTCAATGTGTGCAAAGGAGCTTTAAGGTTACAGTGCTGTTAAGTCAAGTAGCTTTTCTTCCTTATATCTTTTAGATTACCAGCTACTGCCATTCAACGAAGCAGCAGAGTGGGAATAATGTGTTCTTCTTTGAAGACCCATAATGCCGAATATAAGCCTCTTCAGGTCCTACTGGCTTGTCTTCTAGTTAAACTGGTTAACTAGAAAGTTAACTAGTTGAGCTAGCTGCTGAAAGTGCACAGTGTGGTAAAAGGTTCAGTGAATCAAAAGTGTGTGTGTGTGTGTGTGTGAAGTAAGATAGGTACCCCCAAAATACCAGGCAGTGAAGAAGTTCAGGAAAATTTATTCCAAAAAGCTGAGAACACTAAAACTTACAAAGAAAACCTTCTATCAATGCTGCAAAACGCTAGGCCTGAGAAAGACATGCCTCCTATTCCTTTTATCTTCTCTGGCCTCCCTACCCAGGCTCACTGCCAGCACAGCCTGTAACATCTGTTTATTTCTCTTTATAGCAGAGAGAGAAAGAGCCTGCAGCCTGCTCTGAATACACAAGGAAAAGGGAAAAAAGAAAAACATCTAGCCACTCTCGAGAATGGCATTTCCCAGGCAGGAAAGGCTTCCTAAGTGAAAAAAGTACTAGCTTCTCATTACAAATTCTTCTGAAAAGGATACTTACCCTTACAGTGTGTGCGTGTGTGTGTGTGTGTGCGAGCGTGCGCGCGCACGTGTGTGTCTGGGTGTGTATGAGAAAGAAATGAAGGCAGGCAAAATGATTCATGCTTTTAAGAATTATAGCATCATTTAGGTTAGAAAAGATCTATTATCATTGAGTCTAACCATTAACCTAACACTACCAAGTGCAACACTAAACCATGTCTCTAAGTGACACATCTATACGTATTTTTAAATACCTCCATGGGTGGTGAGTCAATCACTCCCACAGACTGGTCCAGTATCTGACCACCCTTTCAGTGAAGAAATTTTTTCTAATATACAACCACAACCTCCCTTACACAGCTTGAGGTCATTTCCTCTCATCCTCTATCTTGCTACTTGAGAGAAGAGAGCGACTTCCACCTCACTACAACTTCCTTTCATGTAGTTTTAGAGAGTGAAAGACTGAGCCTCATTTTATCCAGACTAAACAAGCCCTGTTCCCTCAGTCACTTCTCACAGGACTTGTATTCCAAACCTTTCACCAGCTCCATTATCCTTCTTTGCATGTACTTAGTGGAAAGTTACTATAGGGTCATAAAGTAAGCAAAACAGAAGCAACAGCCAAGTTTTTCAAACCTCTGTATAGCACTTTCTAGAGCTAGGAAGAAACTGGAGGAGCTACAAGTCACATACAATGAAAACTGAGGTATGATCCACCCTATAGAATCACAGGACTTTAAAAGTGACCCAACTCTTGCATTTACATGCTTTTAAACAGTGTCACATGATTTTTACATTACCAGTCTATAAAGTACATGTCTACAGTCCAGAAAATGTGAGACTGAGATGTGCTGTAGGTCTCTGGGTGGTGAAGAGTGCAGGAGTGGCTGGCAATGTTGTAGTATGGACTACAGCAAGAGAAAAATGAGAAAAATGATGGCTCACTGGGTAACCAATAATGTGAATAAACAAAGCACCACATAGAGAAATTTGAAATGTTCAATCACCTTTTTCGTCCGTTGTAACAAACAGACTAATTATGATCAGATTTTTTTTTAATTATTATTTGATATTAACAACATGGAATAGGAACCTGAGCCAGAAAAGAGCAGACAATAATAAAAAATATTAATATAGGGAGTTACTAGAGTCTAGTTGATCATATAAAACTAAAGGATAAAATTGAAGTAATTCCTTAAGTAGTAATGGTTCTCTTCAAGATCTCAAGGCAAAAACGTCAAATATAATGAGTATGTAAGAGAGAAAACAGAGATTAAGGGGTACAGACTAGCTTAAACTCATTAAATTCACAACCACTGGAGTAAATATTGTATGCATAGATCATATAGGAAGTTTAGACTGTATAAGTAGACAGTGAGGTTAACTGAGAACTGATGGAACAGCACATCTGAGAGGGTGGCAATCCATGGCACAGGCTCTAGTTTGAGGCCTGTCACTAGTAGTGTCCCGCAAGATTCAATACTGAGCCCAGTATTGTTGAACTTATCCATCAGTGAGCTGGATGAAGGGACAGAGGCCTCCTCAGCAACTTCACTGGTGGCACAAAGCTGGTAGGAGTGGCAAATAGCCCAGATTGCTGTGCAGCCCTTTAGATGGACCTCAGCAGGTTGGAGAGATGGGCAGAGAGGAGTTGTCTGAAGTTCAACAAAGGCAGATGCAGGGACCTGTACCTGGGGAAGAATAACCCCCTGCACCAGCACAGGCTGGGGGGCAACCTGCCGTAAAGCAGGTCTGTGGAGAAGGCCCTGGGACTTCTGGTGGACAAGAAGCTGTCTATGAGCCAGCAGTGTGTTTCCATGTGGCCAAGAAAGCCAATGAAACCATGGAGTGCATTAGGAAGAACACAGCCAGCAGGTTTTGGGAGGTGATCCTACCCCTCTACTCAGTCCTAGTGAGGCCTCACTTGGAGTGCTGTGTCAAGTTCTGGGCTCCTCAGTACAAGAGAGACATGGAGACCCTGGAGCAGGTTCAGCAGAGAATTACTAAGTTGGTTAAGGGTCTAGGGAATCTCTCTTATGAGGAAAAGCAGAGGGATTTGGGCATGTTCAGCCTTGAGAAGAGGCAGGTGAGAGTGGACCCCATTAATATGTAAAAATATCTGAAGGGAGGTGCCAAGCAATGGGACAATGGGCAGAAACTGATGCACAGAAAGTTCCACCTTAACATGAAGAACTTCCTGTCCGGGTGACTGCACACTGGAATAGATTGCCCTGAGTGGTTGTAGTGTCATCCTGACTGGAGATACTCAAGAGCCACCCCAATACAATCCTGTGCCATGTGCTCTGGGATGACCCTGCTTGAGCAGGGTGGCTTCACCAGATGACACACTGTGGTCACTTCAAAACTTACCCATGATTTGGTCAGAGCATAGTAACTGGACAAATCACTGTCAATATGAGAGGAAATGCCAATTCATCAGAGTTTATACTATCATGATCTACCAGGTAATGCTCCCATAAATCAGATGGAGACACAAATATGGAAAAAAAATGGACACATCAAAAAAGTTTGCGTTACCTGAAGTGGATGTCAAACTGAAATTTAGGTAGTCATCAGTGCTGCAAAAAAGCATGTAGTATAATGCAGCTGAACCCCAGAAAAATGACAAGTTTGAACCTTCTTGCTTTAGTAAGCATTTTCAAAATGTTGTTAACCTTAGACTCCAAAGAATCACAATTTCTTACCTTGATCAGAATGTTTCAATTTTTGGCCAGAGGAATCACTAAAAATTATTAGATTAGGTAGTTCAGAAATAAATAGTTAAAACCCAACTTCCAACATGTCCATCAGGTATTAGTTTCTTGCTGTGCTGAATCAGGAACTTTCTGAGGGACAAGTCTTTTGCAGCCTCCTGGACAAGAGAAAGTCTTCTTTATATACCCTCTGAGGTCTTTCTTAATTCTCAATAGTCATGTCAGCATCTGGGAGAGGCCAAACTAGCTTTGTGTAAACACCTTAGTTCCTCACATGGCTATTCCCTGTTGTTAAAAGCATAAGGTTCCCCCACCTGTTTCTTTTCTGTGCTTCTGCCCGGGAGGTCTGTACTGATGGAGTCTCTAGACTTACTGTCTGGTTCTGCCTTGAAAACCAGGCACTGTGAAGACATGTCCACATGAAAGGTGGACGAAGGGTGGTGAGCATTACCTGTGGGAGTTGGAAGGGACAGTGAAACAATTGAAAACACAAAGAAGGAGATAAGGATAAACTTCCTGTTGTAGCTTGAATGGCCAGCATTCTAGGTTGCTCTGAAGAATGTTTTTGAGGCACACTCTGACACCTGATCTGACTGATGTTGTATTGAAGGCAGCAGCTCTGTGCCACTTACAAGGAGCTGTATGTGCTCTTTTCTCTGCAGTATGTGGGGATGAATGCAAGGAATGGGTGAGGACAGGGAAAAGGGAGACCCGTGAGCCACCCGTGGTGCAAATTGTACAACCTAGAAGGTGTCCTGAAAATGAATAACACATTTTCCCTCTTGGCTTTTCTCTGTGTCTGTGAAAGACTGTGGGACAGAAGTAATAAGTATTCAGAAATGAGACAGCAAGCCAGGCTGTGCTGGTGGGCAGGTAAGGAGAACCAAGCAGGTATGCAGGACCTACAAAGGTGTGACACAGCAGCAGATATCCACACCCACATGATACCAGCAGCAGGGCATCCTATGCATCCCACTTGCATTGCAGGAAAGTAATTAGTATACAAATTTGTGTTGCATGATAACCCTCAGCCCAAAATTCATTCAGATTCCTCAGAGTGGGGGATACAAGCAAACAGTATCAGTTCTGCAGTACATCAGGGCTGATCCAGTTCATCAGGACAGTCACAGCCTACACCCAAGGAGGGAGGTGGGTCCCTTGGCTGAGCAAGAGAAGGATTGTCCTGGAGGAGTCAGTCCTCCTGGCCAATGTGTTGCTTCTGTTGAGGCAGCACAGCTCTCCACACCCCATGGGGTGTCTGAAGAGGAGTGATGTCCAGTACTGTATCCTTGGACAGGTGGGTATGTTGTACTAGTGGGACATGTGCTGACAGACATCCACATCAGCAAAGACAACTGCCCTCCCTCTGTGACATCAACACATCATAGAGGGAGGTGAGGGGGCCATATAAAGCCCAGGCAACATCCTAGTCTAAGCTGCTTCCCCAAGTCATTCACTCTAAAGACATTGAGGGTGGTCAGGAAATCCTGCCTTAAGGATGCTCAGGCAGGGATGCTCTTACAAGACAGTAAAGCTACTGTACTATGAGTACTTCACAGCTACAGTCTTTAAGTGGCAGTGTGAGAGGGAAACTCTTCTGGATCTCTTACTCCCACTTCAGTATTTATGCAGGCACAATTCACAGCTTGTCTCTTAAAATGCACTCACACAAGTTCACAGCATTAAATTATTCATAAACATAACAAGTATTTTTTAAAAAAAAAAAAAAGAAGAAAATCTATTAATGCTCATATTTTTTCTCTTTCAGCCTTCCAGAAATGTTCTCAGAACCAACATCACACCTTTTCTTCCCAAGCTGGCACTTCTTTGTCAACTTCCTTTTTCTTCTTTGCCAGACTTAACCACATCTTTCATGTGCTACAGCTAAAATCCAAATATTTCTGGTGCCTCGTGCTTTTTCTAACTTCAACAAGTAAAACCAGAAACTATCTTAAGAAAAATATGAACATTTCTTTCAATGTACATTTTTACTGCTTTTTTTCCCTATTTGTTTCTTAATATAATGGTAAATGAAATATAATCAAGAGCAGCAGCCAGACCTATGAAAATTACCAAAATCTTTCTTCTCAGACATCACCCTCACAGCTAAGCTGCTGCAAATATTGTTGTCACCTCTCCATATAAAAGGTAAGATTTGCCAAAGTGCAGAAGACAATGAAAACTTGTGGGATTGTTATGCTGTAAATTAAGCATTCAGTGAGTGCTAGCAGGACTGTTGGCTCCTTGAAGTGAGCACCAGGTATTTTTGTTTTGTGGAGGAGTGAGTTTTAGGAAAAGGCAGCAGGGAGTTCTAAGGACCTATTTAAATTAAAATAAAGTTATATGGGCCAAATTGTGGAGCCTTCTTAGGTTTTGATTTTGACAAATATAATCCCCTGATTTTCAGTGGTATTTTAGACTAAGCACTTTCAAATTTGGCCTCAATAACAATGAGAAATATTAAGATGAAATAAATAATCTTCTTACTTTTGCCTATCCCTAGTACATTCAGTCCCCCCCCATCAGTGATCAGATTACTCCTGTCTATCTCCTCACTATTTCAAGAGACTTATGAGCTGGCTCATAAGATGGAAAAATTGTAATTCTATTCACTGTGTGAAATAATACTGCTCAAAAAAAGAGAGCTAAAGTCAGCACAATATAAAAATGAGAACTCTAATTTTCATTAAGGAGCAATCCTTGATAAGCAGGAAAGCCAATAACCTATTACATTTGAGTTTAAACTGTGTCTTTAAGAGGAAGTCTGAAGCCTTTAAATTACTGTGGGAACTAAAATTCTGGTTTTCTTTCATATTTTACTAGTGGTTTCTGCACATAATATCTGTGGCCCAAATTTTTATGCCTTCTTTTTCCCAAAGACAGTGTTGGGAATGGAGAAAGCTGAGAAGAACGATCTGTATGATATTCAGTCCTAGGTACAGAGTCCCCTTCCAAGGTTTATTCACAACTTAACCATTTCTCTTGGTTGTCACTTGTTGAACTGTGTGGTATACTTCAAGTAAGTTTGTTTTTGTTTTTGCAGATGTGCATTGATTTTGCTCACTTTTTAAAGAGGAAATGTTCTTCTCTGAGGTCCAGAGGTTTCCCTTCTGATCTTCTCTAGCTAGGGAACAAAAAAACTATTTCAACCTCAAAGAGACATGGTTACCTCCTAGGAAAGTGTTTAAATGCTTATTTTCTTCCCCAGTGCAGTTGAAGTGAGAGAAGGAGAGTGTGTATCTAAGGAAGAGTTAATTTGCTTTGTGGTGGTACAAATTAGAATAGAAGTTGTTTGACACATGGACTGTTTTTACCTAATATTACAATGGCAATGACCAAGATTTTGTAAATGCCTCTGGGTCACCAACATGAAGATACATGAGAAGGAATTACGTGGCAATTATAAAAAAAAGATCTTTCCCCCTCCTTCTGTCTTTAAACCCAGATCCCTTCTCCCAGATGCCCCCTCTTTACAGAGATCCGGGACTCTTATGTTCAAGTAAGAAATTAAGTCTATCAGCCTGTCTTGAGGATCTTGCTGTAGACAGGCTGCTAGTTTCAGTGTCTTCTTCTGAGAAGTCCAAAAGAGGAGCTGTCCAATAAATCCTGGTGAGAACTGCAGAGGAAGTGAATTTGAGATGCAGTGTCACAGCAGTCTATCATTTTCCTGAGAGACTGAGAACACCTGACTGCTACAGTCTCAGTCAAAGTCATGTTCATTTGGAACCTACTGTCCAGTAAAGCTAAAATTGCATAGTTCATATCATGCTTTTTAACACCATTCATTGCAACAAAAGAATAGAGTATGAAATGACTCTTTCCACAACCCATAATGGACGGGAGGAGCAAAGGGCATTCCTTTTTCTGTCACCCTGTTAAAGGAACATACATCAGATACACCCTTTTTCTGCTGATAAGAAAGATTCAGTTGTCCTAGACCCCTTTTACCACACGGTCCTCACAACACACTGTTACAATATAGAATCTGCCCCTTCTGCAGGACCACAGAAGGTCACTTGTTGAATCACAGGCTGTACCTGAGAGGAATGACTTTTCCAAATAGATCTGAAGAAGGAACAGGAGTGTGTTTATCTTAATTACTGGAAGTGTTCTTTGGAAACAATTGTACCAGTTCTACATTTAATTTTTCTTATCATAATCAAAAGAATATATACTAGATAAACAAACCCTGACTTTTACACAGGCTTTTGGTGGGAGTGAAATTAATACTAACAAAGAGTATGTGCTGGAAAAGACTAGATGGAAAGACAGTTTTCTTCACTATCACTAGTTTAAAAATAATCATATCGTCTTTAAAGACAGACTGAAAACACTAACCGTGTGAAAGTATTATAGCTACATAACACCATTTTCTTCCCTCTGTGAGAGTGGAAGTCAAGTCTTGACATTGATTGACATGCACGGAACTCACATTTTTACAGGAATTTTAAATAGTAACTCAAAATTTTCATCTCACCATTTCCATTCATCTACTAATTTCCATTTTCTGGTGTATTTTTTCATTTAATTATACCTCTATGTGTTTTCACTTTATACACTACATTTACTTCATTTCTTCCTTTCATTTTGCTTCCTTTGATATCCTAACAGCTGAGTTTAAGAAAGTGTCACTTTTATTTATTGTCATTACAGGCAAGGAAATTAGCACCTTGATGGGAGGCATACTATATGGAGCATATAGGAATTACAGAGCTCTTAAACACACTTCACTTTGCTGTGATTAAAAAAGATTAAACCAGGCATCAGCCACTTTATTTCCTTCCATTTCTGTTTTTGCAGTATGACAGCCATAGAACTGCACATTATGAAAATCATCTCAAGCCTCACCCTTGATATTGTTGTCACAAGACAGCAGCAATAGTGAACTTCCACATATGATTTCAGACCAGTAAACTTACTGTCTTTCTAGTCAATTCCCCACTGCAGTGACAGCTGTTACCTCTGAAACATTCCAGGTTTAACTGCAGTTAGAGTTTACAGGCTGGATCATGAACAATGTCAGTGGCTGAAGTGGAAAGAAAGTAGACTCCATGTACCCACTTTCAGGGAACAGCAATCAATCAGAGGTTGAAGTGTCTGGTTGGTTAATGACTCAAAAAAATTGTCATTTGCAAAAGCAGCAGGGTGCTTTGTTGAGGCCAGGTTTGAATCCCCCAGCTGAAAGGGAGGAGGAGGGGGGCTTTGGTTGTGGGTTGGGAAAACCTTTGATATGCATGAAAACAGCCCAGATGAAAAGGGGGTGAGCACCCACCACCAGAGGATGACCACCATGACAATCCATCTTTTGTTTGGCAACAAGCTGGGTTTTCAGCTAGATAAGGCAAAAGGCCAATAAGAAGCAGATCCTGCAAGGTGGAATAATGCTTTTTATCATGTCCATGTCCTCCCTTGCACAACTGGCCCGGGTGTGAAAATTTGCCTAGAAGTACTAGGACATTCACACATAGACTTGAAGACATCCATCCCTTCTCATGGGGCATAGTTGGCTCAACTATGCTGGTGTGAGAGGCAGGCGTCATGTCTTAGATGTCATAAACCATCAAAGAGCCCTTGAAGTGTCACAGACTCATTTCTGGGGCCTTCCACCAGAGGACTGCACATAATCCACAGAGTTGCAACAGATCCACAGTGGTGCATCAGACAGTGTAAACCTCCCCCTGTGCCCCCCCTGCCCCGCCCCAGGGGAGGTGCCTGGGTGTTCTCATGTAAACAGGAGTGTATGTTAGACCATTGAACTTTGTGTTTCAGGGGTTTCCTTGACCCCCAGTGGATAGAGACTGGTGACCAACTGACATCAAAATCACAGTAATTAAGTGTCATCACTGGGTCCACAGGTGGTGAGATCTTTCTACTCTTATACTTTCTTTCTCCTTTTTTCCCCCCCTAATATGCTTTTATATTGCTATATTTCTACAGATAATAACCAAAATGGTTGTATACCTCCTTTCTGTTGCAAGCAAATTCTTCTAAAAGAAACCCTATATACACATACACATACATGTGTATATATACAAAAAAACACACAAATCATTCCATGTTGTTTCACTCTAATCCCCTCCTCCAAGGGATCTATTAGGAAGACGCTTAGTTATCCTCACCTTCAGGGGATGGTTGTAGCACAACCTATACAGAGAACTAGCTGCTGGAGTGGGATTAATTTGCTGCAGACTCAGGGAGAAGACACCCTCAAAGATACCCTAGAAGAACTAGTCAGACACCACCAGCATCCTGCATAGAATGCGACACTAGCTCTTCCTCATGAGAAATGAGAACTCCTGGAGAAATGTCACCCACTGCTTCCAGTGGACAAACCCACTCCCTATTGTAGATACTAGCTTTGTAAATTACACCCCCCTTATTTTTAGCAACATGGACTTTTGGGAACTTTCTAGATATTCTTCCCAAACACACAAAGAGAATTTTTCTTTCAGGTCAGGATTCCATGACCTTTGAAGAGCCATAGTCCATTTTCTCAGACATGCAGAGAAACATATTCAGTGATGAAATGCTGCTGTTAACTGATGTGGTACTCATATTACCTAATTTTAAGTGTCCAAGTAGGTGTCTGTGTTCAGAGGCTTGTCTTTGTGAATTCTTACGTAGACCAAAAACAACAAAAAAAAAAGCTCCCCCAGAAAAATGATCCAGGTCAGAAATCTGCTGCAGGTGCTCTGAGTTTTAAACAAATCTCTCTCCACAAACCACAGAAAGAACTTAATGAAGGTAGTCTCCTAGCACGGGCACTAAGGATACACACTGATAATTAATCTATTCAATATACATACGTCAGGGATGAATAAGGCAAAAAATGGCATACCTGGTAGCTGAGAGAAAATATATAGGTGAATATTGGGGAAATACAGCAAATGTTGTTACTTTAGGAGGGCCCTGTATTAAGGCCCAAATCTAGTCCTCTGTGTGGTACCTCAACATTTTTAAAGGGAGCATAAGATGCTGGAGGACTCAGGGTCAAGGATGTTTCATAAGCATGAGTGGGCACTGTTTTTTTAATCTATCCTTGATTTTGCACCTGAACCTTGGTATTTGAGGCCAGGGGTTGTTGTTGGCATCCCTTTTAACAGACGCAGGCAATTGTGCTTTGGAGATTTGGGGTGCCTTGAGTTCCAAAAAACCTCATGTTTTTCTTTTCACAAATAAAAATAAATAAAAATTATAATTGGTCCTGCTGTCCTTATACCCATAGTCTAAACTATGCTATATGTGAACAAGTATGTCAATCAGTACTTCTGCAAGACATTAGTGCAAAGCCAGGCCTTCTGAAAATATAGCCCCGCTCATGTAAAGCATTTAATAAATCATCTAAACAGCTCCAGAAATGTCACATTACTCACCTGCTTAAAATTAAGCACATCTTCAAAACCACTCAGCTTCATTGGAGTCTTCTCTTCTACTGCTTCATCCAACTGCATTTTAATGCTGGTTTTGCTTTCTCTTTGTTACTCACATCTGTGGCCTCTTTACTAGGTCTTGAGATGAGCTGTTGTGCTTTATGTGGAGGGCTTTATAAACATCAGGAAGGATTTGAGCATGCAGTGATGAGACTGAGATGTTTAAAAACAGTATAAAAAAAGCTGTGTGACCAACTGTAGCATTTAGGTATGAACCTAAAGAAGGGTCTTCCTAAACTACCTAAACTCTGCCATGAGAAAATACTTAGAAGCTGGCAATTACTTTATACTGTAGGCTCTTAAAAGTGAAATATCAGTAGATAATTTTCTCTCAATTACCTACTCTTAGTAGAGTCTCAGTCATTATTCCCACATGTCTTTCTCACATCCTACTTTCACAGAATCACAAAATCAGTGAGGTTGGAAGGAATCACAGTGGGTCATCTGGTCCAGCCTCCCTCCTCAAGCAGGGTCATCCTAGTGCACATGGCACAAGATTGCATCGGGGTGGCTCTTAAGTATCTCCAGTCAGGATGACTCTACAACCACTCAGGGCAGTCTGTTTCAGTGTGCAGTCACCCACAGATTAAAGATGTTCTTCCTCATATTGAGGTGGAACTTTCTGCACATCAGTTTCTGCCCATTGTCTCATTGCTTGGCACCACTGAGAAGAGACTGGCTCCATCTCTTCACAGCCTCCCTTCAGATATTTATAGACATTAATGAGGTCCACTCTCACCTGCCTCTTATCAAGGCTGAACCTGCCCAAATCCCTCAGCCTTTCCTCATAAGAGAGATTCTCTAGACCCTTAACCAACTTAGTAGCTCTCTGCTGAACCTGCCCCAGGGTCTCCATGTCTCTCTTGCTCTGAGGAGCCCCAAACTAGGCACAGCAATCCAGATGTGGCCTTGCCAGGACTGAACAGAGGGGCAGGATAATGTACCTTGTCCTGCTGGCAATGTTCTTCCTAATGCACCCTGGGATTTCATTGGCCTTCTTGGCCACATGGGAACACACTGCTGGCTCATGGACAGTTTGCTGTCTACCAGGAACCTATAGAGCTGGTTTCCAGCAGATCAGTCCCAATTTATCAAGGTCCTTCTGAAGGGCTGAACAACCCTCTGCATGTATCTATCACTCCCCCTACTTTTGTGCCACCAGCAAACTTGCTGAGGAGGCCTCTGACTCTTCATTCAAGTAATTGATGGACAAGTTAAACACTATTGGGCCCAGTATTGAACCCTGGAGGACACCACTCTTGACATGTCTCTAAATAGACTCTGTACCTCTGATCATGACCCTCTGGGATCTGCTACTTAGCTAGTTCTCAATCCATCCCACTGTCCAATCATCTAACCCTCATTTATTGAGTTTACCTATGAGAATTTAATGAAAGTCAGTGTTAGAAGTCTTACTGTGAAGTCAAAGCAGACAATATCCACTGCTCTCCCTTCATCCATCCAGGAAGTTGTTTTGTTGTGGAAAACGATCAGGTTGGTCAGACACATAATCTTCTTTTCTCCCATGAGGCTAAAGATGGCCTCCAGAATAAGACACTTCATCGCTTTTCTTGGTATTGAGGTGAGTTTGCCTGGCCAGTAGTTACCTGGATCCTCCTTTTTGCCCTTCTTGAGGATTGAGCTGACAGTTCCTTTGCTCTAGTCCTTAGACTCCATGACCTCTCAAAATTGATTTTGGTAGGCTGGGCTATGATGTCTGCCAGTTCTCTCAGCACTTACGGATGCATCCTGTCAGTGCCCATGGACTTGTGGATGTCAAGTTGTTTAGGTGTTCTCTGACCCAAACCTCTTTGACGAATGGAAGGTATTCTTCCTGACATTGATTTTCCCTGGCCTCCTGGGTCAGAGATCCCTAATGGTTGCTCTTATCAGTGAAGACTGATGCAAAGAACTCCACCTTCTCTGCATTCTCTGTTACCAGAGTCCCTGTTCCACTTAGTAATGGGCCCACATTATCCTATGTTTTACCTTTGATATGTATGTATTTGAAAAAGGCCTCTTTGTTATTCTTGGCATCCTCAGCCAGATTGAATTCAAGATGGGCCTTGACCTTTCTAGTCTCATTTCTAATTATCCTGACTACTTCTCTATAGACACTCCAAATGGCCTGACCTAGCTTCCATCTCCTATATATTTTTTGATTGTACTTAAGCAGAGATAAAGAGCTCTTTATTTATTCACAGAGGTTTCTTGTGCCCTTGGCCCAATTTCTTGCTCATGGGATGCATCATTCTTGAGCCTGGAGGAAGTGAGACTTGAATATAAAGCAACTCATTTGCACCCCTCTTTCCTGAAAGGCCTGCTCCTAGGGATTCTTCAAAAAATATCCCAAGAGAGGCTAAAGTTAGCTCACCTGGAGTCCATGGCTGCAATCTTGTTTGCTGTCCTGCTACCTCTTCATTCAAAACTGAACTCTACAATCTTACACTCACTACTGCCAAGGCTAATGCCAACCTTCACATGATGAACAAGGCCTTCCCTCTTGGTTAGTATGAGATTGAGCACCACAACATTCCTTGTGGGATCCTTCACTACCAATGGCAGGAAGCTGTCATCAAGGACTACCAGGAACCTCCTGGGCTGCTTTGCTGTGTAACTTCTCCAGCAGATGTCAGGGTAGTTAAAGTTCTTTGCAAGAACCAGGACCTGTGACTTCAAGACTGCTTCTAGTTGCCTCTAGAAAGATTCTTCTGCCTCCTCCTCTTCATCAGGCAGCCAGTAGCAGACACCCACAACATCACCCTTACTAGTCTGCCCTTTTGTCCTGACCCATAAGCTCCTGACTTGCTCATCATCCTCACCAAGACTGAGTTTGATACATTCCAGGTGTTGCCTTATGTAAGGGACAACTCTACCACAGTGCCTTCCTCGTCTGTCTCTCCTAAACAGTGTGTAGCCCTTCAAGACAATTCTGTCATGTGAGCTATCCCACCATGTCTTGCAGAGAGACTGAAGCCTTTTGACTGCACACAGATCTCTAGTTCCTCCTGTTTGTTCCCCATGATGCATGTGTTGTTATACAGGCATTTAATAGAAGTACTTGATGGTGATAATATCCCGGTGGGGGTGGAAAGTAGTCCTGTCTAGTGATTGTGGTTTGGGTTGCTTGTGCTTGATCGAGATATTCCCTCTCAGCCTTCTTTTGCTACTGGGGAGTTTCTTCAATGTTTTCCTGTTGGCTTCTATTATCTCAGAAATCCTTGGCCAATCTCTCTAAGACTGTAACTGTGCTCCAGTGTGCCTGGTACAACTCAGAGCACCCTCAAAAGTACTTTGTCCCTCTAATTGTCCCTGTCCCCATCATGTCTAGTTGTTCTTTCTATAACAGTACAGTAAGAAAAACTCCTGCAGTCCTTGATCTCCTGACTAAAGACAGAAAAGACATCTCCTTTTCAGAGGCTTTTGCTATGCTTTCACAACACAGGAGGATTCTGTCAGCAATTTAAAATTATTTTGGCATACAAGGGCATATACTATACTTCATTAACAGGGTTGCTGTGAAATAATGAAACATTTCAGAAAAAAATTGCAGGATATTTAGAATAATTTCTTCCTGAGAATATATAAAATCTTTTGGGCAAAATGTAAGCAGATGGTATATGAAGCATTCATTGTTTTCTTATGTAGAGATAAACAAACACTTTAAATTAAGATTCGTAACCAATCTTTGGGAAATTTCATCCTGAATTATATATCTAAACAAAGCCCCTCAAATTCCAATTTACCTTTAGGTCTCCAGTGTTTCCTTTCAGCCTTTTCTATTTCTAAGGCCATCCTGCTGGGAAATGACATCAAAGAAGAGCTCTTGGGATAGGAACCCAGGTGTATTATCACTCAGGATGACATTTAAGAAAACAGAGTCATGATAATTAACAGAGGCAGTAAACCTGTCCTTGCAATTTATTAGGGGCAAAGGCAGACGAGGGCAATAGTGTTCCTGCTGCTGACTAGCCCTAAGCCTTTCTAGCTGCTTACAATGCCTCCATTATCTGCAGTTTTGTATGGCCTTCTAAACTGTCACTGTCATATATCTCAGCTTACCTAACTGCAAAATGCATTCTTCAAAAATGCATCTAAAGTTGTTTGAATCAAAGATCATACACACCAATTAACCTCAATGACCATAGTACCATCCTGGAGAGCTATGACTGTAGTTTATCACTGGCTGGACTGTTTTCTGTCTAGTGAAGGGAATCAGCATCTTACTGAATCTGATGATCACGGCATGACAACTTTGTATTTGCATATTGCCAGGCATTGCTGTCATTGCCAGTATGGCAATCAGAGCACGAAAAAGAAGAGGATCTGTCCTCAGGATGAAAAAATAACAAAACCAAAAAGAGGGTATGTTTGAAAATATTTTGTGTAATGAATGTTTCTATTTCTTTAATAAAGTGGCTTTTTTCTTCACTCAGCAAAAGGATACTGAAGTCTAATAAACTAATAAACTCATGGTGTTATGTTTTCCTTTGAAGGACCATGATGTAAATTTTTCTGCAATCCTGTTGACTTCAATAACAATGATTTAATGAATTCATGCATATTTACACCAATGTAACTGGAAATACAGGTTAGTCCACAACACAACAAAGGACTTACTAGTACAGAGTATACTGCTCTTCGGTGGGAATATCCCACTCTGTGGAAACAGCGCAGTGAGATAATGTCTGGTGAGGGAAAGAAAAGGAAAACCTGTCCAGCACTGAGAGCCCTGGAGTGGTATTTTGCAGGTGGATTTTGTCTCATGCTTTCTCTGTCTCTACCTCATTTCTCCATAGCGGGTATGATTCTGCCAGTCTTTTTTCTTATTCTGATTGTATCTGAGGCTAGATTTTGAGACCCAGCCTTGAACAACAGTGATTTAGAATACAAAAATATGGTGCTCTTGTGGTGTAACAGAACAGCCTAATGAAAAAGGGATGCAATAAGTTTGCTAGATGGAAAACTTAGGGAATACCACAGTACCCAGCATAACAAAGACTTGAACTCACTTAAGATACTCAGTGTCACATGATCATGACTATTATGTAGTCAGAGAAGACAGTTACAGGATAAGACAGAAACAGAAGTTTTCTAAGCAGAAGTGAAAATAAGCAAATCAGATACTCAAGTGCAAGTACAGCAGAACTGGAGTCATCAGTTGCTCAGGTCAGGATTCTGCATTGAGCTGTTAGCTTGCTATGAATATTCATGAAAACCAAGTTAGGAAGACTGATGTATAATGGGATGTATGAAGGAATGCTAAAGAGTACTTTTAATTCTTCCTTGAAAGAAAGAAGGCCATAACATTAAAAAAAAAAAAAAAAAAAAAAATCAAACAAAAAAAAAAATAGAAAGGCTCTGAAATAAATCTTCAACTCACTCAGCAAATAAAATAATTCACAACTACAAACATCTCTAGAGATCATCAAGTCTTAATCCCTGTTCAGGGAAGGATCAAGATTGCCCAAACCAATGTTCAGTTGGGTTTTGAATTTCTCCAGGGATGGAAAATACACAGCTTCTCTGGGCAACAAGCTCCAGTGCTCAACTTACCTGTAGAAAAGTGTTTGTTCTGTTTAAATGGAATTTCGTGCAATTCAGTTTGTGTTTCTTGGCTGTAAATATAGGCAAATAACTAAGTGAATAATTGAATGAAATAAGAGTCCTGCAGATTTTGGAAAATTAAATGAGTGACATGCATGTGAATGCACTAATATATGTGAATATTGAAAAGCAGGAGCCCAGTGTGCAGGCTAACACTAATTGGTTTTGTTAATTTACTGTTTCTTGTACATTTCCAACTCTCTAACTCCCATATGAGCTGGTGAGCTATTATGTAGAAGCTACCTATTAGACATAAAGCTTTACAAGCTCATTGTTGATAATGTCAATGTCATGAAGAAAATTCAGGCCAGTTCCAATATGTGGTACAAAGCTATCTAAAACTGTAACTGTGGGTGTTTCAAGCGTGGGTCTTGCCTCATTTGAAATTGAAATATGTTTGCAGTGCTTGAATGTGGGAAGATTAATTAGCACCTCTGTTTCAAAATAAGACTCACAAGGAATAGGAAAAGTGACACTGTCAACAACTAGGAAGAGAGGGTTTTTCAGCTGGAAAATAGTGCAGAAAAGAAACTAATTCATCCATCTTTCTAATCTAAAGAGAAGGAAATTTATATTTGGTACTGACTAAGTTATTCAAAGCAATTCTATGGTCCCACTTTTTATAGTTGTTAGATAACAGAAAACTAACATATTGAGTTCATTTTCAGGGAGCTACTAATTTAATGATACTTCAAGGTATCTGCTTTCCAAAACTCTAGCTCTCAATTCCTCCAAGAAGGTAAAAGGAAGTTAGATGGCAAACAAACAAGTACTCATACATATTATGGCACATTTCACTCTGATGTATTTCAATGAAAGACTGCGATATATTAAGCAGTCCTAGGTGTTATTTGAGAACAGCTCTCTGCTGTAGTTTAGGAAATAGAAGCTGCCATTTCCCTATTTCATCTTCTTCCTATGATCCTCCACAGGTTGGGAACAGTTGCCTTTGATATCTCATATAGGGTCACTCACAGATGTTTCTTTCATTCCTTATAAAAGCAATCTCAAAACACAGATAGTTGGTACACCCTTCATTTACTATCAAAGGGTCTCAATATAATGCACTAAAGTGACATTGAAAAGAGCCTTCTTTAAGTGAGATGAATTTGTTAATGTGATTTGGAGGTAGCAAGGTAGGTACCTATATCATGTTATACAGGAATAAGATGAAAGAGAAATATTGAAACCTTTGCCATCTCACAGGTGATCCTCTGTCTTGTTTCAGGTAGCTCAGTAACTCTGAAGCATTGTGTTTAGATCACAGAGGAACAACATGAAATGTTTCAAACTGTAATTTATCAGAGAAAGTGAGCAGTTTATGTAAAAAAACTAAGACAACAAAACAAAATAAAAAAGACCTATTAAAAACCAAGCAAAACAAAAACCAAGAAAACAAAAGAAACCCTACCTCCTCCAATTAAAAACCAAACCAAACCAAAACCCAAACTCCAAAAACCCAATTGGAATTGTGATTTTGCAAGAAGTATTCTTGCCACAAGAATTTTTGACGTAGAAACGCGTGCATAAAAGCAGTTCCCTGTTTCACTTTTCCTTCTAGCTGGATTCCTACATTCTCCTTATGAATGTTCAGAAAAAGAGCCCCAAAATGTTAATTTTGCGTGTGCACCTTAACAGTAAGAAAGTCTGCCTTTGAAAAGGAGCTAACTTTCCCCTACAAATTCTTTTTTTAGAGAAAGTTCATATAGATCTTACAGATATTTGCTACATAAATGAGTTAACTCTGAATTTTGTACAGAATATGAAAAATCTGGAGTCTCAAACAATATTGCAGAAAATATGTTATATTTCACTTTAATCTGTTGATAAGAAAAGGTATATTTTGTATGTACTGTGCACAGAACCTCACTGAATTCACTGTTACCTTTTTTTTTTTTTTTTTTTTTTTTTTTCAGCTAATATAAAACCAACAGGGGCCATANNNTTAATTCACTGTTACCTTTTTTTTTTTTTTTTTTTTTTTTTTGCAGCTAATATAAACCCTACAGGGGCAATTTAACTCAGTCAAAGTCAAACTGCCTTCAGTCAGTGTTCACAGCTTCAACAATACCTCCTGAAATGGTGCGTGTTTTGTAGTATCCTGATAGTGATTACATTGAACAAATCAAATAAAGTCAGTTTGATTCACCTAAGATCAGATTAATCAGCAAAGCACAAAATAATAAAAACATTATTTTGACTATCAAACTGAACGGATATAATGGCAGTTGTCAGGGGAAACCATGTGTCATGCACATACATAAACTTATCACAGCAACAAGCTGTAATATTTTGTACCAGGTCTGGTTTCTTTGCAGGAGTGTCTTTCTTCAAGATTACTTTGGGAAGAGGAAGTATGGAAAAAAACTGAAAACTAGGAGGCTTGAATTGATCACAAAGAAGAAATATTCAAATGGCAGCTTAAGAAGATAAATAGTGAAAAGAGTCCCTAAGATAAGTTCTCATTTTGAAAATTATTCATCTGTCATGAAGGCCTGTTGCATAAAAATTTTATGCATGGAAAGTTAGTTATCCACAGGAAAAAATTCATGTATACCTGTATGGCTTTCTCGAAGATTTAGCTGGAAGGCAGCATTTATCTGAAACAAGGTATCGAGCAAAACCTGTTGAACAGTCTGCTAAGTTCCTCAAGTCCTTATGAGCTTATGCCAATACATTTTCCAATGACCAATTATATAATTAAATTTCACAGATTTGGGGGCTGAGAACTCCTATCAAAAGAAACTATCATACCTAGTTTCTAGGAGCATAAAGACCCAAATGGTTTGAAGCAAGACTTGGGTTTCAGATTCCCACATTTGTCAGACCAGGGAGAGATGTGTAACCACCACACAGGAATATTGCATTTCACCAGACACAGGCAGAGTCCTGCAGGTAAGAATATACTGATTTTGAGTAATTTTCTTAATCAAGACAAACTGGAAGAAAAAACAAACCAAGACAGAGAGAAAAAAAGGAAGTCATGCTTCTAGTATCCAAGATATTAAATTATGTCATTAATTTTTTTAAAATCCAATTCTTATTATTCTACAGAATTCTAAAGAAAATGTTAAGAAGAGAAGCCTGGCAACATTCTGAGCAGCAGAAGGAATGTCATACCATGCAGAATGACAGAAGACTAATTAGCCTCATTTTTAGAGTATTATGATCAGAAGCTATGATTGTGTGTTTGATTTCTTATTTCAGGCCTTGAAATATTATAAGACCTTTTTTTCCTGTTTGTTGTTGTTGTTTTGATTTTTTTGTTGTTGTTTTTTGTTTGGTTTGGGGATGGGTTGCTTTTATTTGGTTGGTTTGGTTTGGGGGTTTTTTGTGGGAGAATGGCAATTGTATGCATGTGACTAAACAGAAGAAAGATTCTGTAAATACATATGTAATATTTGCATACATACATATATATTATATAGTAGCTGTAGCAGAACAGAAAATTATTTCTCACAATATATGTTTTTAAATGTTTCAATTCATTATCTCCTTTTCAAAAATAAATTTTTAAAAAAGGACCTTCTAAAAGGCTGATAACTTACTTCAGAGACCATAACAGGGTTATAGTGGTATGAGGGCTGAATTTGTGAATGTAAGTGGTTATGATTTTTTAAACATTTGTTACAAACAACATAGAGTGTATGTAAAGGAAATCTTATAGCTTATCTCAGAAATCAACATTTACACCCTTTAATGGGTTTGAGTACTGAAGCTCTACCCTAGACAAGACTTGGTCATACAAATGAAACCTTTCGTATGGCTGGAATTTCCCTCTTCTGTGAGGAGGTGCCAAGATTATTTGGCTTTTCTGATGGGTAGCTTTATCTCCTTACAGAGTCTATGAAATCTGAAATATCAGTAATTTCAATGAGCAGCCTGATCCACCTGCTGGTTGTTCTGGTGTTCTTTGGTGGTCTGACTCTTGGGAACATAAGCATCTATCTATGTGGCATACCTTCGCAAGCAGGTTGCTCACCTGGGCAGCAATATCTTACCATAATGTGGCAGCCCAGATGGATCTACAGTGACTGTTTACACAGTTTTGTTTGAACACATTTGGGTCAGATCTATCATTATTTCAATGCTTTGGTCCCTACACTAGGTGACAAAAAGGACTGTCATGATTTATGCCCAGAGTGCAGCACCACACAGCTACTTATTCATGCACCCCACCCTGGTGGAAGGAGGATTGTTCTCAGAGGAGAATGAGAAGTAAAGTTTGTACTTTGAGATAAGAACAGTGTAATTATTGAAACAAAGTAAACAATTTAAAAAAAAAACCAAACTACCAAAGAAAACCGAGTGTACAATACAATTGCTCACCACCTACTGACCCCATCCCCAATTGGAACTCCTTCTGGATGAATCCCCTAGTTTGTATAGTGGGCAAAGTGTTCTTCAGTGTGGAATATCCCTTTGGTTAGCTCAAATCACCTGTTCAGGCTATCATCTCTCTCAAGTTTTTTGAGTATCTCCCCACTGACAGAGCATGTAATACAGAAAAAGTCCTTGATTTAGGATAAACATTACTTAGCAACAAAAACACCAGTGTATTATCAACATTATTCTCATAGTGAATTCAAGCCATAACACTGTACCACCTACTGAGAAGAACTTAACTTTACCCCATACAAAACCAGAACAAAGTACTGGAAAGCATTTAGAGTTGGGGGGAAGTGAAATATGTTAAAAGCAAGCAATGCATTGTCATCAACAGTGTAAACAAATGGCAGTTGGTACACTTCCTCATCCATATTTTTTTTGTCAGTCAGTGCTATGCAATGCTATATAGTCTTGTTTTATCTTAGTTGAAGTAAATTCACAGCTGCATTACAGAGGTGAAAAACTATCCCTTTAAACAGCTTTTCATTGTAAGCTAATTAGTTGTTTATGGGCTGCTCGTTGGAGGACAAAAGGGCCAAAGCAGCTTTTTTTTGACTAATGACAATCATGAAATAGTAGCACTTTTCTCTACTCAGCCTTCTGCAGCAGATTTTAAAAAAAAAGTAAAAAAATATGTGGTCTGAACATGTTCAAACCCGACTTCTGTAGCTGGATCTACACTCGACCTAGAGATGATAGCTATATTTCTCCTTTTCTCTCTCTTTTTTTACTTCTTCGTCTAATCTATTTTCTTAATATTTTGGATAACTTATGGCCAGATGGGCTGGATTTTGCTAAATTGTATGGGTTAGCAAGTGCTAAGTCAATGCTTTGTGGAATGGTTTATTTTTGTTGTATGTTACTGTTTTAACTATTGCCAAGGTCTCTTATTTTCTAAAGTTTACCAGTAAAGTATCCTCTGATAAAATGTGTGCAGCTTTTTCTTCTATGCGCTCTCTCTTCAGGTGTTCTAATAACTCAGTGGGCAAATTTTTGGAGCCTTATATATTTTTAAAGTAAAACTCTTTTGGTGAGCTCATAGCTTGAGACTTGGGGTCTTACAATATTCCAGTCAAAAAAGACAAAGACATTTGTGAAAAATGCAAAAATAATGTGTGGAAGTGAAAAAAAGACTTATTAACCTGGAGATAATGGACATATTAGAACACAAAGGAGTGAAAATCTACCATTGTTTAAGCCATGGAGACTTACCTCAATTTTCCATGGTTTCAGGACCCTGGTATATTAATATCAGTCAAACTTTAATTAAAAATTACATTGGTTAGTGACAAACTGTAATCCAGATCCTTTTTTCCCCACTAGATAAAAATGAAGGTTTGCCATACAGGGAAAATATTGTCAGAACTACAGATTTGAAGACGTTGACTTTACAGGTATGTCTGTACATTCAAGGAATATTCACTGTAAGATAGACTGTAAACCACCAGCTACAGATCATCATTGCAGTTAACAATAGTTCTTAAGAGTGCACAATAAAACTTGATTTTGCAAAGATTTCACCTCATAAATTAAGGAACCTGACACTGTGAAACAATGGTGCACTTGTTCCAGGATCACACATTATAGGAATGGATGGGATGTACCCTTATCCTTTTGGAGACAAGACACATTATAGTTGTTCTTGACTTCAACACAACAGCTGTTATTTATAAAACTTCTCCTAGATGGATGTCTTTTGAAGGTTTGGAAAACAGAACATAATTAAAATCTGACTGGAGAAAAAGTCCACTGCCAAATAACACAGTGCCTGGAACAACTCACATAAAACTTCTTTCAGATGTCACTTACACTGTTGCAGAGTCCCATGAAGATAAAGCCTTTGACATTTTGCTGTTGTAAGTGCTGCCTCTCTGTCATTCCTTCCTTACTCTGGCATTTGTTAATGTGTTATGTTTATGCTGTGCTATCACATGTTGCTGTCTCCTGCCTGAAAGGGAACTGGCAGTACCTGCCAGGAGTCGTAAATGACCAGAAGCATTACAGTGCTCCAGCTTTGCCAGAGATGGCAGAGTGTGTGGATTAAGATGGATGAAACCTTTGCTTTATCCAGGGGCAACCAGCACCTCTATAAACAAAACAAAACAGAGGGCTTTTTGTTCTACCCTTACCTTCACACTTGACTTGAACGTCTTGAAACTGGAAGGCTGTTCCTTGGCTTAGCAAGCCCTGGGAATGTCAGTCCAAACCATACCATATACTTGACAGAAGCCCAGCCTGGACAGGGAAACAGTCACTCTCCTCTCTCTTTCCCTTCTTTCAAAAGTCTATTCCCTATAACATGGTGAACCCTGAAGAAGGGGGAAGATGAAGGTCAGCATTTCCACCTCTCTGGGAGGATGTGCTTTCCATACCTGATACTCGTATAGAAGCTGACACTGTCTGGAATAGTCCACTGTGAGCTGCAGAAGACAGGTGCATCACTTGCCCTGTCCAGATCATTATAATACAAATAATTAACAACAGAATAACAGAGAGGGATCTGGATCCCGGTTTCTGCAGCATTGTGGAAATGGTTGTATTAGTAGAAATTAAGTAAAGTTACCATACAGAAATCAAAAAAGGATAAAAAAATCCTTCTCTAGTATGTCTTTTGTACATTCACTGTCCCATTACAGCTTCTGTGATAATAAATTTTCCTGCCAGAAAGAGGAGCAGGGTCTCCATAAACCCTTCTGAATACACTCATTCCTTTACCAGTCAGAAGCTAAAACATTTAAATGCAGCTCTCTTCAGTAAATGATTCTTACCCAAAACATATATTCATTAAGCGTTATCTCATTGCCTTGAAGAATAATGTAACAGTGAGATTGATTTTATACACAGGAAGGAGAAAGTAGCAAATATTCACCAAGGTAAAATAATTAAAAACATATATAACAGGGGAGAGGACAATTAAACTCTGACTAGAACAAGAAGTTCTCCTTTACTGGAAGCTCTTCATCTGAGAAGCAAACAAATTCAATATAAAGATTCAGAAAATCACTCCATCTGTACTCCTAAATATTAACAACAATTATATGCTCATCCTTCTTTGCAGAGCAGCTCTGGTTTCTAGTAGCAACTAAAAGATTTGTAAAAACCATCAAAAAAATATTTCTAGTGTATTCTTCAAGTGGAAGTGTATTCTTCTGTCATCCATCTAAGGCACAATTAACAAGCCTTCCCATCTGTGGCAATATCTTCAGATTCTGCCTTCCAGTGGACTGAGTTGCCTAACACATAATTTGAGAGTAACATACTTAAGGGAAATTTGGGGTATTTCACAGTGACAAGAAAAGCCAGTAATGATTACTGTGAGGCTGAAAAAGTTGGTATTTTCTTTTCACCTACAGCAAAATAGTATCCCAAACAAGGATGACAACACCGAAGAACTGATAGAACATGCTGCAAGATTTCATGATGATTAACAAAACAAATGTTTAAAATTGTTTACAGAGAACCCACCACCATGAGTGGAGAATACCTGAGTAAGTGATTTGGTAAGTCATGAATACACTGGCAAAGCAGGACACCATCATGAAAATCTTTAAATACATATAGATAGTATAGAAGGTTCAGTGAACAGTAAAAATATTGACAGCCTATTGTTATCCTTGAAAGCACCAATTGCAGCATGTACAATATACTTTTTCTAATGCCTTGTGTGAAGACAGCACATTTGAGCACATTAAAACGTAATAATTAAGGCCAAAACCAAGTTCCTGTAATGTTGTAAATATTTTAGAAAAGAAACATAGCAAAACAAAACTAAACAGAGCCACTTTGTAACTCATGCTTTTGGGAGCACACCAAGAACTTGAAAAGCAACAGCAAAGATTGAAAATAAACATCTACCTTATGCATGAATCACATTTGATTAGAAGTATTCCTGAGAAATTATGCATTTGATCATTAAAAAAAAAAAAAATCCCAAACCCTGGAATTGGAAGAGTTAACAAACTAGATACATTAAGGTAATTTTTAAAAGATATAAATAGTATGTACTGAAGACCTCAAATGACTGGTACAGAATTCTGCAAGACAAAAATGTCCAAGATGAATTAAACTGCACTACAGCAATAAGGACAACATGTCAATATTTGCTGATATAGAAGGATATACATGGCAGTTATTTGTTCAGTCACCCAGATTACCAAACTGTGTTAAATCATCCTTTAAAGATTTTGTTACCTCCTTACTAACCCACACAAAGGAAGAACATTCATAGTTAAGTGTAGGCTTTGGAATGTGCAATTATATCAGTGGACAGAGTTGAGCCCAAATTTTGCTGTTCTCTAGGGCCATTTGTCACTGTCATTCTTCCACTTAAAAAGAGATTTTTCAACACTAGTGTTGGGAATTCAAACACTATTTCTTTTGAAATTCTGTGGGTATATCATTCTGAAAATCTTATTCCCAAAGATTAAGTAGTAATGAGCATTAAACACTTTGCCTAAGCTCAGGCTTGGTCAGTACAAAGGACTTCTCTGTAATGATAACGGCATATACACAAACACACAACATTTAGAAAAGAAATATCTCCCCAGGTTAGCAAATTGCCAATGTTGCTGAAACGTGTTGATCCTGGGGCTGAAATCAAACTTCAAAGACATGAAACGAGCCCCAGGCTTGCTAAATACTATGTTGATTCCTCTTCCAATTCAGACAGAATGATACTGTACACAACAACTTCAGCCACTGTATCTAGCCTAAACATTATGAATCTTGGTGCTCCAGTTTCTGTACCACTCTCCAGAAACTATTTTGTGTTCTAATTGACCACAGTTACACATTTTCTCTGTTATTCATCCTCTATTATTCTTTCACTGAAGGTTATCCCATTACTTCTTGTTATGTCTCCCTAAACTGCTCTGAACAATATCTCCACCTTTTTTGCCACACAGAAAAAGAATTTCGCTGTTCAAAGATTAAACATTTTATTTAAATATTAAACAATATTTCTTATCTCTTGATTGTTAAGTCAGTTTGAAAACAAGATTTAAACTGGTTTATAAATCTCTGAGAATGATCTCCGGTGTAACTGGTGCCATAAGTCATAACATTTTCCCATCAGCAGCAAGGTAACCGTTCTACCACTTTCATGTGGAACGGTTCTTTATTGTTAGGGTAGGATGTGCCACACTCTAAAAAAAACCCAACCAACCAACCAAAACCAAAACCAAAAATAAAGAACCCCCACAACAACAAAATCCAACAAAACAAAACAAAACAAACAAAAAAGAAAAAGAAAGAAAGAAAAGAGCTTTGCTGTGCTGCATTAACACAGAAACTTTTGTTTGGGTTGTTTTTTTCTCAAATGTTACAGCATTACATACACCTTTCTAATCACAGAATCACAGTCACCTGACAGCTTCAAAATCTCCTTATGAAACAGAGAGGATACTGTGAGGTGTTGGAATATGAATATGAGGGTTCTATTAAACTTTTCACACAGAGTGTTAGAATACCTTCTGAGACAATTTCCTCACCTTTTGAAATCATTCATAAACACTTCATAAATGTTAAAGACAGAACTTTCTTTCTTAACCCTTTCATACCACAGAAAGAATGTTTCATTTGAAACATTCAGTCAAAACAAAGATTGCCAAAGAGCTAACTTCAAGATGCTTTGAACTCTGCTTATTGGTGACTTTTTTTACAACCAAAAAGAAGCGACATCAGTAGGCATGCTTTTTTTAACATGGTAGAAATCTTTCCACTCTTGTCTTGTTCTTAGAAGTTGAGATCAAAGTCTCAAGACCTCTGGTTCTAATCAGAAGGAAAAAAGTCCCAGACTTAATCTCCTGTGAAAACCCTGAAGAAAATGAGTCTTAATTCAGGACAGGGTTTCTGGAAGGCTTTATTCTGCTCTGGTTAAGGACAGTGAAAACATTTAAATTGATTTAAAATGGCAGTGTAGTAGATCCCAGGTTAGCTGGCCTGATGCTAGCAGAAAAGGAGCTTGTGAGTATTTTTCACATTCTAGAGCCCGTACTAATCATATCACATGTCATACTAGTAATAATCACTGATATTACCTAATCACACTCAAACTCTGGGATTTGCTAACTCGGAAAAATGTTGAAACTGATTGGTGTGATGGATGATGCTTTGTGTTTGTTCATTAAACAGAAAGACTAAGAAACCATGAGAACTGGGCAAGGTAC
>JAWWEU010000091.1:22687963-22699109 GCA_035583155.1 Acropternis orthonyx
TTTATTTTATTTTATTTTATTTTATTTTATTTTATTTTATTTTATTTTATTTTATTTTATTTTATTTATTTTATTTTTATTTTATTTTATTTTATACACACATCAGTTTTTACAATAAAACAACATGAGTGAAAGTCTGACTCCACTGAAAGTGATGACAGTGTTCCAGATGATTTCTGAATGGCCCCGCTTTAAGAGTGGTGTCCAGCCTCTGAAGCTGGTCCCTGAACAAATCCATGCACATACAAGAAGAATACAGATACTTTGATACAGTATCTGCTGGAAGAGTAGGATACTGCCAATTTTGTCTCATACCCATATAATTTCATGCTCTCTGCCAGATAAACATTTTAAGTCAATATTGAAAGTCTAATACATGGAACTTCATACTAAATACCTGGTGCAGTTTTCCAGGTCACTGGAGCATACTCTGAAATGGCTATCAAGGGTTTGCCAAAGTTTTCTGTTACTATTGTTTCTGAGTCTTCTAAATATACACTTGATAGCTTGAAATTTACTCTGCACAGATTACTTTGCAAAACAATAACTGTAAATTTGCAGCATCTGTGAAGCAAATGTGCAGCAAAAGCCAGTATTACTGACTCCAGTTCTTGACCCATGCACTTGAATGGCAGAAAAAGTCAGCACATCTAGAAAACATTAACTTCTGCCCTTCAGTTTAGGTTTATATTTCTGGGCGTGCCTACAACTAGGATTAGTGTGTGGTGACATCACGTTGTGAATATAATTTTCCCACTGAAACAAATGGACCTGAAAAAGTAAAATTCAGTTGTTCTATGGCTATAGTTGAGGTACATGTAGAAGAGCAATTAGGTCTTGAAACTTCCTTAAATTAATTCTTCAGCAGACACAAATTCCTTTCAATTCCAATGGTACTGGAACCCTAACATTTAAGAAGTAGAAGATCAAGGGCATTCATTCATTACCAATAAGGCATTTGATTTTAATGTCTTACACAATCAAAGCCGGTCAATATTTCCTGTAAAACTACTTGTCATTTGACAGCAAGGCATAAAAACTAGCAAAACATTTGTGTACATGTCTGTTATATCATCCAACAAAGGATGCTACAAAAAGAGTAAGTGAGCTTTTGTATGAAATAACGTGCCTACTGAAGTTAAAATAGAAAAAAAAATAAGGTCAATTTACAATAAAGAACTTTTCATTTAAACCAGCCAACAAAAAAAAAAAAAAAAAAAAAAAAAAAGACATGAAAAATATTCTTCCCAAGCAAAGAACCAGATTCAAAACCAGCCATATATGTTTTTCAAAAGGTTTAATAGTGCAGCATCCTCCAGCGAAGAAGACAGTAAATACAGTACATGGATCTTCATCACTAGCTAATAGATTAAAAGTTAAATTCTTAAGCTGAGTCAAACAAAACTAAGACCTGGTAAACAAAGTAAAACAAAAGTAGCAAATCTGAAGCCAAACCCTGTGGCTTAAGTACAGTTAAAAAAAAAAAAAAAAATGATTTCCAGAAAGTTCAGCACAGACGAAGAAAAAATGCAGTGAGTGAGAAAGTGCCAAGACAAAGTTAACGTAGTGGTGGGTTGATTTTCTGTTCTTTTCTCAGGCTGGATTCCAACATAAGTGCTGAGAATGGAGAGTGCTGGAGCAGAAATTGGTCCTGGAAATGAAACAGAAGGACCCAGTAAAGATTTCTGAACATACTGTCCATTTATTAGGGTTGTGAGTAATAAATCCTCAACACTGCTTGCTAAGCCATCAGAAACAAACACTTGGAGCAGTGAAGTGGGAAGACATACCCTGTGCAGCACCCTCATCTCTGTCACTGGACTTCTGTGAAAACAAAGATATGAGAGACTGTTAAAGCCAAAACTACCTAGTCTTCACCCCTGAGAAATCAAACGCAAATACTCGTGTCTGTGACAACTTGGCAACCATGTTGAATGCATAAAAAAAAAAAAAAACACAGGACAGAGCAACAAAAACAAGGCAACTTTATTGCTTGCGCAGAAGTAGGCTTACACTGGCTAGGATGGAGGGAAAATATTGGGAAAATTTAAAATAATTCCTTTATGCTAACTGTTAAAAAAAGGAATTAATCAGAATGGAGTTCTTTAGGCAACAGTTTTCTTGAAATTTGATTTCTGATTAGAACTGCCTATGTAGAGTCTCTCATACCTAATAAAGAACTATTTCCTCACCTTTCACTCTGAAGGAGTGCCTTTTTCTTTTTTTCCCCTACACTTCTGTTTACAAGAAATGTACCTGAACCTAATGTTTTTTATAACCTTTCTGTTAAAAACATTCACTGGGGACAAGCAGATATATATACATATACAGAGGGCATGACCACATTGGCCTCAACTCCTCACACACACACAAGAAAAGACCAACCAGTCCTTTCAATGAGTATCTAAAAATCACAAGCACCTGACACAGTAAATTAAGGTGAAAATAATAATGTATTCATCCTACAGGGAAGAACAACAGTTTGCCCAGAAATCGGTGAAAAATAAGAAAGCAATATGGTGTAGATATTTTATTTTGTCCATCAACAAGACTTTGAGGCTAGCACTTCCCCCTCATTCCCTTTTGGTGGGAAGATGCCTGGCCTGTCAATCAGTGAACTGTCACAGTGGGTAGCCTGCTGTGGTTAGGAGCTTGGAGCAGTGCTCCTAATGCTAAACTTTGAGCCTCATCCACTGGAAGGGCATCTGATTTGCTCCTTTTCCCCATAAACTGGACATGTAAGGGTGTATTCCCCAGATTTAGCTGAAAACTGTATTTGAAAGTCAGTTATCTTCAATGAAGCAAAACCTTTTGCAGTTATACAAAGGTGGGCATTCAGTATTTGAGTTTATATCATGGAAACAACCATTTCACTTCATCTTGCTAGTCATCTTGATCATCACTATGAGAATAATTGAGAAAATTGGGATCCAACTAGGTATCTCCTCACTGTTCATCCTTCTCAGTATATATAGCAGCCTTCTCTTTAACAGGCTCTATTTGCCTACAACACCATAAGTGATTCCTGCATATGTGAGCTGACTATGATCTAGTGCTGCAGTTTTTATTCTAGCAACCTTTTCTGATTTTCGAGCTGTGGATGTCACATTTATACAGCATATTATCAAGTGTGACTCTTATACGGTTCCAACTTGTTAATCGTAGATGATGTTAACCTTCTAACCTCTGCCTCACTGCTGAAAACATCTTCCTAGAAGCCAGTGCAAGCCTGGTTTTCCTTTTTCCTACTTCAGTTTGTTGGAACATTTTCACTTCTTCAATTCCTTCTAAATATCTCTGTAATTGTAACCATGTTTGAAATGAAACAAAATTCTCACTCAGAATTTTTCCATCCCTCATTTTTCTGGTCTTAAATAACATTTGAAAATATGTATCCTTGCTTTCAAACAGTCTTGTCACTAGCCTTCCTTAATCACAACAAGGGTATAGCAGTTGCAATATGCACCTGAGTCACAATGTAAATGTGATTCTTATTACAGATTTCTATAATACATTCAATGTCACAGCCAGTAGAATCACTTAAGTGACCTAATTGATCAATTGACTCAGCTGACATAGCCAGCAGACACAGTCAACACATAAAGCTGTTTCCTTAAGAAAGGGCCATTCTTACCTATCCATGGAGAGATGTCTGTGCAAGTTCAGGTTTCTTTGCATCTTTTCTGGTTGGTCACTCCCTTCCCCTGAGCTTCATGACTATTCTGGGCCTTGTCTTCTCCTCTAAACCTTCTTCCATTTGTTGATCCAGAATAACCAGACATAAGGCATTTTTTTTTTCACAAAAGAGACAAAATATAAGGTTCTGATTCAGACAACTCTCTTACATGAGAAACTGTTGGCTGCAGCTTTATGCCTAGTCATGGCAACAGTCAAAAACAACTTTAAGAAAATCTTTCACAATGCAATGCCTACACTCAGTCTTGACCTCAGTTGATGTCCCAGATTCATGAAGAAGTCAGTCCTATTCTCTTAATGAACAGTACAGTATAATTTTTATTGTATTGTAAAATTAAATATTAAGGATTTACTTTTTTTTGAGCTTATGGACATCAATAAAACACTCAAAAAGATGAAAATAAAAGGAAGGAGAGAAAATAAAAGGAAGACATGAAGAAGAACAGAAAAAAGTCTCAGGAAAAGAATTAATGAAAGAGCAGATCACTGGAAGAAGAGAATTAAAGTCTTTATTAGTGCTAATCACTTTACATGAAGAAAACTGTAATGTGAAAAATTTGATTTACAGCCACATGAAACAGAAACCACATGCCATACAAACCATGAACAAAACCTTTAGGCCACAGTGATACACTAAAGGGTCCCTTCTCCTTCTGTCAATTGTGTTATAAACCGTAAACAGAAAAGCCCAAAGCCCCACAGATCATTGCTTCCTTTTGAAGAACGCTTCATTCTAGGCCTTGCTCATTCACAGTGACCACAAGTCTGCTCTATGTCATTGAGTGCCTTCCCTTTTATCCTTATTACTGTCTAAACACCTTGTGCAGAGACTGCTCAGCTCTAGGCCCGGGCCACCACTGGCTCTACAGCTGGACGAACAGGCTTGGACAATTTCAGCCAAAGCACGAGAGAAGCCCAGAAAACAACAGGGCAATGAATTTCTGTATCCATACCATGTCTTTCCCCTTATCCTTCTGTCCTTGCCTGAGAAGAAGGAGGGAAGGTGCAGCAGAACCATCACCATCAACCTCTCAGGTCCCAACTACTTGAGGACCATCAATCCTGGTTCACTTGTCAGCTACACAACACTCGTTCCTGGGTCAGTCTGGGAAACCTGATGGCCCCTCCAGGAATTTTCTCTGGCCCTGGAAAAAACCAAAATGAGGAAAGTGGAACTTGTGCACCCATCCTGAGTTTTCTTTCTTCTCCTTGACCAAGCTGCTGAAGACTTGGCAAGAAAAAGGAAAGGTAAATGGAAAGAGGACAGGGAAGATGAAGCAGAAAACTGAAAAGGAAAGGGAAAAAAAAAGAGTTCATTCTGGTGGAGAGATGTGGGTGTCAATGAGCTGGTTATGCGGGTGCTGTCATGATTTCTGTCTATGGCTAACTGTTTTCTGCTGTTTCTGCTCCGGCCTGGCCCTCATGGCCTCCCAGTTCTGTCTCATGTTTCCAGTGAGGCAGTCAGTGGCACTGTGTGCAGTTTTGAAGGCTGTGTTCTGCAAAGGTCTTTGAGATGGTCTTTAAGATGGGGTCATAGTAAATATATTTGGCAAAAGGCTTAAAAGACAAAGACAAGAAACAGGTAAATTGCTAATTTAAATGCTCATATACACAGATCCTACTGACAGTGGGTGGTGGAGACTGTAAGAAGTCCAGAAGACACTGAACAATCATCTGTTGCAGGAATCATTCTGTGGGACTTTAAGGGCATCCAGCCAACACTTGTTAATTGATAGGAAGAAGAAAACAAGATTATTATAGGCTATCGGTATGGGTGTCACAGGAAAGAAAAAGCTTATTAAATATTTTAGGAGATTTTGAGGCTGTATAAATATTACTGTTGTATGTTTTAAGGGTTTGTGAGAATGTACAAGTATTATGGGAGTTTTGTAGGAAAGATTAAGGAAGCAAAGGATAAAGATGGACCAGGGAGGACCAACACTGGGAAGACAGGAAAGAGAGGCAAAAGGGATTAATCAGTCAAAGCCTACATTTGATCACCACAGCTCTTACTAACTTTTAACTTTTTGACTTTTCTTTTGAACTATTTTGTGTATGTGGTTCCTATTCTCAGTATATGTGTAGGTATGATCATCTAGTGAGCTCGGAGATGGAGTAGGAGGTCTGGGAGATGGTTATGGGGTACATGTGGGTTTAGGGACAAACTGCCACAGAAACCAGGAGTGCTGGACCCAGGCAGTGGAGATACCACAGGTCTGAGAGCCAGGTACTGGAGACACCTGCGTGAGCTTGTGGGTGCATGAGTATCCCTGAGATGCAGTGCATTTCAGGCCTTATTTGCTAGTGAGTAAGAGCAAGGTCAGGCCATTTGTGTTGGTCATGGTTGCATGATAATTGTTTATGTGTGAGTGCCTGTCAAGGCCCTGTTCTCCTGTCTATGCTGATCTGTGACCATCTACGTCCGTATAGGGAGTGCCCATCTACTGGGACTTTGCACCAAGCTTCACCACCAGCTGTATTTGGAATGAGGAAGAGCAGTAACATCATATCTAGATGACTGGGAAGAGAAAAATTGCTATGTTGTTGTGTCACTGAAGTTTAAAAAGGGCTAGGTCCAGGTCTGCCCTCAAACTGTCCTAAATAGATAGCCCTGCAGGCTTTCTGAGGATTTGAAAATCGTCTCAAGGGCCATGCTAGTATGGGTGTTACCAAACACCACACAGTCATCTGAGGTGTGTTTAATCATCAGTCATCTAAGTACTTCAGGTCTAGAACCTTGTAATGCTTGATGGATTTGGGTATTTTCTTTTTTCACAACACAGTTATGGCAAATATTACACTGAATAAAGGGTTTCTAAGTCTTTTACTTTTGATGGTAGCCTTTCAATGGTAGGAGACCAAAAGATTTAGGCCAGAGGAACATAGATAGACATATAGCCATGCAAGTGCCAACCAGTTTAATAGCCTGGAAGAGAATTATACATTGATCTATGTTCATGTTTTCATCACCATGTTCCTCATGGAGTATACAACAAGTACATACGTCACAAGCTCAGTGCCATGTAACCAAGAGGCCTCCTTTAATATTTTCACATTTTGTAAGCAGGAGTAATAGTTCTTTTTGCATTGCAAAGCTTTTCTTTTGGTTTGCTCTGTTCCATGCCATTGGCAATTTTTATCCTCTAGTAGCATGTTCTCCACCTCATAATGGAGGATAGGCTACAAAATTTTGATCATGTGAAGAAAATGTGGAAAATAATCTTTCTCAGCATCACAGTCCTATGGCTGGAGAAGGATGCTTAGTTTCATAGGTAAAAAAAATTAGAGAGTACATGAAATGTATACTCACCCTGGGGAATTCTATATACATGATCCTGGCTCATTGGGTGAGTAATTGAATATCCATCTTTTCTTTCAAAAGCTGACTAAAAAAAAACAGTAGCCTTCATGGTCTCTCACATCATGCTCTGTAAATAGCTCAGAAATTTTGTGTTCATAAAGAGCTGAATACAGTTCATGAGACAATAGTCTCTTCTAGATTCTGTCTTTTTCAACTTTTCTTTCTACCCTCTCAGCTAGCTCCCAGTGCAAACTGCTGAGATAAAAGGTGCCCCAGTTTCTTGCATACAATCCCTATTATAAAAATACAGCCTTTCCTTGTTTTGTGCCTTTTTATCTTAGGTATGAAACATAAATGCAGTTTCATATTCAAGATATCTCCATGACATTAACTGCATTTCCAGCTTTTATTTTTGTGAGGCATTTTCACATAGGCTTTACACCTCTGTTACAAAAGTAAAAATGAACAATCCATTCACTTTTTAGTAGCAAGGACTTTTTGTTTTTGGAAATGTTTCTCAAGTCTGGAATGCATGTAGAGCATCTTAAACTCTCATACTTGCTTGCCGCACAGCCCTGTAACTCAAGAACTGATCAAACTCAAAACTGCACAGAACATGAATTGTTTTTATTAATCCCATCCTCATTCCCCTTATGGTTTTATTGTTTATTATATTTGATAACAATTATGGTCCAATAATGCACACCAAGAGGCTGCATGCTTTAAAACACCTTCACACCTCTGACTGCAATGTTAAGTGGCAAAAAACTATAATGGGGAACTTTTTTGCTATTAGGAACAAAGTGGTTAGTGTCGTCCTGCTTAAATTACTTGCTTGAATGCTTTAATTGCTGTGTGAAAATGTTTTAGCCTCAGTCTGTCTGTAGTTTCTGTGTTCTCTACACTTTGCTAAACTGCTTCTAACAGCCACAAGTATGCAGAACTTCTGCCTATCAGACACACCTCCCAGATATATTTAGATAATACATTCTTTATTGTGAAAATGTTTTTACTGACATCATCTTGTTTGGAAAAATATTGTATAGCTACAAAATCTCACCATTGGGCTGCCACTTTCTACACAACAATTGTGTTTCTCTAAAGGTACTTTCTGACCTTCTGTGAGGCATAAACATTGCCTCTGTCCAGGCCTTGTTGCCCTCCCTACTCTCTGTTCACATCATTTGTTTGTCTTGTAGTTGTTTCAAATAGTGAATTTACACTATCAAAGACCCTGCTGCTCCAGGAACACTGTCAGTCTGTTTCAGCAGGCAATTCAGCATATTCACCCAGTTATTTCAGACAATTAGTTCAACCTGTAGTCAAAGAAACTCTAGTAATAGCACCAGGAACATGCGATGTCTACTTGACATCTTCACCCTTGTTTCTTCCCTTCTTTGAACATTGTTGTCCTTTCTGTGAATGATGTTTCAGAAACAAGAAAAACACCCCATAAAAAGAAACACCGTGCCTTCCTTCTCACCAGTCAAATCTAGCTTTGGAACATGTTAGAGGAATGAGTGAAGGATGAGTAATGGTACTGCAGATAGCTGTGACCTTAGCTCACAGGTGTGGGAAAATGAGACACAACAATAGCAGAAGCAGATACACTTCCAATCTGGGCAGGTAGAAATTCAGCAGTTACTATAAAAGCAATTCTCTTTTACTTAATTATACTCTGATTTTTTTCCTTCCCTATGGCTGAGCTTCTGTCATGCATACAGTTCTAGATCAGGATATTCCTTTTGTAGAGTGGACATCTTTAATAGCCATGGCTACCAATTGTCACAGTAAAAGCAACTTAAAACTCACAGTGAGGGAGGAAGCCGGGTGGGAAGTGAAACACAGAGAAATGGCCAGTCTCAGCTAGGGTGCCCACACTACCAGCCCTTTGCTGTGGTGAACAGTTCAATTATGTGGGGCAGTGCTAAGGTGATTGTGGCACTGTGGTGGTTTGTCTCCCCAGTTTCTGAATCTCCCCCTACATTTTCCACCCCTAGTGGGGCTGCATGATATCCCTAAGGAAAGGACTCAGGACCCTGAACTCCCAGCCAGATCCTGAAAGTTCCAAACATCCAACACTCCCAGGGTCGCTGGGACTGTGAAGGGGGTACAAATAGTTTTCTTGGAAACTGGAGCAACCAAATGTGAGGAGGAAGACAATGCTATCTTTCTTAAAAATGGAGAAGCCAGCACAGGGAAGAGGAAGCCTGTTCTTTCCAGGAGGGAGCACTGGGGAAAAGGAGACCAGGGAAGTGCATCCACCAAGCACCATCAAGTGCAGATGCTGCTGCTTTGGACAGGCTCAATGATCAGAACAGGAGAAACAAAAAGAAAAAAATATAAGAGCCATTGGAATCTGAAAAAGAATGTTTTTTGACAGATTGCCCTTTCCATGAAGGCTCAGAGGTGCAAGTGACAGGAAGTGAAAGACCTCAAAATCACCTAGGGTCTGGTGGGGGTTAAACACTGGGAAACTGCTTTATAATTTGTGTCTGTGGAATGCTCCAAGAGCCTACCACCCCTGCCAAGGAGAGAGTCCCACAAGAAAGCAAGTCACTGTCTTTCCAGTGCTCAAGCTGTGGACATGCCAGTTACCCACCCCAACATCTGGCCCCACCTCTTAGAATGAAGACCCTTTTTACTTCTGTTAGTCCTGGTACAGGGACTAAGTTCCGAAGATTATCTGCACTTTCAACTCATGCCAATCTTCACTTACAGCCTTTTAGTCAGTGATACTGGGCCACAGAGAGAATTGACTCTAACAGCTCAATTTAATCTGTACTGGACCAATCTCATTACAAGTCCTGCAAAGAACTACAATGAGTAAAGAAAGGAAAAGTGTAAAGAAAACCAAGCTCCCATGCTGTTGCAATCTCAAACATGAGCAAAGAACATCCATCAGGGAATTTCTAAGGAAAAGAAGGTGGTGGTGTTGACTGCCTTAGAACTGCAGCTTCCATGTCAGAAGTAGATGTGTTTTCTCTAAGATGTTGGGTGGAAATCATCCACAGGGTAGCAAAAGATACTAAGCTGACCTGGAGATACTGACTGTGCAACTCTTTAATATTCTGGATTTGCCAGCAGAAATATTGTTACATGTGCATGCAATAAAACCACAGAAGCAGCGTACAATTACACATGAAGTGACACTAGGCTGTTTTTAGCAGCCCAGGAAATACAACACTGTCCTAGAAAACCACATTTTCTATATCTGAAAAGAAAAAAAAAGTAAAGGCTTTGTGACTTCATGAGGGGGAGCATCATAAAAGTGGGAGGAACAAAACATGCTCTGCAACAAGGGATGCCTGTTTGCCTTCAGAGGCAACTAGATTAGCAAAGCAAAGGTCATGTGCAACTAAGCATGAGCTCATCAGTTTTTTACTTAAACAGGAGTTGTACATAGCATGCGTGTGTATTAACTGTGTTTCTTTGTCTCTACTGTACTCAACAAAATACATACAAAGGTAGACAATTTTGAGAGAGGATGTAAGTAAATGCAGTTTATTGTTAAAGGTACAGCCAGGAAAGGACTATCTCAATGCTGAAAAACATTCCCTTGCCTTGTGTCTCTTTCAAAACAAGTTCTTCTATCTAAGTGTATATAATCTCAGTCAGTGTCAGCTACCCAGCTGGCTGAATGGAGAAAAACCCCAATGGTATTCAAACATCCAGTAGCTGCTGAGATAGGAGATAAATTAACCCAAATGGCATTCAGTCCATGTACTGACCCATGCAGCTTATTAAAGTCCAAGAATTTGTTCTTTTGCCTGTTTCTCTTACTGCGTTTCTCAAGCTAACTGCATTTCACAAGCTAACAGTGCTGTGTGAGAGCCTGAGTTGTAAAACTGTGATTAGTAGGGGAAGGATTTGCACATCTCTCTTTTGAAAAGAGATCATCCAATTCCCACACCTTTGCTCAATATACTCTCTCTTCAGGCAAAATTTTTTACAGAACTGTAAGTCATTGAAAAGTGTCTCACTTTAAAAGAAAACTAGATGTCTATCTGCACTAGGAAGAGGGCCTCTTTTCAAAAACCACCACAACCTTTGAAATTAAGATACTTTAATCAGAAAATGTATAGAAAAGGCTAACTGTTCTTTACTACAAATATATATAACCAAAAACCCCCCCCAAACAATCAAACC
>JAWWEU010000091.1:22702396-22713533 GCA_035583155.1 Acropternis orthonyx
TTCTTTTAACTGAAACTCTGTCACATTGGGAAGTGGTTGGCATTTTGCCAAGAGTCAAACCAAAACAATAACACAAAACAACTGTTGGAAGTCAGTCACTTGTGGTGTACCACAGGGATTGATACCAGGGCCGATATTGGCCAACAGCGTCCTCATTAAAGGCCTGGACAATGGGACAGATTTCATCTTTACCAAATTGACAGATTAAAGAAAACTGGGGAGAAAGGTTAATGAGCCAGAAGAATGGATTGCCATACAGAAAGAATTGGACAGGCTGGAGAAGAGGGTCAACAGGAACTTCATGAAACTCAATAAAGTGAAGTGCAGAGACCTACACCTTAAGAAATAATCTCAGGCACCTATTCATGCTGGGGAGCAATGTCTATTGCAGAAAATGCCATGTGGGTGCCGGTGGACAACAGTTTGAACATGAGCCAGGAATGTGCCTTTGAGGCAACGAAGTCCAACAATCTTTTGGGTTGCATTAGAGCTAACGTTTCATTAGAGCTAACATTGCCAACAGAGCAATGAAGGTGATCTCTCCTCTCTACTTAGCCCTGGAGAGGCACATCTGAAGTGCTGAGTCTAGTCTTAGGCTCCACAGTAACAGAGACATGGACATACCAGGAACACCAGCATGATGAAGGGACTGGAGCTAAGAGTGATGGGACTGTTTAGCATGGAGGAGAGAAGATGCAAAGGGATCTTATCCATAAATATATGATGTGGGGGAGTAAAGATGACAGAGTCAAAAACTTTCAGTGGTATTCTGTGACAGAATGAAAGGTCAATGAGCATAAACCGAAATACAGCAAATTCCATTCAAGTACAGCCTCCCCTTTTTTTTACTGCAAGGGTGGCCAAGCAGTGGAGCAAGTTGCCAGAGAGGTGGTAGAGTCTCCATCCTTGAAAGTATTAAAGCCTCATCTGAACAGATTGTCCTAGACAATCTGCTCTAGATGACTACTCTGAGCAGGTGTTTGAGTAGATAGTATCCAGAGGTGCCTGGCAATCTCAGCTATTCTATGACTTCGTGAGTCTGGTAAGCTTGCTTTTGGAGAGGTCTGAAGATTGCTAAAATTGCAGTATAACACTGATGTATAGGATAAAGTGTCACAGGGAAGCAGGGTGACACAAGCCAAAGTTCTGTTTCCATGAAGTCTACATATTTCTGTCTTGCAAATCTCACAAGAGTTTAACTATTATCTGTCATAAATGAGGCTAAAATACCTGAGGCTCTGGAGATAATGGAATGCACCATGTTAATTCTTTTACACAGTGCTAGAGAGTAGGGAGAAGCCTGAGAAAAACATCACTATTTCAGAAGGCTTAGGACAGTTGAGTGAGTTTCTCAGTTCTATTCAGACATTACTGCTCCTAACAATAAAGACACTTTTTGCTCCTAGCTAAAAGAAGAGTCTATGAGGAAAATGCCCTAAACAAGCAAACAAAAAACCAGCAAATACCCTTTGAACTTTCATACAAAATATGTATGTTTGAGACAAAGAAGTTTCTTAGCAGTGTGTAAATGTTTTATTTTAAAGTACTGGTTTTAGAAAGCTACCTTATGGGTTATTTTTGTTGCTAGATGTAATTGCTTTTTTCTCCTCTGTCAAAACCATTTTTCATGCAATATGCAAGAAACATAGACTTCATAACCAATAATTTTTCCAGGACTGTAATTATTGGGTGCGTTTGTTTGTGGGGTTTTTTGCTTTTGTTTGTTTGTTTGTTTTTGTTTGTTTGTTTTATTTTTTATTTTGGTTTTTTTTCCCTTTGGTTTGGTTTTAGGTTTTAGATTTTTGGGAGGGTTTTTCTGTTGCTATTATTGTTGCTTCTGGGTTTTTTTCCCCCTCTTCCTTTTGTTGCCAGTGGCATTGGACTGCAGAGGGTAAGATAAATACAGCACAGAACTGTTAGGACTTCATGGTTTATTTGTCCTACTCTATTTGCAAACAGAAGAAAACCCAGGTAGGTAATGCAGGGTAATATGCACAGGGTTGTATGTTCTCGAAGAAGACCACTTCAGGGTTCCATCTGATGTTTCTGATTAATAGGTGAAAGAAAGATGTGGGTGCATCACAGTTACAAGAGATGCAGGAAATAGTATGCTGTGATACATTCACTGTTAACTCTTTCCCAGCTATTTGATCGAATTCAGCTCAGAGGACAAAGTTTAATCTTGGCAAAAAGGGTCTGTGTCAGTCTTTCTGAAAATTTTTTTCTTCAAGAAGCTCCATCACCTAGTGCTTGCTGAGAGCTGGTACAGCACAGCTGAGAAATGTTTGGGTTAATTTTCTATGAAGGTTCCCCTGAGAAGCCCCACATATGTCACCTTCCCACTCTTTATGCATGTAGTGTGGCCAGTGTCATTTGCAACCACTGGAACCAGAAGTTACCACACTAGCAGCAAAAAAAGAAAAGCAAAAGTAGGTGACATGACCACTCCTAAATTCCTTCTGCAACATGCTACTAATCTCTCTTCCAAACCAAAGTTTAGTCCTTCTGATTTTTCTAGGTATTTACTGACAAGATCACATTCCTCTACCAGCATACCACAAACACCTTGTCACTCACCAACAAGGGAAAGTGCCTGGGTTTGAATCATCGTCAGTATTGGCATGTTCTAGACTAGTTATGGCATACACTGTTTTAAAACTCCAATATCCACAGCTTTGGAAATCAAGTTAATAAAATGTACATTAAAGCTACAGTTTTTATTTTTATTTTATTTGCTGGTGATTATTCCCTTACTTGTGAGAAAAAGGGTGACATTTTTATGGTTGCATTTGTATGCAAATGCCTGTGACTGAGGAAAAAACTTATTAATCCATGTTCAGATAAAGCACATCTAATTCTTCAAAGCACAGTAATTATAACAGTGCTAGAAAAGCTATTCTTCCTTTAGGAAAATAAGTGCTATTGCATTTTCACATTTAGGTGTTCGCACAAGGTAAATAATCAAATTCTCCTTGTGTAGAGTTGCTTATCTGCTGGTAGAAATTAAACATTACCTGCTGTTAAATCTCTGTTCACATCATTGACAAAGTCTAGCTGAAGATACCCCAAAAATGAATTTACCAGAGCTGCACAATCTAAGCTTTTACAGTTACAGAAAAATGACACTGGGGACAGTGTCCTCACTTAGATTGTCTATCCTTCCCCTGACTGTGTGTTTACCACTTAAATTAATGTTTGGAATTATCCAGGCTACACCAGGTAATTCATGAAGAGGTCTGCTTTTCTGGAGTTGGCTTTCAAAACTTCTGGTTCATTTCTTCTCCTCTCTCAGTTATGTGATCCCATTTCTCCTGGATGGAAGGAGATGAGATTTTAGGACTTTATTTCAAGGTCAAAGAAATTTCTGTGGCACATAGTATAATAATGAGACCAACAGCTATAATTTGCATTCCTCGGGGGTAACAGGGCTGAGCTGAAAAAACCTATGGCCAACAAAAGCCTTGCAGGGAAAAAAATGGAGACTATGCTAGCATTCACTACCATGCCTCCCAAGATCATAGACAGTATGTAAATGATGCCCAGACTACATAATGCACACAAGACGTCCTGAGTAGGAGTAGGAATACACTAATAAATTGTCCAGTGAGTTTTTGACAAATTCATTTCTGGAAATGAATAACTTGTTTTTTTTGACTTGTCAACTTGCAGATGCTGAAGGTACCTACTACCTAGTAATGCAGAAAGCCTGCTGAACAACAAGAAGTTGAATCCACTTCCTTAGCCACAGTAGTTGTTCTTTCACTTGACACTTCAGTACAGACTTTGCTCTCTTTATAAAAATACAAGCTTTTAGGATAAAAAAAACCAACAAAGAAAACCCATGAAAAAGTGACTGTAATGCTCAATAGTACACAGACAGATTTAAAATTATAATTTTTTTTTGCTGTATCAACAGAAGAATATTAAACCCATAATTAAATTATTATCCTGAAGCCCAGGATACTCATGTTTGCTAGTTACCAACAAAATACTCTATATGATATGTGCTTTCTTGTTCTTCTACTAGTGAAATCATAATAATTCAGTGACAAAGGATGGTAGCATAAAGGTACATGTACTAGAGACCATTAGAGGCTAAAGACACAACAGTGATGGCAGCTGTATATCTAAGACACATGAAAGTTAATTAATCTGTATTAAGGATCATCGTAGCACAAAAATTTGAATAAATTATTTTATATTTTGCCTAATAATTATAAGGAGGATGTCACCATCTATACATACAACTATACAACCTTTGGGTGTGCATGCAGTAAAGGAAGTAAAAAAATAATTGTAAAAATATTATGGTAACACTGGAAGATATAATGCACAAGTTAAGAAGATCTTTGCAAAAACCACACACAAACTGTCCAGTTTTTATATTGTGCATATTTTTCCAGTTAATTCAGGGATTATCAAACTAGAGAAAGACAGATAGATAGCCACAGTGAAAAAAAGCACAGTGATGCATATAGGGGTAGCCTAAAATTATGGCATATTAGCCCAGTGTCTACTGGAAAGCATTTTTAGCACATTAAGAAATAATTTGGAATAGGAAAAAGCAGTAATCTAATCTTTGCCCTTCCATTCTCATACAAAAAGCACATAAACCCCTCCTATTAGTATACTAACAGATAGGAAACATACATCACTTAGTATGTGTTTGTGACAATGGAAATGTATTTACTTTACTATGTTTTGATGATTCAAGGGCTTGATAAAGAGCTCCACACTCTGTGAAATTAATAATTTATCTACAAGCTCAAAATATCTCAGATGAAAGATTAACTAGATCAACAGTATATTCTGAGTTGGAAGAGACCTACAAATACCATCAACTCCAACTCTAGTCAATGGTACATATGGGTATTGAACCCACAACTTCAGCATTATTAGCACAATGCTCTAACCAGCTGAGTGAACCCACTCACAATAGTAAAACTGCAAAAAAAATCTCTTTGCCTTCTCACTGTCCCTTTGCAGGGCAAGTTCTTGTTACCAGACTCATTTCCACCTAGCTGTATGATCTTTCTGCATTGCAACAGATATTGCCCACTTGTGGAACTCCTTCCATCATCTCTCAGATACAGTCAGTTGCTCTTTGAACTTCAGCAGCCATCTCTCATCTTCTCTGCCAATTACAGACAGTAACACTAATGCCTTCCTCCCTCCCTCCCTTCAATTTTCTCCTCTGAAAAAGCTCAATGGAAGGACTATTCAGTATTGCAAAACATGGTCAATCTGACCTCCTCTTCCTAAAGTGAAAAAGCAGAGACAGAGCAGACAAGAAAACAGATCTAGTTTGTCACAGGCTGTTGACTGCATACAAAACTGATCTTGTGATCATACTTTTCTCAAAGTTGACTTTCCATGTCAGGCATCAAGGAGGGCTGCAGAGCACTTTTGGTGATATCCTTAAGGTGGTGGGGAGGAGTCAAAATAGTGAACTAAGTTTCTTACACATTTTTAAGAGATGCAAGAACAGAAGGAAGCAGAAACTATGCCTTCATTAATTGAACTTACATTTGTGTGCAGAAAGCACTTTACTTACTGTGTTTCAACAAAGGTATGTGTTGGATTTATCAATAATTTGAGGCTGATTATTAGGTTCTTACAGAGTTCCTTTGGTCCAGGATTTTATTGTTGCTACTTTCCCAAAGAGAGGGCAATAAAATAAATAAATACAAATACTCTAATTCTTCCTAATGAAGAAATGAAACAGGATACTTCATGCAAATGTGAATAAAATCTGTCATGGAAAGAGTGAAAAGATAGAATTGTATAATTTATGTAGGTTTTAAGTACTATGGGATGTATTGTTGAAATACACATATTAGTGCAAATACTGAAATAGCAAAAGCAATGTAACACTGAAAACATGGGTACTAATCTTAATGTTTTTTCCAACTGAAATTCGTAAGACAGAAAAAGGATCCTACCCCAAATTAAAGCAGTTGTTTGTAAATTACTTAATTCTGCAAATAAATTTTCAGCTCTGAGTCCAAACTTCTCCATTTTAGATTATTAGCATGAGATTGACACACAGAACAAGTGACATTTACATTATCTACTTTTAAGGTATCACAAACCAAATCATTACCAGAAAAAATGTTTAGAGGCAAAGTTCTAAGTTCTGGAGTAAACTTCAAAACAGCTAAGGGAAATCAAAAAAAAAAAAAAAAAAATTCAAAAAAGTAAAAAGAAGAAGAAAGAAGACAAGTCAAGTCAAGCTGATAAGACACACAAACACTCAAGCTAATTGTGAGTTCAACCAGTGGTCAAAATGTACTTTATAGTACATGTAGTTCTGGTATTTTTGTTTCTGTGAACATCTACATATATATATTTGAAATATTCAGAGTTGTGTTGGTAGATGGAAGATTTCTTAATGAAAAATTCTACATTTTTACCTAGGTGTCTGCTTTCACATATTAGAATTCCACAATTCTGTTTCAGCAATCACCCACATTGATCAATACAAGTTACAAACAACTAAAAAGGAACTATATGCTCTTGTCCTAGGTTCTGTCTTGAAAGAACAAAATCTCACTCCCATCACTGAATATTTCTCAAGTTTTAACATCTGTCAAGCCATTCTGCATCATTCCTTATTTTAAAGACTGTTGCTACCTTATAAGAAGTCATGATCTGACCAATGGATTGAAACTTCTGTTTCCTAACAATAAGAGGAAACACGTATTGACCAACACAGCATAGACCTCTCTCACAGGGCTCAGAGGACCAACTCTTCTCTCTTCCCTAGGGGCTTATTAAGCACAGAAATTTCCAGAACACCTTAGACCTTGAATTATTGATTTCAACTTCTGACTCCTAATTCCTGTTTGTCTGGACATCAGCTCCTTTCTCAGCTTTCTGAATGTTTGCCTCATCCCTCAGTCCAGACTCAGCCCACCACTGTGGACTCTGAAGCTATATGTCTACTACCTGGCTTCTGGTCAAACCTTCATCTTTCTTTTTAGGAGAACAACCTGATTTAGGTGGAGTTTTCCAAACCAAAGTCCTGATAGATACCAGGAACCACAAATATTGTAGCTATCAGATTAATAATCATTTTATTGGAGGTGATAAGGTGTCATGAAAAAAATTTGGTTGGTTTTTAAATGACATATGTAAGTAGAGATGGTCTCCTGCAGGATCTCACTCACCTTCATTGTACTTGCCTTTTTTACTGGTTCCTGTAGTATTTCAGGTACACTTCCAAGCTGTAGAGGGCATATATTGAGAGCCACTGCCCTGGGGTAAGCAAAGGAGAGTCTAGGACTACAGACGTCTCTTGATTCTCTGCTGAAAGACCAAGGAGTGTCAGGGCATTTGGTGGTATTCCAGACAATGTGTGGGTACAAGCTGTTTTCAGTCCTCCTACTCTCATTCAACTATGTCAGCTTTGCCCAGGTGACTGACACATATCTCCCACACTGTGTAGAACCAAGGAGAAGACAGAGAAGACGTGGTGCCTTTAGGTTGATATGCAACATCAAAACAGATGTGAGGTATAACTACCAGGTCCTTGAAATAAATTCACAGGATTAAGAAAAGAACAGATATGATGTGACAGCATTTCTGTCAAGAGAGTTGATAAAAAGGCCAAGGCTTTGCCCCATGAGTACACACTGATTCTTGCTGGAGCCTTAAGGAATCATGAGCTTGAAGCTTTATCAGACTATGTTAGCCACTTGCATTCAGTGTGTGGCCAAAGAAAACGTGAAGATGTTTTTGAAACTGGGCTAACAACCTGGTATGAATTTTAATCTCTTACCGTTTTGTGACGGTCAGTGAAGTTGTAACATTGTAGAGTCCAGATACTGTTTCTTCTAAAGAGTGTCTTAGTGTCAAAATAGTAAAATAAATCAAAACTCAACTAACAAAGCAAGTAAAAAACAAAATAAAACAAAACTTCAAAAAACAAATCCAAGAAAAAAGCATTCATTAAGATCCTCTGTTCCACCGAGCACAGCACAAGTTGGCAGTCTATAATATACCTTAGCCAGTGAAAGAACTGAAAAAATCCCAACAGTGAACATGTACTGAAGTTGGAAGCAAAGAGTCAGTTGTTGCCAGGGACTGGTGTGTGGAAAAGCCACTGCAAATAACAGGTCATGAACTGCTGCTTAAAGTCCTTTCCTGGTTTTACTAGTGTTTGCACACTGTTGTACCTCACATAATTAGAGCCAATGTGTTCACTTCCTAAAACAAACATTCATGTATTGGAAAGTGGATGTTGAACATTTTTATGTTTTATGACTACAAACTTAGAGATGGCAAGTCTCAAACAAGGAAAATTAGTTCTGCCTGTGTTCATAAAAGTAGGAATTGTCTCAAAGAATAACCAGTATACCTTAACTGCTGGACCTTTCTTTGGTTTTATACATTCCTTTCCGTGCAGAGCCCTGCCCGTGCAGGCAGCAGCAGACAGGGAAGCAGGGAGGTGCTCTGCAGATTCACTGTGCTGGATTTGGTTAAGTCCTCCTCTGACTGTCTCTGACTTTGCATGGGGTTTATGTGGCCTGGTTTTGCTAGTAGCAGGACCTACAGTGGTGGCTTCTGCAAGAAGTTGCCAGAAGCTTTCCCTGTGTCCAGCAGAGCCAATGCCAGCTGGCTCCAGGATGGACCCACCACTGACCAAGGCTGAGTCCATCAGCAGTTGTGGTAAAACCTCTGTGATAACATCTTTAAGAAGGAAAAAAAGTTATTTCATGTGGCCAGAGAAGACAAGGGCATGAATCTGCAAGAAGAACAACTCAGCAGATGCCAAGGTCAGTGGAGAAGGAGGGGGAGGAGGTGCCCCTGGTAGGACTTAGGACCCTATGGGGCACCCACATTGGAACAGGCTGTGCCTGAAGGACTGTATGCCATGAAAAAGTGACCCATGTTGGAGCAGTTCATGAAGAACTGTCTCCCATGGAAGGGTCCCCACTTTGGACTAGGTGAAAGGCTCCTCTCCCTGAGAAGTATCAGGAAAAATATGTGCTGAATTGACCATAACACCCATTCCCTGTCTCCCTGCACCACTGGTGGGGAGGAGGTAGAGCCCAGGAAGGAAGGAGGGCTGGGGGGAAAGGTATATTTAAGATTTATTTTACTTTTCATTATACTGCTCTGATTTTGTTGGTAATAAATGCAATTAATATTCCAAATTTTAATCTGTTTTGCCCATGACGGTATTTGGCAAGTGATCTCTTGCAATCCTTATCTCAAGTAATGAATCTTTGTTATATTTTTCTCTCCCCTGTTCAGCTGAGAAGGGGAGTGATCGAGTGGCTTTGGTGCAACTCTGGCATCCAGCCAGGGTCAAACCACCACAGACTTTGAGGTGTGCCAGCTGTTTCACATGAATGGTGGTGGATCACAGCATGGGCACAGAGGAGCAATGTGCTTATCATCATAAAATGATCAACCAGACACTTTAACAATGGACTGCTCCCCAAGGATCTTATTGCTATTGCTGATTTTGGAAAAATAACAGTTGTACATCCTTCTCTCTTTCAGGTTTAAACATGTAACCAATGTATCATAATGTACTAAATCTAGCTTGCTGATTGCGGAAGTAATTTTGACATTTCAGCACCCAGCTGAGTATAACATTTAATTACTGAGCAAATCCTTTGATAATGTGAGGTGACTTGCACAATAACCAATTATAACTGGAAAAAATGGCCTGTGGACTTCCCTTCCTTTCTTGTGTTCTGCAGTAGTACATTTCACAGAGCAAATAGATTTCATCTCTGTTTTTCATAAGAGTTTGTTTTGTTTTTCTTTTACATTACATAAATATTAATTTAATTTTTTTAGATTACATTCCTCCCTACTCAACCAAACATTGAAACTTATGGGAGATTTTTAGCATGAGCTCAAGGCCCATGGGCTTCAACAGGAGTTCAGATTATGCTTAAAATCAAAGATTTATGCGAAGAGGACTGCAGTGCTGAAACACAGACTGATTAAGAGCCACATCTCCTTTAACCAGATGCAGATTTTCTGCAAATCTGTTGGCAGAATACATTTAAAAATGTTTTTTAAGTGTGTGGAAATAATTCATGAGATATACAGACACACACACACAAATATTTATATATTTGAGTATACATATGCACCTAGAAGAGAAAATTGGCATTTATTCCTGCATATTTATGTAATGGATCTAATACCTGAAAGTTTTCTAATTTTTTTCTTTATAATTCTTGTGGCTATTTTGACAAGAAACTTGAAGTAAAGGACATTACTTATGAATGTGCAGTAGTAGCAGCTGGTATAGGTATGCAACCCACTATTTCTATCTTTCATTTCTTCAGAACTTACTTAACAAAACTGGGGAGTTTCTCCTTTTGCACACATACCAAAACAGAATACTCATCTCCTCCTATTCATTTTGATTTCTCTCTTTTTTTCTTTTATCCCCTTTCATTCCTGTCTGATCTGTGACTGGAGTATTTTATGGTATTCTGACTATTTCAACAACCTCAGTGTCCTGGCAGAACAGGCAATATCAAAGCAAATAATAAATTCGGGACTGAACAAGACGAATGCAATCTCAATAGGTCTACCACAAGCAGTAAATTAAAACAAGTTGCAAAGAAATTTGTCAGGAATACTGTGTATTAATGGATTATCTCTCATGAAAATATTTTGCTTGAAAGTGTTACAGGAACCTTCATTGCCAATATAACAATTTTTTCTCATTTCTTTTAGCCTTCCAGTAAATAAAACAAGTATCTAGTGAAGTTATTTGTGAATCAGAAATAAAAGTAACATAAAACACATTATAATGCAGTAAAACATTATCTTTTGATTCATCAAGCATAAAAAATACATGCAACAATTAATTTTGTTTAACTTTTTGAGTCCAACTTTTCAGAGCACAGGTGGTCAACAGTATGAATAAACAACTCATGGAAAAAGAAATCAGAACTCAACTGACTTGAAGCCTAGCTTTTTAAACATTACCTGCAAATTTTATGTGCAGTAGTGACTGTCAGACCATTTTAGTTATTCATCACTCCTAAGGTTCTGCACAAGAAAAATGTACATAGGTGTCTCAGTTTAAAAGAAAGTAAGATGTCTATCTGGACTAGGAAGGGGGCCTCATCCCAAAAACCACCACAACCTTTGAAATGAA
>JAWWEU010000091.1:22729673-22742970 GCA_035583155.1 Acropternis orthonyx
AATTATAATTTTTGCTCCTCATATCTGTGAAAGAGTTGGAAATCCTAATAACAAATTAGTTCATTGCTCCAATTATAATTTTTGCACCCACAAGTGCCTGGAAAGGGGAAATACTCTGCCCTTCCCTACAAATTCTGCAGCTGTCTGCCTTTGACTCTTCTGTAATAGAATTCCAAATGTGTCACTTATCACCAGCAGATTTAGGAGGTTACAGCATTTGCAGCACACAAATAGAAGTGACTGGAGAACATGCTTTCACTGACAAAAAACAAAGAAAAGTCTAAATGTAATTGTCATTATTTTTCCTGTTATATTAACAAATTCTTCACATTGAACAACTCTGATAAAATCTGTACTTTTCTTATAGAATACAAAGCCGTTGATTATGACTAGATAACAGGCATGGCTATTCTGCCTGGGAAACATTTTAAAAATAAGGAAAGTTCCCTGTACAGATCTAAACCCAGCTTTCACTGTCAGTTCAAAAGATTCAGAGGTTTGGTATGTTCAGATCCAAAATAAAGGGTTTATTCATGGCATTTATTTGAGTCCATTGTGTTTAAGTGAATCAGTGACAAAAAGAACCCATAAAGATTAAAATTCTGACATTAAAAGAATAATTTTACATTGTAGCAGAAGAGCGAGGGCAAACACAAATTAAATATTAGCCTGACAGTAAATTTAAATGAGGAAAATGCCAAATGATTGAAATTTATTTAATGAAGATCTGCTTTTAAAATTTGAAAATACGTTTTCTCGTTATTTGATAGGAACAACCCAAAATGTTTTAAACATTTTATCACAAAGTACAACCATGTTATGTCTGCATCTGTCAGGGATGCTTAGAGTGTGCACGAGGGACATGCAGGCTTTTCCTTCACTCATTTAATCAGAGAGCTGCTCAGTCCCATTCGGAGTTCAAGATAGTCCAATATACATCTCTGATGGGAGACCAGATTAAAGTACTAAAATCTAAGTAGGGTTATAGGTTGTTCTACATGCTTCACGGCTACACCCAGTCAAATAAATCAAGTGGAATTTATGTCAACTGAATGAAAATTTCAGTTGCTTTCATTGCTTAGACAACATAAAACTCCTTCTGGTGAAAAATTGGGCACCAAACAATATTTCAGCCTCGGAGGAAGAGCATATTTTTTTGCGTTATCGCTAACAGTCAAGGACTATATAGTTTCTTCCTCAAACCCTATTTTGGCCACTGGATGAGAAACCAGGATGAATTTTTTGGCAATACACCTTTGATTTCGTTTATTTTTTTGTTTTGGTGGGGGTTTTGCATTGTTTTTTGTTGTTGTTATCCTCATCAATTAGGACAATTTATATGATAAAGACATGGAATTTTGTTTTCATAAGAAATATTATTTACTCTTTGAACTCCTCCACCTCCTCCATGGGATATACTTTTCTGAAATCACTCAAGGCTATTAGTGTAATCTCCCATCATATTTTCTAAGAAACAAACACATAGTGCTTGTTAATTGATGGAAGTATCTTTCAAGAAGTCAGAACAGTTTTTGTTGTAGTGTATCAAATGGTGCATAATTCTCATTCTGTTTGTTTCAGGTTTGACCTTGGACTGAACTTCCTTATATCTGATCAATCATATTTCACTTCTCCATCTGCTCCCATTTTGATATACCAGAGATTAATAATCACATTCATCCTGCACTCTACAGACTTTCCATAGGGGCACAATTTGTATGAATTTGTTTCATCTGTAAATGCCTGACATGGATTGAAGTGGACTTACTGCGTCTGATTCAACTTTGGACCATTTATCTGTACCCACTGGCCAGTCCATAATAAATGTCTGTTGTCAGTAAAATATGCCATGCTCCTTAAGCTGCCCATGCTTTGAATATTAACCCAGTGGAGAAGATGTCTGGGATTGATGAGAGCAAGAGATGAGCTTGGTCAAGCCCTGTCTTCTCTTGGTGGTCACCCAAAATATCCCTCTGAGAACGCAGTTCCTCTGCAACACCTCTGCTGCCATCATGTTCTGCTGCTGTTGCATTCTGCTGCCATCATAAGCTTCAGCCCTTGATACAGAGCGAATCTCAACTCTTGTAAGTCTTACCATGACAGTGAGGTTTGCTGCGAAGTCTGGACTCTCTGTACCTGGGCTGCCTCATTTCTCTTACTGGGCTACTGTTGGCTTAGGTGCCATCATTAGTCCAATCCACAACAGGCAGAGAGAAGAAAATGGTTAGTCTTCTTCAGTTAGAGAAAATGTGACAGGATGTTTGAGTAAACTGCAAGAAAATCGTTTTGCCCTGAAAAACAGTTCACAATTATTTCCTCCATTCAGCTTACTGAAGGACATGTAGCAAACATGGTAGGAGCTTGCCATACTGTGTACCTGAGTTAGTCTCTATGTGTCCAAATTTAGGCAAGTAACCACAGGGGACATTATTTTCTGAGAAGGTAGATGTCTTTGTTCCCATTAACGTCACGGGTTACTGTGTTGTCAAAGAGAGAGACACTGTTATACAACAGTTTTGTACCTTTTTGTATCTTTCTAAGTGTTGAGAAAAACAACCTTCCTGTCCCTGGTGACCCGGTGTAAAAGTTACAGATGACTAACCTAACCTCATGATCTGACTTTAGTGCGAGCTGGGATTATGAAGTTTCACATCCAAACAAGGATTTAAGTTTTTTCATTTTTATGCATGTATGTCTGAAACTTCTGTCTCTATTCTTCTATATTTGCATTGGGATCTGAAGACAATCATATTAAACACAGTCAAATTCATCACACATAAACATAATTTTAAAAACTCACAATATAGCACCTTTATGTTCATCAGTTTTCCTAACATGCTGTGTTCTGCCTTTGTCTACTACATTTTTCTCAATATGAACATTAAAATAAAAAGGAGTGGGGGGGGGGTGTGTGTGAAATAAACACAGGTATTCATGGAAGTACAGCAAGCTTGATGCAGTAACTTGAGGGGTTGTTGAGATAAACAACAGTTTGTATGGAGAGAAGATGATTAAGGGAGAAGTAGTCAATACATAAGATAAAGGATGACACAGAGAAAGCTACGTTCTGCTGTTTTTCTGAAACATTGAGTAAAAAGAGCATTCATGATGAAAAGTCAAGTACTGGAGGCTCATTGGTAATGTCTCACCTACCTCTGGCTAGGAGTGCTGCAAGCTGGCACTTTGAGACTGTCATAATCCAAACTATAACTAATCTTTCAACAGAGCAAAAAAAGGTCTGAGGGCTGAGGCAAAGCAAAGAGCTTAGTCCTTCCCAGGAAAAGGTAGTATTGTCAGAGCAAAATGAAAATGAAGCTGGTTTCTTTAGAAAGATTTCCATATTTCATCAAAAAGAGGCCCCTGAGTTGTGATATTTGTTCTCAAATTTAAAGAAAAGACAGCTGCCTTGGATTCTTTTGACCAGGCAGCTGTGAGGAACATGTGCTGAACAGATTGACAATGAATTAAATGTATCTGGGAGGAAAAGGCAGGCAGATAGACACAGCCCATCTCTCCATGCACTCAGTACACCCTCAGATCTGACCAAACCCTGTTTATGTCTCCTTTGGGGTAGAGGTGGATTCCTGAATGGGAGATCAGTTAACAGTGTGAGATTAAGGGAGTTTCTGGATGCATTCCTTGGGCAACATGGCAAGGAGTGCACCCTACATACAGGCACCGTGCCCAGCTGTCACTTTTGTCTCTCCCATTGCCACCTCTCAGGGGCTCACCCTGATGACAGGACCCTGGGATTGGCTCACCCTGATGACAGGACCCTGGGATTAGCTCAGTTGGTGCTAATAATGCCAAGGTTTGTGGGTTTGATTCCTCTATGGGCCATTTAAGAGTTGGACTTGATGACCCTTGTGGGTCCCTTCCAACTCAGAGTATTCTGTGACTGTCTGTGACAGATTACAGCAAAATGGCGGTTAGTACGTGGCCCATCATGCACCACAGCTCTGTGCTCACTGGCTCTCTGTATTCAACTAATTAACAAACAGCAATTTTCCATGCAAAAAACTTGGAAATTCAAACCTCCACACTCATATATTCATCAAAGTCTCATCTTTATCTCAGCCATAAAATCTTATGTTCCCACAGCTGCCCCCATTTTAAATGGTAAACCTTCATGAACAGTATTATGTTGCTGATGTATTTGTGATTATTATTTTAAGCTACTCACTAATAATTTAAGTCCCTTCCTCACTGCAGCTATGTTGACAAAATATTTTTATTCTGTACCTTCTTGAAAAAAACCCAAAAACATCTTAAGGTTTAAGAAACACTTTAAAAATCAACCATATGGGTATCAACTGGGTAATAACAGCAATCTACAAATGCCAATACTTTATATTGTGAATGACTGCAGAATATTAAGGTACCTAAAAATTAGTTAACAAAAGCAGAAACAAAAAACATCAAGGGAAAAAAAATTACAGCAGTTTCCAAGACATTAAAAGTCTGCACATTGGCTGGATTGTTTTCATTCTAAGGTGTTTAAACCTTGATAACATGGCAACTTACTGGAAACAAATTTTATTGTTTCAAAGAGCTGCACATGAGAGATCCCCCTTTCCCATGAGTGTTGGGATCCTGGCCGTATTGGCAAAATACGAGCGGCTATAGAGGTCAAAAACTGCTGATGCAAGGTCAAAGGAGGAAGATAAGAGGATAAACAGGGTGTGGAGCCAGAGCTAGCATTTAACAAGCACCAATGAAATGCTTGCCTAAGGCGCATGGACAAAGACTGCTGACCAACCGCAAAGCAAGGAAAGGCGCGTGTTTGCCTGAACAACCTCTTAGAGAGTATATAAGGGTAGCGGTTACGCAAATAAAGTGGATTGAATTTGCATCATATTGGTGCATTCGTTCTTTCCCGTTCTCACCCACGTATGGGCTTCAGCACATGAGATACAAGAAAGAAGAGCTTCCAAAGTAAGAAAGCAGAGGGAAAAAAAAAAAAAACAAAAACTTTTTGCTTGTATTTGTTTTGCCTGTATTTTGAGACTTGCAAGGAAGGAGATTTTTAAAGTGCAGAGTGATCTCCTGCTCCTGACATAAGTGTACATCCTTATAGAAGAAAAGACAACCCCTTGGATGTCTTTTGTCATAAACCTAGGTATATGAAATGTGCAGAATCAAACTAAAGTGGTTTTTATTTAGCAAGAGCCTGTAGCAATAATACTCATTCCTCTGGAGTTATGGAAGTTTTGCACAATAATCATCAGACTGGGTAAGTCAAACTCCATCAATCAAACTGCTTCAGGCCCATATTATGGGATTCCTAAAGCTTTGTCTCTCTGCTGGACTTTTCTAAACAAAAATTATTTTGGGGCATTTGCTTGTCTCTTTGAAATCACAGATTCAATTTCTGGATGCAAATGCTTTCACCCTGCACGGCAAAGGATGAGATTTCAGCAGTATAAAGCTGCTGTCATCACAGCTGTGCTCCATATTCGTGCCTTGTGAAGTTGTCAGTGACGTGATGAGGCATCAGTAATTCCCTGTTTCAGCTATACATCCACAGGTAATGTTCAGCACACAGGCATATCCCCTTCCAGATTCCATAATGTAAATGTAACACACACTAAGACAGATAAGTCACAAACACTATTTTGCTTTTCACTGTAGTAAAGTATGTGCAACAACAGAAAAATGGCACTTGTCCAAACATATGTCCCTTTGAGATGTCATTCCTGCAACACCTCACCTACCTACTGCACTCAGTATTGTCTCTTGGCTAAAAAATGGATAACTGAGTATTTCAGACAGACAATCAAATAATTATATAGTACTTTTCAGAACTTAATCATTCATCATAAGAAATCATAATGCAGCTATCACATTGGAGTTACTTCCAAAACAGACTTTAACAAGCCCTTCCATAAAAAGGTCAAGTGATCACACTTTATTTCAAAGGTCTTACTTACCATTCAAAACATTAACATATTGCAGACTCTTTGAACAAATGGCCTTTTTAGTCCACTTAGCATCTTTTTGAATAAAAATAAACTTGAGGAGTGGGAGAGAGCCAAACAAAGAAAACCTGCATTGACACAGCTATCGAAAAGGCAACAACTAATTACAGAGACAGAAAGCAGATCTTTCTAACAATGCAACAACAACAAGCTGTATCAATGCCGGCTAACAAGCAGATAGTATTCAACTTTATTGCCTTTGCAAAGGCCCATGGACCATGCATCCTGCAGACTGTGCTCTCTGATAACAATTGCATGTTTAAACTGATGAAGGCGGGCACAGGCGAGATGCAGAAGCAAGGCACATTTTCTTTCACAAGCACAGACTTCATGACAGCAGGACAGAAGCTTGTAGATAAAACATGTATCTATAATATGGGGAATGCAGGCTACCCTCAAGTCTTCCATTTTATGACTTCGCTCCCTTCCTTCTGCATGATATTTATTTTTTTCCCCTTTTCTTCTTCACAGAAACATCCTGAAAAAGTCTACCTCTAGCCTACCCTGCTCCCTGGCTGAGGGTGGTGGGAGGGACCCTGGCTACCAGGTCCTGCTCAGCCTTTGGTGTCATCATAACCTGAACAAAGGCTGAACAAGTAAAACTGGTATCCTCCTGTCTATAAAGAATTTCACAATATTTTCTGCATATGGTAATGGTGATTTTGGATCAACATGCGTAAGCTCCAGGATAAAAGTGGCCTTACTGGAGGAAACACGTTTTTATCCCCATGTGTTTGGACGACAGAGCTATTTTCGGTTCCTCACCTGTCATTGCTCCACATCCTCTGCATGTTATGAACAAATGCTACCAGTCAACTTTTATTTCAATGCTGAAAATTGCTGAGCTCTTCTGGAATTTCAAAGACAGAGTCTTGGGTTTTGAGGAATTTTATATATTAATGAAAACAAGCATACATTAAAAAAAAAAAAAAAAAAGCTCTCTTAGTTCTGGGGAATTTTGAACATTTTTAAACAATGAATGAAACCAACTGAGACACTAGTGGTCTTACATGGATGGACGTGTAACAAGGGTGTTACCTCTCAGTGTTATTTCCTCTCCTAACATTTTGATCCAGTATGTAATTCTATGTTTTCTGCCTAGGAGGGAAGGATCTTTCTCTTTAAAAGAGTTTATGAACTTGTTATAATTACTTATCTCTCTTCAGACAAAGTCCATGCAGCAGGTAGAGTGTCACAGATCTGAATTTTTGACCATGTTCTGTGGGCTGCCTAACTCCTTGGAAGCAACCGAGAGTGAGGTCCTTTGCACCCAGGAGATGGTGAAATTTGGAGACAATCATATCTCCAGTGACTCATCCGCATGTTTTGAAAATACAAGATTTATGTGCACATTTTGTGATGTTAAGAGCTGATTTCCCGCTTTTTCCTGAGGCTCCCTGAAGTTTTCTTTGCACTTTAACTGTGAGAACCAATTCAGGCAGGCAGTTTTACTCATTTAGGCAGTAATTATTCAGAAATTTTGCAGCATTTATGTTCATTTGATGCAATCTTACACAAACACCTGCTAGTACACACTGTTTAGGGTCACTCTGACATCGTATAAGCTCTCAAATAGAATAACAAAGTCAAATCTGCAGTTCCTAGTGGGAATGGCTCAACAGTTCACTCTAACACTCTGCTGTGCAGAGCTGGCACAGAAATAAAACAAGTTTTCTTAGACAAGCAATTGGTGTTTCATAATATATGGGAATATGTTTTCATGTGTTCATGGCCCTTCTCAGACAGGAAGACAAATTTTCTTTTCCCCAAGATGCAACACTTCTATGTTTAGCTCAGCTGACTCAGAGAATCTTACCTAAATTTTAATTTGGACAGACTACTCAAACAGTGCACATATTCAAAATTTTAATCCCAGTTATATGACACAAGTTTGGGGTTTTGGGGAAGGGTCACATGTTTTGTTTCTTTGTTGTTTTACAACAGTGAATTAAGTATTCTCAAGGGTTTTGAAACAATTTTATCTCTTGACTTTGACTATCAAATCACCTCCAAGGATGGATACCCCTTGCCTACTATAGTGCAAAGCCTTGGCAGCCAAACTGTTTTCCACTTATGTTTCATCTGAGAAAGTCCACCATATTTTGTGCTGCCACAAATGACACAAAATGTTCAAAGACATCACTGGCTCAGCTTGGAGTCCACATCATCCCTAAGCCAGACTGTGCTCACACCTCCTACAGTGGCTTGACCCTGTTCAGCAACAGAACTCTCACACAGCCACTCAGTTACTCTCACCTATCCTGTCCAGCAGGATGGAGGAGAGAATCAGAATAGCAAAAATATTAAAAATATGTGAGTTGACGTCAATGTAGTTTAATAAATGAAACAAGGGGAAAAAAAACCCACCAAACAAGTGATACAAATACAAGCACTCACACACTCCCACAGATAGACCAATGCCGAAACTGTCCCTGAGCAACAGCTACCTTGGAAAGATTCACCTGCTCCCATCAATTTTTTTCCTGAGCATGACTTCATATAGCATGGAATACACCTTTGAACAATTTGGGTCAACAGTCAGTCCATGTCTGCTCCCAGCCTCTTGCCCACCCATAGCCAACAGTCTGAGGTGATCAGAGTGAGAAAAAACAGAAGGCCTTAACCCTGTAAAAGTACAGTTCAACAACAACCACACCACTGGTTTGTTATCAGCAATGTTTTAGTCAAAAATCCAAACCACAGGACTATACAGGACCCAATGAAGGCAATTAACTTCAGTCCAGTAAGATGTACTACACTCCCTACACTTCAGTGTTAAGGAAAAGACTTGCATGGGGATATCTGAGCTACTGAGCTCACACAGAAGCTTCACACAGCCAAAACACAGAAGCCTCCATCTCAAGTTAGGTCAGTTAGTCTTCATGAGTTGCAGTTCTACTGCAGAAATGCTACAGGGCTGAAGGAAAATGGTAGATGAAATACCTGTTACTCTGTGGCAATAAAAGCATAATTTCATGAAAAGTTAGGCTGTTTCCAACAAAAAGGCTAGCTTGCTTGTTGCATATCTAACTAATATGAGTACTCATGTTTTTGTCTGTCTGCATGATACTTGATACTTGCTATCTCAACATGGTGCAAGGCTGTGGGAACAGCCTGAGTCTCTGCATTACTCTGGTAACTCCTTTGTAAGTTTGCAATGTTTTAGGAAGGAAAACATGATCTCCAAAAATTCACAAAACCACAAATGAACATCTTAGCTAAGGACAACTAACCACTCTACATCTCTAACCCTCTAGGCATATCTAAAGCAATGCCTGTGTTGTTTTTGTATTCCCTGTTCTAAACTAATCTGCAATAGCTGGTATTATGCAGCTGGTCACAGCAGCCAGTTCTACTAGAATGATTTGCTTGATACCACATCCTCAATGCTTTTGCTAAAACATAAGCTTATTATTTATTTCCTAGCTAATACAGTAATCATGAAGAGAATATCCCTTTTCTTGGTTGTAGCCTGGTACATATTTGACAACTATTGCCATGTCTTCCCCTTCTCTGCCCTGTTTTCATTTCTGTGGGTGATTCCACAGCCATTATTTCAGTTTTTTCAGAAGTGATGCTTTATAGAGCTGTAGTCATTCCTATTAATCTCTTCTTTCCAGTCTTAAACCATAATGCCTCAAAAAAAGATGAAAAAGGGCTGCCCTGCAGGGTCAGACTGGTAGGTCTGTGTATCCTTCTATTCTGGCTTCATCACCGAAAATTGGAAATGAGCACAGGGAGCACACAAGCCTGGCCACTTAGCCAATGCTAAGCAGAACAAAGGGATTTGGATTATTATTGCAGTGTATAGCATTACTTATTTATCTCTCAGTGAAGTTAAACCACTAACCAGCTGGGTGCAAACAAGAACTGAGGCATGCCCATGACTTAACAAAATTTGCCTGAGAGAATGTCAGAGGACTAGTAAGTCAGACACAGAGTTATCAGTGGCAGTATGAAGTTTTTCCATTTTCATCTGCACTAAGGTGAATGAGAAATGAATCTCAAATTTTCCCTAGTGTAACTCAATCATTTTGATTTCAATGTCAGAATAAACCAGAAAATTTGGAAAGAGTTGAATGAATAAATATTTATCCAACTATCTGAATTTTTAAAAAATAAATGGATTCTGTTTAAATATTGGATGAAAATCAAAGATCTGCTTTAATTTTACTCTTTTTAAAACTGACTGATAAAAAGATGGCAATCCAAAGACTGGTGGCCTCAGTAATAAAAAAAGTGTAGTTAAGACATGTAAAATAAAGCTAAAAGAGAGTGACAGGTGAATAACTATTGATGGGAAAATGAGTTGATAATCACTCTGGGGATTATACAATAAACCAAAACATTAAAAATGCCTACAGCCTAAGAACAGAAATATTTGTCTGCTCAAGTAGCATAGCTTTTTGAGGAAAAGAAATAGAAATTGCGTTGTTTCCATTACAGGTTTATGAAAAAAGAAATATTTAGTCTGGATGACAGACACTATATTTTAAAATGTGCCCCATTATAAATTTACTTCAGGCACTAATATGCACCTTAAAAAACCATCCACTTGTATACTTATTTATAGAAATGATTTCTTCTTTGCCAGCAGTAATTTATTCCTCTACAGAAGAGTGTATATGATCCAAAATATGCACACATCTCTTGTCCAGTGTCACTCTTGCTGTTGAAACCTGATCATCCTTCACTCTTGGTCCACAGAGTCAGCTCTCCCCATATCTGAATATCACTATGGTAAGTCAGGGAACTCATGGTGCAGACTGCTGACAGTACAAATCAACATGTGAGGTGCAGCTTGTAACTGACATGCAGACTAAGAAGAGAAACAATTAAAAAGTAAAAGTTAATGTACTGTGAATGCAGCACTAATCCTTAGATATGATGCTCACACTACACCTGGAGTGGCCTGTACCTGGCTTATTCTTCATCTGTACAAGCAATTATCAGAATCAGAGCATATTTAGCATATAGGGTGACTATGCACATAACACACAAGGCTGGAGACTCAAATAAATTTTACATAGAGGCATTGACTTAGATTGAATTTGAAGAGAAAAGGACAAACCAGCCATTGGAGCAGCAGGGGTAACTTGTCTTCCTGGACTTCCTTCCCAGTCCTCAGGATGCTATAAGAGTATCAGGACTACCAAACAACTACTTCTGTAACTCCAGATTTTTTCTATCTAGACTAACATTCAAAGAGCCTCTTCATTAAAATATGTCTTATCTGTATTTAGTACTGTACATAAGAAACCTTTTTTATAAATTTAATCACAGTTTACTATTGCCCTAAGTACTTCCAAGAGTATATACAGATAAATTTTCTTCATTAACTTAGTCTGTTTATTTTAATTATTGTGTGAATCATAACATTCTAAGTCGTTTATTATTAAAATTGCCTCAAGGTGATCAACCGAACAACTTCAGTTTTTTCCAGTCCTTTGCTCTTTTTAAAACAGTAAATGAATTTCAGAGAGGGAAGTGCCTGGGATAGAGTATGTAGAAATGTTGAATTATGGCCACAAACAAAACCATACAAACACTTAAAAAGGTTTCTTTAATAAAGATGTATTTTAGATAGAAGGGGTATCTAGCAGTGCAGAAGGATTTTTCTAGCAGTACATATTACAGTGATGACACAGTTGTTAAAATAACTAGCCACAGTTTGCTTGGTAGCGTCACTACACTTGGTGCTTTGGGAGTTTGGATGGAAGGTAAAGGGGAGGAATTTGAGTCAGCAGGAGCTAGTAGATTATTGAAACCAGAATCTTACGAATGGTATCATTAAATGTTTTTCGTAAAATACTGCTGGTGCTTTGCTCCCTTCCACTTTTGAAGACTACCCTAAATCTTCACATCCTTCTTTTGTCTACCTATTCTTTTCTTCTGTTTTCTTTTACTGACCTATTTCTATGTGTTTTTTTTAACAATATAGCAATCTATTCTCTGCCTCATGTTCACTCACACCAAAATACCAACCTCAAGTATTGCAAACATCACAGCACATTCCATCTGACTCTCTCATCAAACTTCTTCTGACTGAAAGGGACCAGCCTTCTCTCCACATACATCAGTGTGTGTGTTTTTTAAGTCCAGATATTATCAATTAACCTAGCAACTAGGGTTTTTTATCAATCCCTTTCTAATAATTGAAGAACATATTTTCAGCCTCTTCTGAACAGTTTTACACTTGAAATTTGCAGAGAAGTAAAGTAACCAGCCTTTTCCTGCTTCTGTTTTCAGCTGTAACAAGGACAGAAACAAACAGGAGACCTCAGTGAAGGCTACAGCTCTGATTATGACTTGAGCTGGCTCAGCCTTCTTTCCTTTCTGGGTCATATTGATGTGAAAGGCAAAGATAGCTCTGAAATCTGCTGAAGAACCACCCAGCAAGAGACTGTACATACCCAAATTCCTCACACCTACTGAGTGGCAGCCTGTCCTGCAAACAGAAGCCACAGCAAGCAGAGACTGAAAAAGACTTTGGCTTCATTTAGCTCTTTGCTATCCAAAACTTAAGTGTTCCAATCTGATAGGGGAAGATATCCTTGTCCATGGCAAGGGGGTTAGAACTAGGTGATCTTTATGCTCCATTCCAACCCAAACTATATAGCTATAAAGCTGTGATTACCACTTCCACTATTGCTGTGTTTAGATAGTAGAGATTCTTAACTACTATCTTGGTAGCTTAGTAAACTGGATTGGGAAAAGTGGAGATATTTGTGAATAAATATATCCCAAGCCAGTTAGAAATCTGTTGAAAGACTTTAAATCAAGAATTAAGCCTCATTTTCACAATTTAAGAATAAATTGCCAAATATGCTAAATATGGAAACTTTTGAAGTATACAAGAAGGAAAAAAAAGTAAATATTCCTCATGTCAGTAGAGTGTCTGGCAATTGTTTGCTCTAGCAGGTTTTTTTTAGTGGATTGTAGAATCTGAAATACAACTATTTGAATATTCTCTTGAGCTGAGAGCTGAAAGAGATCAGCTTAACAGAGAAAGTCTGGAGACACCTAAAAACTGTCCTTATATAAAGGAATCTAGATTTGATTTAAATTGTTTCCTGTAATAGAATTTTTGGAAGTGGTCAGTAAAAATGCAAGCAAACAAAGGAAAAAAACTACCTTAAGAGGCTTAAGAGAAACTTTTATTTTCTTTTCTTCTGCAGATATGACAGCTGTCATTTAAGTTCAAGAAAAAGTAGCTCATATTTGTATGCAAAATTAATCTCTGACCTCACCTATACTATAACAGGAGTATATGTTTTACACAGAAGGATGGTGCATGCCTGTAGTGTGGCTGGGAATGA
>JAWWEU010000091.1:22748215-22767359 GCA_035583155.1 Acropternis orthonyx
CTGAATATTTAATTCCATTCAGATCAAGAAACTATTTAATATATACAAGAAATTATATTAGAATACATTTTGGGAAAAGAAATTGAAAGCTGATTATCACAACGGTAGTAATATCTGTCAATCTATGAAAGAACATGCTGTGGGAAGGCATAATTTTTTTTAAAAACTGTAATGCAAATGCAAACAATGAACCACACTGTGACCATTAGGACTTTCAGTGCAATTTATACACATCTTCTCTGCATTTTTTGAGATGGTTTAGAAAATCTAAGAGAATTACTTTTCCCTCCAACCCTGGTTGCTGTTTAGGCAACTTTTTTTCAGCTCCATGAGGCTTGAGTACTTTTTCCTGACAAAATATTACAACAAAGGGATTATGTTTTGTTTGATTAACTCATGTATAAGTAGGAAGACCTAGTTCATTCATGGATAATTAAAACAGAATAAAATATTTCAATAAATGTTCCCCTTTAACACCAAGCTCTTTTCAACCCTTCCAACTTGCATGTTCTGGTGTGAGCTAATGGTGTTTGACACAACTGAGTGTGAATAAGTGGACATGAAGACAGGGCATGGAGGCAAAGAAGTGTAAAGTCAGCCTTGTTCTGTGTGTCCAATGTCATGAGCAATCTGCCACATTGTTGCACATGGCTGAACCTATGAATAAAACCGGAACGGACATAACAACAAAACATTTCATTCAATGTGCTAGGACCTGAACAGATAATAAGGAGAATCTTGTACAGTTCTGCACTGCAAACCCCATGCCATCCTTCTGCTATCTTGCTTAGTTCTGGTCCAATGAACAGGCCTAGCAAGAATAAAAACAAAGCACTCTGGGAGCCAAGTGACTAGTTCAAGACAGATGTTCTACTTGAAAATACAACTTAATACTACAGACTCATTTCAGAAATGCTGACAAGCAATATTGAGACAGTCATCAATGAAACACTAGCTACATTTAGATGAGAGATGAAAAAGTCAATATGTGCACGTAAAAATCTGTAATTTTGGTCCCCACCAAATATTTTCAAGATCTCTTCATTGCTGTGTAGTTCTTTGAAATAAGACTTAGTTCTGCTGTGTATATCACAAATTACTTGTGTTTCCATTTTGAAAAGTAGTTAGAAACACGCCTGTGTTCACAAATTGCATCATCTCAAATAAATCTATATTGTCAGTCCTGAAACCATATTTTCAAACGTAAGGAATGTAGGAACAGACAGAAACCCTTGTAGACAATACAGCGCTGAGAACTGGCTGACTTGTTTGTCCCAGCATCATAACCAAATAATTTCTCTCTCGGTCTCACAGAGGCTGTGCTCAGGGGTATTGGCAATAACCATCATCAAAAAGAAAATCTGTGCTTTTTCCTATGTAAAGTGATGGAACAGTTGTCATCCAATTCAGAACTCCTTCATCTTTCACTAACTCAATTAACTTTCTTCAATCTTTATAAAAGTAGTCTTTGTATCCCTCAAAGAATGCAGAAATATGTGTCCTATTTATGCAGAAATATAAGAACTGTTTTCCAGTATCATCATCTCCCCTTTGCAGTAATTTGAGATGAGCCTGTACAGAATTTGTGAGCTCTCACTGGAACATGAACATCCTCATGAACTGATCCCTTCTCAGTCCTTCATGTGCCAGTCTATACACCTGTCAATAATACTGTCATGTTATGGGATGTCTCACTGTTTTCTGCAAGCACCAAAATTTAGGAAAAAAAGAGTGACATTCTCATACTCTATCAGTTTGAGGCAGAATTAAAACCACACTTCCATCAATAGTCATGGCCATCAACCAGATTGACATCTTCAAGACTGACTGGTTCTCAAGAGGAAAAAAAAAATTGTCATACCCAAATGATATCTATAATCACATAAAAATGAAATTATTTTTCTTAGTTATGAATGGTTGATAGCATAAGAGGAAGTGTATGTGTGTCTGTGAAAGGGCAGGGGAAGAAGCATGTACCACATTTAACAGTGATTTTATGGTTCAAATAAATGGGTAATTGACCACTTACTTCAGTTTTACAGGATCTGCTTTTCCATTAATCAGACTGACTATAATCCTAATAAGACACCTTCAAGTGACCTGCATTTCATTTTTAATAGTAACTTGCAATGAAGTTAACAAGTCTCTTCTGTTAAATCAATTATAAGAAGGGAAAGAAATGTTTGAGGATGACTCTGCTAATTAGCAGGATAAATTTACATTATTGTTTTCACTTTTTTTTGGCCAAGTTGTACCCAAGTCTTGTTGCCACATAGTTTTAAATACACCACCTATTGGGCATGAGGAAGCCTGCACCAAATCTGCTTACAGACCCAGGAACCTGCTGCCAGACCAGGATCTTGGTATAGTTCTTAACCTCTCTTTTTGTACAATTTTTTTCTTTTCCCCATTCTGGAGAAAGAAGCTGACTTTGGACATTTGAAATCTCGTCAGTTTTCTTGTGGAGATGTGAGATTTAGACACTCTCCTTGATGTCTTTAATGTGTTTGAATTGCAATTCTGACTTTAACCTAACTTCACAATGCCTGCACAAAACCCTACCAAACAAACAAAAAAAGACAATGAAAACAAAACAAACAAACAAACAAAACAACACAAAGAAGACCACAAAACACCTCAAAACCCCAAATTCCATAAGGAGAATTCTTCTTCCTTATCTCTAGACATTCCTACTCCATCACCTCTTCATGACAAACCTTTCATAATGTGACACCACCAGATTAAAATACATGTGGCCGAACTGAACTCTGTAAATCTTTTTCCACTCCATTGGTGTTGGCCTTGGCACACTCTTCTTTGCTGCTGCAGCTCCTGACACAGAGGTGGTTTTGCAGCACAGTGACCCACAGGCTGTGTAAAGCCAATCAACAACATAGTGATTTATGTGCTGATACCACATGGAAGTTGAAGCAAGAGTAGACATTTCTCTGAGCAGAGTCTGAGTTTAATTATTCTTTGGCAGCTCTGTCAGTGTCTTTATGACATATTTAGAAAGTTGCTCATTATTTTGAAGTGGCAAATGGACCAACTAACTTGGCAAGAAAACTAGCAGCGCTGTCAAGTACCGTCTGATAGCTGATGAAGAGACAAAATACTTCATATTGCTTCTGATACTAACCCTAAACCTCTCCTCCACTCCAGTAGTTCAGAAAAAGTCTTACCCTATTGCTGCCTCTTCCTGTCTCATTTTGCCAGATGCCTCCTGTCTCAAATGCAGAAGTTCATCAACTTGAAATGAAGCAAGGCACTTTGTGACACCAAGCAGGTCTCCATAAAATGGAGGGCCACAGGGGACTGGCAGGAGTCACAGCATGGGAGATCGATGTGGAAATGGGAATCCCTACCAAAGAGGGTTCATCACATCATTCCTCCTCCCTTTCTCTCACTCCCATCTGCTTCTGTATTCATCCCAGGATTAATTTGCTATAACAGTTGTAATTTATTTGAATGAAGGAGTTACTCAAATTGTGAAAGGATTATGTACTTATGTTTTCAATCTCTTTGTGGAGAAAAAGAATTGAGTTTTTAACATAATAATGAGTTGTATTTAGAGCATACTAAACCCCACGATACTTTCCAGCTTCTTATTTGGCAAAATAACAGGAAATTAACTCAGCTAAGGTCCAGGAATGGCATGCAGGCATCTTCTGTCCAGCACCTCTAAATGAACAGTGGTATACAAATTTCAGGCATGAAGCAGAAACAAGTCAGGTAGTAGCTGCCCCATCCTGTCTGGTTTCACACGCAGATATCCTTGAAGCTCACACAGTCCACTGAAATAAGTTTGATCTGTTGGTGTTTGGGGCAGTTTTGCTACAAATGGAGTTATCACCAACCTCCTGCACATCAATATTGGGAGAAGCACTAGCTACCCTTTCACTTCACTTCTGCACAGTTGAACCAATGCAGGTCCTCAGCCTCTCCTCATACCTCCTGTGCTTTAGTTCCCAAACAATTTGGGTTCTTTTATGATGTTTCAGATTTGCTGTTCACAAATATGTGGCAATGGTGGCCGTTAGTTGCTACTAAAATGTCAGGTTGATAATGTAACAGAAAGACTATCAGTCTATTTTGGACAATGTCTGATCATATGATCCATGCCAGGCTGTGATGATACTGGGCTGATTTGCTCTTGTGCTGCCCTTATAACAGCCCAGCACCACACTCCACATCCACACTGTCTCCCAAGAAGATGTTCATCCATGGTGTAACCTCTCCAACATAAAAGGTGTTCAGCGTGCAAAGAGAGTCATAACTATTTCAAAATCAAATTATAGCACTTTTTGAAAATAAGTTTGACTTTAAACATCTGGGGTTTGTACTTCTAAAATACCATTTAAATAAAACATGTTGAATTTTAGTATGGAGAAAGATAAAAAACATCTTTGATTCAGGAAATAAATATCATGAAGGATCAGGTAGCAGTTTCAGTACTAGAAAAATCAAATTAAATCCTTCTTCAGAACAGAACTGTGGTTATCTGAATATGCCATGAGGAAATGCTCTACAGGACACTCAACAGAAAGGGATTAATTTCAACAATCTCTAGACAGCCAATGTTTACATTTGATCAAAGTTTAGATGCTCTTTGTGGTCAGTGAAGTGAAGTGGTTCTTTCGAAGCTCAGTTCATTTGCCATGTTTGAAACACTTATGTTATGGAGGTGGCAATTGATCCTGAGAAGCACATGCTTTTTGTGAATTACAGAGGCAACTGGGGCACTGGATGCTTCCCAGGTTTCTGCCAGTGCCATTCCCACACGCTGTACAAGCAGCAGTCATCAGCAAAGCATCGGGGATTATTCTAAGTACCAGGAAGACCAAATAGGTCTTTCTGGAGTTACAGACAATACACATTGCAGGGAGAAGATACATCTCAAGGTGAGAAAAGGTCACAGAATCATAGGATTGCAGCACAGACTATTTGGAGCTTAATAAGGGGAGCTGCTTCAGAAGTAGATAATGTTATTGTAACTATTTCAGTCCTCTGTACCCTTTCCTCCTCATAAGTGTTTAGGCACCAATAATTTAAAGAAGGAAGCTTATTAAGAGATGATGCAAGCTTGACATAGGTTGAAGCACAAAATCCCTCCAAAAAACCAGTGGCACAGAGGCAGGTTTCGACATTGACTAACGCTCTCTGCAGAAAGCAGATAATAGCTACCCAACCCAGGGTGAGTGCTTTCCACTTAAACACAGCTGTTTCCAAAGACCTTCAAACATTGTAGGCAGAGGTCCAGAATATGAAGAATCACCATGAACTCATGAGAAGAGCTGATGTTTTTGGTAGAGATCCATTTGTTTCCATTCCTAGAGTCATGGAGGCAGTACCATCCCTGGCAGCAGCTCCTATGACTGGAGTCTATACTCCTGAGTATGGTAGGAAGAACAAAATCAGCTGTTTCTTTTGCTTGTTTTGCCCTTTAGCCAACCCCTTCCTCCCTGCCTCAGTCGCCTCATCCCACTTGTTACCTTCGTTGTATATTGGTTAATGGTGTCTTACTGGTTACATCTGATCTTGCAAGTGCCTTTCCCTGACAAGAAACAAAATCACTAAGTAGTTTGATAACATCAAAACTGTGTTTTAGTTAAGATATCCTAGACTTTAACTAAAATTCAGACCACCACTCCTACAGATCTGATGACTTTTTTTGCTCTCCTAATGCATGTATTGGGGTCCTGCAAGATCACATTAAAGCTATGTAAGTGTAATAGAGAAAATAAATAACCCAATGCTATGACTGAATCTTTAAGATCCATGAATTATTAAAATAAAAATCTGGCTCACTCATTTGCAATTACATAAGACTCCTCCATCTGCTTAGGAACAGATGACAATGCTTACAACACTGTTTGAATAATGGCTGTCAAGGGGCAACACAATTTCAATGCCTTTGTGGCCATAGCCTCCTACTGTTTGTCATTTTTTTCTTGGGAGTTGCATTATTTGTTTAGACTTGTTCCTCTAATTTTATCCTCGCTAATGCAAAGGTGCTTTCCCCACCATGAGGCTGCAAAGGCAGCAGTGAGAGAAGTTCAAAGGTAGAAGGCATGCTTGACTGAAGAGATTCACAAATTTGATTTAGTTTATTGCTTAGTCTGGGATCTCCTTACTTTTTCTGCAAGCCGCCTCCACTCCTTCTAGTTGACTGTCTCATGGCCACAGAAGACGCAGCAGCTCTGGCCCAAATCTTGGATGCGGAGGAGAATGGGTTTTCTGCAATGAATCACTATGCATAGAACTCAGAGTCATATAGGAGAATCCTTTAGTCTTCATTTGCAAACAGACATTTGATTTTAACTGCCACATTGCACTCCCTCAAACTCACCACAAGACCAGTTTTCCAGAAGGCACTATATATCATGTTCTCGCCACATAAAATGCTGTCTTGCCTGCAACAAAGCCTAATGGAGCACCATGAAGCAGTAGTAATGGACAGAGGAAAGAGACTCTGAAGATCTGCAGTCTCATAAAGCTTCTGATACTCAGTTTTTCACACTGATGTTGAGTATCATAATGGGAACAGAATTTTGGACATATTCATCCATCTTTGGAAAAGGCAGAGATCAATAAAACATGTTGATCGAAGGAGTGGCAATGTTACCAGTCGCAAGGGGTTTTCGGGACAGCTTAGCAATACTGCATGTCAGAGCTCAGCATTGGGCAATACCTTGATGAGAAGGGGTTCTCCTCGTTCAGAAGAATGCTGAATCTTACCCTCAAATCCTCAAAATGACAACTGTCATCTCGTCATGTCAAGGTCCTACTATTTCTGCCATTTGGAAAGAGATGCCAGAATGTTTCATTTTAGAGATTGATTACCATTCCTTGACAGATCACATGTTTCATTAAATTAAATAATATTCCAATTAATTGATCTGTTAGGAGACATTCTTCATTTAGTAAATGTTGAGGAGAATGCTAAAATTACCACTATATTTCTGATAGAAGCACCACTGAAGTCTGGTAACTGATAGCTTTGCTGTTTTCTCTGATGGCCTGAAAAGCTTTTAAAACTAAATTCTGTAATTGTGTTCATCTTTGGAAATTAGTTTTGTGAAACCACATATTTAGTTCTTGCTGAGAAATCTCATTCTAGTAATTTTTAATATAATTTAAAATGCATAAACTAAATTAGGTTTTGCAGTTAAGACAGCATAGTTTTCTTCAATTTTTATCTCTTCCTAATATGTATTTGACCTTGAAAACGGCAGTGTCTGTAGGATACTGCAGCTAGGAACAAAGAAATAATTTCCATTCCATCACTATGGTTACACTTTCTTCTGTCTCCAGCACAGAGCTGTCTGGAACTGTTGAATAGACAGTCCTCAGGAGGGCAAGAAAACTTCATTTATTATCATTTAGTTCTTATTATACAAACACACACACATGCAAACAAACACACATAGCAGAGCTATGGATGTAGAAAATTACTGCATTTTGTTAACATTGCATGTGAGATAGGATCAACAATAGAAATCAGAGTATCACAAACGTCTGGTTTTTTCAGTCTCAAATGCCTGCATCTGCTTGTTTCAAGTGGTTCAGCAAAATACAATGCAAGCACCAAGGTTGTCAGTGGGGTAAGCTCAAAATGTTAGCTTCACAGACATCTTCATTTCCCATGGCAATGATGGAGACAGAGCAGAAGTGAGACTTACGGCTTCTGTCTGACCACTGGAAATTTGAATTGGGATAATTTTGCAATGTCCCCTAATGTTTATCTTTATTATCATATTTGACCTCAGAAATTCTCATCTGAAGATTGTTTTCTATTGCTCATATCTTGACCTGAAATCTTCCATGCTGGGGAATTTCCCTCAGGCTCAATTGTTTTGGAAAATTTAAATATGCTTCTGAGAAAGAGGCAAAGGGAAAAACCAAGTGCCTTAGCCAATTCAAAAAGGGAAAAAAAGAAAACCTTTCTATTGACCCATCTTTGAATGGAGAGCATTACCCTCTTATGCTTTGGAGAAAGGATGCACAATTTTGCCGGGGAGTTAACTTTTTGACAAGAATATACTCTTTATTGCCACCATAGTATAAGTTCCCACTTGTTCAGCAGAGACATGCCCAGCAGTAAGTGTAGCTGTCTACTTTACAAATGCCCCAGTCTTTACACTTTCCTCATAATTACAGTTCCATGCTTGTAGAGCAACACTGGATCCAAGCGCAATCCTAACACAAGAGCAGGGAACTTACCTTACTACTCTGACCACCCTGTCACCATGCAGGCCTCAATTCATCTAAGCAAGCAATAAAGGATAGCACCTGGACTTGTGCAAAAGTAGCAAAAAGAATATATCAGAAAAAATGTCTGGGAAGCAAAGATTGACAGAAGTGAGCAAGAAGCTGGACCAGAAAAATAAGGCTACCTTTTGGTCTGGTTAGGAACAGAAGAGCCAATTCCGAGACCCTATCTATGGATTGAAAAACCTTTCAAAACTTTCTGAGACCTTTGCAAAACTCTATGATTAAGGAAGTCAGAGTATATTTATGCAAAACAGACATAGGACCAAATAAAAATTACTCAGCGTCAATGTATTTGCAATTACTTGTCAACAATTAGCTTGTATACTTTGACAGCTTTATTGTGAATATACATTTGCACATCTAGAAATACTCCTGATTAGGTAAGAATGACCCCAAAGGTGAAATTTTGGTGCAGTTGAAAACTATTGTAGATTTGCCTTCAATTTCAGCTGACTGAGGACTTCACAGCATCTTGATGAGTAGCATATCACACAGAGTTAAAATTAACCCATTCTTAATAGGTTTTGTGCTGTAAGATGTCATTATTAATCCATTACACTTCCAGTGGTGTAGTAGAATGTACTGTGCTTACAAAATTCACAGCAGCACAAAAAGTCTGTTCTGTTAAAAAATCATCAGCAATCAAGCAGTTTCTGAGAAAATGGGGACATGTACATAGTCTCGAGAAAGATCATAAAGCATAAGAAGGAGATGAAGGAACTGTGCTCTGACACAAAAAAATCCCTGTTACAGTTGGGACCTCTAAAACAAACAAAAATCTCATTAGACATATTAAAATCAATCCCAAACAAACAAACCAAAAACTCACATCAAAGTCCCCCAATCTCTAATTGCAATAATCTTCCATTACAAGTAGCAATATTTTAGGCATATACATTCTGCATGACTTAAGATATGAAGCAAGAGTCTTGCAGCACAGCAAAAACAACTTACAACACTCTAAATGCAAATGTAGAGATTAAAAAATTTATCCTTTTACTGGAACTATTAGGTGATCCTTCAAGACCTTGAGTATATTGCAGAGAAAAAAAAACTGAAACAAAACAAAACAAATAGGGTCTAGCTATTTTTTTGCAGAGGTAGCCAGCTGAAAAAGACCAAAAATCATTAGGTATTGTAGTGGCAGATGGATTGTCTCTGGTCTGCAGTTGCTGAAATCCTAGAGTTTCTGTATTGCTTCTTTTCATTCTATAAAAACAGCAAGAATTTAAACTATCTAGGTATGTCTACTTTCAACCAAAACAAGACACTGCAAAGATTGAAAAACTTAGTATTAACAGAAAAACATATTTCCCTCCCCTGAGATTCCAGACCATTCTGGATTCACTTCAGTCTTTAGGCAGATAAAAAAGGCTGTCTCAGCTATTGTCAGTAGTATTTAGTTCTCTACTGCTCAACCTGGGCACCCAAAGAGCAGCCTGAAGTGTGACAGAAAAAAACAGACTTTGCTTCAAAGTAATAATTTTATCCAAAACTGGAGGGAGAGAGCTCCATGACCAGCTCAACACTTCTTGTTGTTGCAGGTGGAGTGAGTGCCTACTGAGTCCATTCCCACACAGACCAACCAAGTCAACAGGATTTTACTTCACACTGCAGACCTGCCTTTGAAAATTTCACCTGCCTTCTTCCAGCTCTACCTAACACAAAGTACTAAAAGTAGTAAAAAGGTAGTAACACACACAGTTCTTAGTGTTGACCTGTTTTCTTCAAGGTGCTTGAGCACTGACCAGCTGTCAGAGAGGGATTGACTCAGCTGCACCACCACATCATGGTGGGGAGGGAAGAAGAAGGCACCACAACCAAAGAAATCAAAGTGATGTCTTGAGATCATCATTAGACAAATCTTCTCAGACTCCCCAGAAGCTGCAGTATTTAATGAAATGATGTTTCTAACTGTCTTTGCAGGTTCTATCTGTAATAAGGGAACTGGTCACCTTCCTGGAATAGTGGTAATTATTTTAGGTCCGGACTCAGTTGCTCAGAGTGCACCAGTACTCAGATTATCCTCTGCATCCATTAGCACAGGGCACACTACTTTTACCATGTCTGACTTTTCTCAGAGAGAGCAGAGTGGGAAGCAGAACTCCAACTTTGCATCTTCCCTTGGTTCTGCATCTGCCTCTCATTCCTGTGTTATGTGCAGCAACAGGTTGTACCTTTGGCCAGGGCAAAAAAGGATTAAACAGGACAAAGAATCAGTAAAGAACCACTTTCATGGGCCCCACGGGCTGTCATAAGTGAAACAGCAAGACATCCACTGCAGAAATGGTGAAAGACCAAGTGCACTCAACTCTTCCTGGAATCGATCTGATTTGATTTAAGTCTAGCAGGAAATGGCTCTTAAAACACATACTTAATGCAGCACTTTTAGAATGCCATTAAAGTTTTGATATATTATTAATTAGACTGAAAAGGGAAAAAAGACACAGCAGACACAAATTACTATAGCACAAGCTGTAAATAATCTGCCTTTTCCATTTTCCAAGTCTACTTGATAAATTAATGCTTTATTTAAGATAAATTAATTTCCTATCAAAATGAACAGTCCTATTGAGCACATTTCATGTATGTTGTATAGGTGATGCTAAATGTCCTCTGCATGTAAACAGAACTTGATTCAATTTTCATATCAAGATCTGTCTCATTATAATAAATGTACATAAACCATATTTAAAGAGGGTGTACAATATTTATACATAGGTCTAATGAAAAGTTATTCTCAACAACAACTCTACATTAAAAATTCACAATTTCTGTAAGAAGTACAACTATAATGTTGAAGGTGGTAGGGGCTGCAACTTATATTGGACCAAGCCTATTCCTATTAAAGTCAACTGATTTCCTACAGACTTCTTCGGGAGAAGAACAGAGATTCCACACATTACTCACAGTAAGAGTCCTACAGAGGTAGTTCCAATATTCTTAGTGCACCTTAGATACCATGAACTCCTGAGAGATTTTTGGCAAAAGAGATTTCAGGGCAAGATGAGCAGCATAGAATTCTTTGGGGTTCTCTGCAGCAAAACAAGACTAAATCATCTGTCAGAGAAAGCAAGAGAAAGAGGAAGGAGTGGCTGATGAGCTATTCTACAGGAATAGCTTCCAGTAACCTCCTTTTGAGAATGCAGGGGGTTATTTACTTTTCAGGGAAAGAAATTGTATCACTAATTTGTCTTCTTTTCATAATGTGTTTAGTCCTCCTGTTGAGTAGGAATATGCTGAGGTAAACCATGAGAGAATACAGCAGAACCACAGTTGAGCCAAATAGATCCTATTCTGCAGTATTCAGCTTTTCCAAGATACCTGTGCTTACTTGGACAACACCACATTCCTAATGTTAATAGTGTGTGTGGGCTAGCATGGTGTGACAAAATCAGATTGCTGACAAGAAGATGATGATTAAAAGGCTGAAGCTGCTGTTGTACTGAACTTTACTGAAAAGCTGCCTTTATTTTGTATTTATGATCATACCAGTATTTATATAAACCTATTAATTGTGCCTATGCTATATAAACCATGGTAATATAATTTTTAAGGTAAATTTTTTAAGGTTTAAGACTTGAAATCTGGGGATTGCAATCCATACCAATGTGATTCATTGTAAGTGCTGAATATTAGATGAAGCACAGTTAGCCTCTGAATGCAGATTACCAGCAGTTTATATAGTACCATGAACAATGATGCTTATTAGACCTTAATCTATATAGTGTCTCAGATTCAACATTTCTAGTAGCTCTGAGAAATGTAATTGTAAGATTTTGAAGTATAATATCTGCAATTATATTCCTCTCCACTAAGCATTTGTGATCAATATCTCTATCATGGACCCAAAGAGTCCATGCCAATAGATGGATGTTTAAATGCTGTTTTCATGTTTCTACAAATAGAATAAGGGACATCTTCATTTTTAAAGTCTTTAAATTCAAAAAGTTATGATCTGAATCCAAACTTTGCAACTCAGCACTTTACTGAGACAAGTAAAATGTCCATAGATAAGATTGAATTATGCGTAATAGCCATTCCAACATGAAGACATCTGGCAAGCTGGTAAAATAGGACAATACTTGGGGCTATTCTAATTCTAATACTTGGGGCTATATTAATATTAGTATACTGATAATGTAGATGCTACCTCTACCAGAGGAGAAAAAAAAGAGGAGCAACTGGGTGATGGGTGACTGGGAACAAACTTTGGAGGTTGTTATTCCAACAAAGCATCATCCCAGAAGCAGCTCATCCTCCCTGGCCACAGCTCAGATGTTTGCTTTGAAGCTCTGACAGCAGGCAGAGTTGGTGACTTCTACTGTTACCCTGTAGGGGAAAGTACTGACAGGGAATAGGGAACCTGACAGTGGGACCATAGCAGTGCTGGCAAATCTGGATGTGCAACAAGAGTGGTGCAGAAGTTGTATGTCTTCGTCACAGGAAGGCTCAGCCAGAGGGCACAGAGGAGGTTGATTTGTTGATTTCATAATTAAGCAGATCAGGAAAGGAGACATGGCCAGTGATGAAGTTGAGGAAAATCCCAGTAAAGGTCCTTGGCCAGCACTACCACAGGTAGTTTAACAGGAAAAGCCTTGACTAGCCCATTTTCCTGGACAGGCTGCACAGAAACTGATATATAAAACTTCAGAGGCAAATAGCGCAAATAAATGGTACCACATTGTGGAAAGCAAGCCCTGGCAACTAAAGAATTGAAACATGCATCTCATGAACTACTGCCTGTATATGGGGCAGAGCCGTGTTAAAGTGCACGTCTGTGTTACTGCAGTTCACAGTGGCCTTGCAGGGTTTCAGATCATCTCCTCAGTAGGAGTTAAATATACTTTAAAACTGTACATTTTTTCTTGGAAAGCCTACAGGTACATACCTTTTTAAGAGGTGAGACAGGGAGAAGAGTTAGTGTATCAAAGATATTTTTATTTTGTATATAGAATTGCTTTTGCTACCAGTAGGGGAGAATATAAAAAGCTGCCCGAAGCAAAACTCGCATCAAATTCCAATCGGAATCGAACATTCAAATCACTGCATAGATTTGAAAACACCAGTCAGAGAGTCTCAATTTCACACATTCTGTCACATTTCCTCACCACATTAAATTGCTGTGGATAAAACACAACAATTTTTTAATTAATATTTTTTCTGCCCTCTCCTCTTCTTTGGAAAAAGGGTAGAAAACATTAAAAAAAAATAAAAAAGAAAGAAAAGAAAAGAAAAGAAAGAAAAGACAGCAGTGTTTCCCTTTCAGATTGGGCCCATTGATTCATCTTTTAAGCCCCAAACCCCTTCCATTCCATACCATTTCATTTTTGTTCATTCATAAAAAATATTCATTTTCATCAGAAAAAATTCACTCTTTGCTGAAAGTAAAATGTTCCATCAGCTCTGCCCAATAAATAGCCTAGGTTTCATGTGGACTGTATTTCCCAACTGTCTAATAAAAATATAAAAGTAAAGTGAAAACATGGAGAATTGTAAAAGGATTAGAATGTCTAGGGAGTTTTGATCACATGACAAGTAGCCAAGGTCTTATAGAATTTTAGCATATCTCCAAAAATATTCTGCTAATTCTCACACTGGCAGTTTGGTTGTTGGTTTCGTTGTTGTTGTTGTTGTTGTTGATTTGGGTTTGGTTTTCTTGTGCAGGTGTTTTTGTTTGTCTTTGTTTGTTTGCTTTTGTTGGTGGTTAGTTGGTTTGGTTTGTGTGGTTTTGTTTTTAAATAAATATTGTCTCATTGATCTATCAGAAAATTGCTTTCAACATTTTGTAAGATTACCAAGGAGTTACAATTAATGATTGCTTGTTAATTAGACTGCATACTATGCTGCGAACACAGACAGGAAACAGTGGTTATCCTAGAGGAGGATACAAAATACTCATGAAAGCCAAACATCAGAAAAACTCTCCAAAGTCAAAATATTGATAAAGGGAAGTTTTGTTTATCAGCAATGATACACTGTTCCATCAGTTGTAAAGATGAAAAAAGTTACATATCTGGAATGAGAGTAAAAATGGCGCACCGGTAATCAAGACATGTCCATGATCTTCAGATCCCTTTCTTTTTATGTGGAATATGTGATTATTCTGGGTAACATAATTTAGCAATTAGCTTTCAGCTTTCTACAAATTTAATATCATTCAAAATCTACTGTGAAATAGACTTAACTTTTGACATCTAATGCACCTATTGTATACCTGGAGGAGGAAACTAGACTCATCCTGTGGGGTCAGAGCTAAACTCTGAAGGTTGTTCTTCATGTGTTTTACCAGAAATACTGCACAACCTTTTTACATATCTTATTTATCTTTTATAGATGATATAGGTTATGTATCTTATATATTTTTCTTTCTGCCTGGTGATCTTTCCTGATCCATAGAAATCAAACCACTATTTTCTCATATTACAGATAAGACAATGAAAGGACAAGTAGGAGCTTTCTAAGGCTTGTTACCCTGTTATTCATAAGATATGAAAGAGTGGGTTTTCTCAATTATAAAGGCTGCAAAGGTGTGAAAGTTTGATAAACCTCTGAGAAAATTGAAAATACAGGGCTAGAGCAAATGCATGAGATCTGTAAAACAGAGCTCCAGACACTTATTTTCATTTGTTGACAGAACTGAAGGTCATATTTATGCTATTCAGAAAAACAGAAAAGATGTTTGTAGAGACATTTAACAGGTATTCTGAGATGCAAAATAACTGAATAGGTCCAAAAGGAAGACCAGATGTATTATTACCTCCTCGCAGGAATGAGGAAGAAGATAAAACACTTCCCTGACAAACTAAAAACAATATGTTGTCAGAAGCTAAAATTCCCACCCAAACAGCTATCCATAAAGTTCCTTTCGAGGGATAAATTATCACTGCGTGATTGAATTATCAATGTATGACAAGCCTCTCTTTGAAGTCACTGGAATAAGAACAAGACACTCTTTGTCATCAGAGAGCATACATCAGAAAAGCTGTGCATTGGCTCATGCTTATTTGCTCCAAAATAATAGAGCAGGCTATTTGGATTATATGAATTTTAACAGGAGTGTATAACCTTAAGCAAAGCTGTGGTCTTTGCATTATCAACTAAACACTCTGAGCACTAACTTTTAACCGACATCTGCAGTAAAAGTAACTCCATGTGTACTATGGTCATTCACAATGTATAAAGTTTCACTTTTCAATAAGGCATGTGACTCTTTTACAAAATAGGATGCCACACAGAAAAAAACCAAAACAGTGGAAGAAGAAAGAAAAGGATGAATGAAAACTTCAATTGACAGCATTAATTCAGTCACAGGCAATTTAAAGAGAAATATTTTGAAATGCTAGGAGAAGCTGATTTTGATTTAATTCAATATTTTTCCAAAACATTAAAAAAAAGGAAATCAAGTTAGTGCAATTCAGAGTGATTGCCATGGTACTACTGGTATACACTACCTGGTATACACTGCCAGGAATCCAGAAGCATGCCAAATTAATACTTTTTTTGTATTTCTTGCAGGATAACCGCATTGTAGTTGCCTACAACAGTATTTCTCTTTAGCAGGACAGATTTCTATTGCCTTTTTCATGTCCCTGGGGACACAAACAAATTAATTAGAGATTTACCATCTCCATGGTGAGCAAATCACAGGTACAAAGTAGTGTGTGAAAATAGTATAATTTCTTCTGTTTGCTTTTGTTTCTTCTACCACTGTGAGGTCTGGACTAGAGCTATGGAAACAACTTCATTATGCCCAATGGAGCCACAGTATTTTGTGTGGATGACAGCAGTTAGAATGCCCATTTTCTCTGTGGGACACGAATTCTCTCTCTCCTGATTCTAGAATATTCAGCATTTGACTCCAAACAGTTTTGTGTGCATTACTATCATGTGAATGTACAAATATACCACATTGTAATAATACTGAAATTATGAGCCAACAAAATGAAAGTCTTTTTCATTTTAATTTTCAAATTCACTGCTTGGAGTGAATCTTAAAAGTTGACTACTATACATTTTTTGTCGTCAGAAAGATAAGGTCAAAAAGAGAACATTGATCAGAAATAGCAATTTTCAATACCACTTTGCTACAACTGCATTAAGATACTAAGTATTTATCCTACCTGAAATAGAGAAATAACTCCTTTCAGAAATCTGAAATTACTCTTTTCTGCCTATCACATTGTCCTTTTAGTTGCTGGGACTTCTGGTATTTTTAACTTGTGTTCTGAAAGGAGTTGAAATTGACACAGCTGGTTTTTCCAGGCAGGAACAGCAATTTAGCATATCTGTGTGGTGCATGAGACTGCCAAGTACATGGGATGCAGCACCAGGATCAGGTGTGAGCTAGGGGCCAGGTGTGTCTGGTGCTGCTGCAGTGTCTGACAGCCAGGAGGGCAGCGGCTGCTCCTCTGGCAGAGAGCAATCCCCAGGGCACAATCCCTTTAATTTAAAAGAGATGCATTTACGCAGAGAGCCACAGTCGTGATTTATTCTGTCACTTCACTGTTACTCACCTTCTCCACTTCAGTCTTGTTATTTTGCCTCAAGACTCAATTACACTGAGAAATTGCTCTTTTCTAAAGTAATACATGGACATATCAACTTCACTCCTTTTCTTGGTCTGCTGAAGAGCAGTCTTACAAAACTTGATGCAACTAAACTAGTGTCTTGGTTGTCCATATTGTGGGAGTGAGGATGATTGGCTGGGTTGCACTGCTGAGCTTAGGAAACTGCAAGCTGCCCAGGGGTAAGCAGAGGATGCTCCAGAGAGAATGGCAACAGACAAAAGACAAAAGTTTCACTAGTTACTTATGTTTGCTCCTGCATTCAAACCAGCACAACAACTCTGACATACAGATAACAAAACTAAACCTCCCCACAAAACTGTTCTAGGCTTAGAGAAGCAACTGGCATATGAGAAGGTCTGGCCACTAAACACAGGAAAGTCACAGAGCAATTTGCTTGGAAAACATAGGGTACAGAGCAAGAGGAGCAAGAGACCTCAGGAAGGATATCACAAGTGGAAGGCTCCCATCCCAGTGTATGCACACAAATGCACACTAAACGGGACAGTCAGGAGGGATTGAAGCTCCAAATGTAGCCACAAAAATCTGACTTTGCTGCAGTGACTGAGACTGCAGTACATACAGGGACATGATCAAGGAGTGGGGACAGACTTATCACCAGGGTGCCTGACAGGAGGGTGAGAGGCAGCTGAAACCAGAGATGGTTAAATCTATCCAGATTTGAGGGAAACCTCAGTGGCCCAGGGAGGTGGTGTCATCCCCCTGCTTGGAGGGTTTTCTACCCTCACAGGATATATCCCTGAGCAACCTGGTCTGACCCCATGGCTGAGTCTGCTTTAGGCAGGGGGTTGGACCGAAGGCTGTCTGAAGTCCCTACTGCTCTGAATTGTCCTCAAATCCCATAGTCCCAAACCTTATGATGTCTTTACAGAACTGAGAGTTCTCCCTATTCTCCTAGTGTGGCCACAGAAATACAGAGAGATGTAACTTTCCTTGGGTATCAGAGGAAAATCAAGGTTTAAAAATATCCAAAATGCAAAGCTGAAGACCTGGGCTGTAGTGAAAAATATTGGTTAAATCATGAAGGATCATAGACTTTTATAGACCTTTATAACTTGTTCAAATTTGTCCAAGGTCAGATGCAGTGACTGAACTCAGATTGCCCAACTGCAAAACTGGAAATCACAAAACATACCCAGAAAAACCCACTGTACTTCCAGCTACAAAACAGTTCACAACCATGAATCTTGAAATGTTGTCTGTGCTTCTTAATAGGAAAGAATGCATATTACTTCCACGTATCCTGAACTACACCAAGTTATGACCAAAATAATTTTTCTTAGCAGTAGAAGAAACAAAAACAACAACCCCAAATTTAGACATTTTATTTCTTTTAAATTTGCAGCACTACTACTGAAAAAGGTCAAGACTATCAAACTCTACCTTAGAATAATAGAATAAAATAATAGAATGTTTTGGGTTGGAAGGAACCTTAAAAATCATCTTGTTCCAACTCCCCCACTGTGTGCAGGGACACCTTGCATTAGATCAGGTTGCTCAAAGCCTCTTCCAACCTGGCCTTGAGCACTGCCAGGGATGGGGCATCCACAGGCTTCCTGGGTAACCTGCACCAGCATCTCATCACCCTCACAGTAAAGAGTTTCTTCCTAATATATAACAAAAGTTCCCCTTTTACAGTTTGAACTCATTACTCTCTTTCCTGTCACTACAGTTCCCGGTCCCCTGTAGGCCCCCTTCAGATTCTGCAAGGTTGCTATGAGGTCTCCATGCAACCTTCTCTTCTCCAAGCAGTCCCAGCTTTCTCAGTTTGTTTTGATACGGGATGTACTCTAATCCTCTTATCAACTTTGTGGCCCTCCTCTGGACTGCTCCAACAGTTCAATGTTCCTCTTATACTGGGGGCACCAGGACTGTACGCAATGATCCATGTGGGATCTCACAAGAGCAGAGTAGAGGGGGAGAATCACCTCCCTCACCCTGCTGGCCATGCTGCTTTTGATGTAGCCCAGGATTTGGCTGACTTTCTGGGCTGTGAGTACACACTGATGGCCCATATTCAGTTTTTCATCACCCATCACCTCCAAGTCTTTTTTCTGCTGGGCTGGTCTCCATCAGTTCTCCATTGAACCTGTAGGTATGTCTGGGATTGCCCAGACCTTGGTGTAGGAACTTGCACTTTTGCTTTGTTGGACTTCATGAAGTTTGTATCTGCCCACATGCATTCTGGATGACAACTCTTCCCTCCAGCATGTCAACTGCACCATGCATCTTAGTGTCATCAGCAAACTTGCTGCGAATTCACTCCATCCCCCTGTCAATCT
>JAWWEU010000091.1:22767459-22782912 GCA_035583155.1 Acropternis orthonyx
CAAACAGGAAAGTAATCAGGTTCATATGGACGTTGTACTGAGCAGAAGGAAGAGAATTCACCACCAAACTACTTTCAGAAAAATACTAGGTATGTTATTTAGGATGCCTGCAGGTAAAATGTGTTCAGACTTTGGTGAAAGATTTATCTATGTGCTCAAATATTTGGTAAAATCTAGTGATTCTGCCACTAAAAGATTGCAGGAGCTGAGTTTTCTCAGTCTATATTTTGCATTTCTATGCAGGGCAGCCACTTGATCTTGAAGAAGCTTTGGCAGCACCTCTCAGGCATGTTAACCCATCAATAGGTTAACAATTCATCCTCTGAGAGCTGCATGTCTCTGTGCATGTGCATGTGTGTGTGTCTGTGTGCAGACATCTGCTTCTCTTTATTATTATCTCATCACTTGAGAAATGCTGACTTTCCATGTTCCTGTACTGTGGCATTTTTTGACATAACTACAAAAACCTTTTCACAAGATCTCTGCTGTCCCTAGACACCTGCCCATCACAGAGGAATTCAAATGCACTGACTGTTTGTCTTAATGCTGCACTAACATGCCTGTAAGTGCAATCATTCCGGTAGTAAATCATACGGGTATCATTTCTTTGCATAGTCGAGCCCAGAATAAGTGTTGCAAGAACCAATTAGTGAGTGACAAAGAATACCCTGCCTATCACAGTGCAGAGGACTTGAACAACTGAGGCAGGGATGGCACACCACCCTGTGCTACCTCACCACAGTTTTGCTTCTTCACCACTTCAGCACAATTGTTTCTGTCTGTATGAAATGAAAAGTTAGGCTAAAAGTACTTCACACCTGCTTCATAGACAAAAGTCTTGATCAATCAGCCTTTTGTATATATTGCAGCCTCCATTACAAAGGAAACGTTACCTTTGGCTTTGAACACTTCACATCTTACACAAATTCACAGAAAAAGAGCCATGCAAAACTCACACCCGTGTTGTGTAGTCATTCGATCCTATGATATTTCATCTCTGATACAGGCAGAAATCCTATACTCATAAGGTGCAGCATTTATTCTTCTGTTGTGAAAAGCTTAAAAGGCTGACTAGTAAACCTTCAGTGCCTGCTCTGTGCACACGGTAGGGAATTCTCCTGAGTTTCATTCTTCAATTGCAGATTTTATGAAAATCCTTCAGAGGCAGGTGGCAGCAGAAGGTCATTGAAGAAAAATGTTATAAAAGAAACATCACACAGAGAATGTAAAGACAGCAGGCAAGGTCTTTGGTTTTTGTGGATGTATGCTTATGTATAGTAACACCACTTTAGAAGGAAGTTTGAACAGACAATGTCTGATTATCTGACAGGACACAAGAATGTGACATAATTAATTTCTTTTAAGTCTACATTCCTTTACCCATTGGCCTTCTTGGCTGCCTGGGCACACACTACCTGGGCTCATGTTCAGCTGCTGTCAGCCAGCACTACCAGGTCCTTTTCCACTGGGCTTCTTTCCAGGCTCTCTTTCCCCAGCCTGTAGTGCTGCCTGGAGTTGTTGTGACCCAAGTGCAGGACTCAGCACCTGACTGTTCAACCTCATACCAATAGCTGCAGTCCATCAGTCCAGCCTGTCCAGATCTCTCTGAAGAGCCTTCTTACACTCCAGCAAAACAATAATCCCACTCTACTTGTTGTCCATGAACATACTGTAGGTACACTCCATCTGCTTGTCCAGATCACTGACAAAGATATTAAATAGGACTTGACCCAATACTGAGCCCTGGGGAACCCCATTAGTGACTACTAACTGAATGGAGCACCACTCACCACCACTCTCTGGGCCTGGCAATCCAGCCAGTTCTTTACCCAGTGAAGAGTGCACCTGTCCAAGCCATGGGCTGTCAGCTTTTCCAGGAGAATGTCACAGCCTTCCCTTCACCCACCAAGTGGGTCACCTAGCCATAGCAGGAGATCAGGCTGATCAGGCAGGATCTGCCTTTCCTAAATCCATGCTGACTGGGCTTGAAGCCCTGTTTGTCCTGTAGGTGTGTGTGATCACACCAAGATGATCTGCTCCAAAACCTGTTTGGGTACCAAAGTCAGACTAACATGCCTGTAGTCCCCCACATTCTCCTTCCGGTCCTTCTTGTGAATGGGTGTCACATCAACCAGCCTCCATTGTCTGGGACTCCCCTGGTTAGCCAAGACTGATGGTGAACGATGGAGAGTGGCTTAGCAGTCTTACAGCCAGTGGAGCTTTGGTGCAAAGCTCTGAGACATCAATAACAGTGCAATACTACATTGCAGAAGCTTGTGATTTTCCTTTTCAATCTGCAGAAAAAATAAAACCACTCCTTGAGACTATGTCCAATTCTCATCCTTTACTGGTACAGAATATTTAACAAAAAAAGAAAAAAATCCATCATGCATTGATTATATTCTAGAAATGGACAAAGACTAACTTATGAGACATGTTTGGCACTGTCAGAGTTGGTCTTCAGTTCACTGAAACACTGATTTGCTATGTCGTGTACCTGGGGGCCACTGTTTCCAGATGTGATAAAATATCCTGGGGAAGCAGGGCAGAATGTTTTAATTGTGCAACAAGACAGACAGGGTGGCTTTGGAAACAAACTGGAGCAAACAGGTTGAGAAGATTAAACTGAATCTGTAAATTCCTTACCTAAATCCTTTAAGTTTAGCTGGGTCAGTTTAGCTCATAAACATGATACTTCAGTGGAACCAATTTCCCAGGCCAAGATCAACTGAATCTGTGTTGTCAACTGCAGCAGAAAACTGGTTGACTAATTATCAGGAATGAAAATTTCAAAATAATCTCCCACGTCAAATCACAGATTGCTTGAGAACATGAGACAACAAAAACCCACTGCCTTTTTTGGCCTGTCTCCATTCTCACATTTACTACTGCTATATCTTCACAGAAGAATCCATCCTTGTTTTTAAAATACAGACTATCAAGCTGGAAAGAAGTATTAAAATATACACAGAATACATTAGGTTTCCACATATAGCATATTACTTTGTTTTGCAAGAGCCTCACCTGTGTCTTTCTCATGATAACGTCATTGTTTTTGCAGAGGTTTGCTTGAAGAATACTGCTCGCTTCTAGAGCAGCTGTCACAATTTTCCTCCACCTATATCTTACTAATATAGTAATAACATATTCTATTACAATATCAAATGCTTGCTTTTCTTTTTCTTTCAGAAATATTGTAGATTTATAACCAGATCACTGAGAAGAAATTACACGGAATAAAAAAGTGTGTACTGTGTTTATGAGACTTCAAGAAATACAACTGAGTAGTTGCAACCATCCCAGTCTGTTATTACAAACAAGTGATCCTCAAGCCCTTGCCTAACTGATTAAATAAGTAACGTTTGTCCCAAGAAAACAATGGAAGATCTCCTTGAAGACTTGCACCTTTCACTGCATACATATGAAACTTCCTTCTTCAACAGCAATGAATACCTAATGTTACAGATGATCCAGAAGTAGTCATCACAGAATTACTAAATCTTCAGAAAAATGCAATATGGCAAAGGTAGGGCATTAATTCAAACTATCGTCAATGGTAAGTTGGCATTGCAAAGATCACAGCAACAAAAAGGTGGAGGCGGGACCAAAATATCCTTCAGACTAGCTCTGCCTACTGGTTCATGCCATTCTGTAATAGAGCAGAGTACACAGCAACACCATGTGCAATGAGCTCTCCTTCACTTTGCTGTGTCTGCAGGTTTCACAGTTTTTCACTTCTGGAAACAAATAGAATTTGCACAAGAATAAATATGTCTGCTAAGAATGAAAGAAAACCAACAGAAACACCACAACTTATTCTGGTAAGTACTCCCAAATTAATTTTCCCAGACTGGACCTTGTAATTATAAATATGACACTTTCAGGATGACAAGAATAAGAAAACAAGAAAGGTTTGTTTTTTTTTTTTCTCCTAAACCAAGCTGCCTTATAGCCATTTTCCTGAAAAATGAAGTAAGTCCTTAGTAAGTAGGGTATATCTCTAATGTCTCACAAAACTACTGTTTCCCACAAAAGTGATACATGATTAGCACAGCCAGACTACGGTTTGTCTTGGATTTGTTAGGAGACTTTCTAAAAGAGATCAGAAGTTGTATTTTGTAGCATAAAACTTGATATGCTATGGTCCACAAGCTATAATGTTGACAAGAATCATACTTTTCTACTTGTCTAAATCTCAGTTCAGTGGGGTATTAGAGAATATATATCTGCAAGGGTGACAATACTAATAATCACAACTTACAGGTTTCTTATTAGATCATAACACCAAATGCAAAACCAAACAGCTCAGTGATGAAGTTGACAGAGATGACAGGGTCAGTATAAGTGAGTTCTACATGACCTATCATAAGTAGAGCCAGCAATGTCCAACACCACCTCCTCTCACACTATGGAAATAGTATTGTGCATCCAGAATAAAGAATTTTCTCTCCTTGCAGGAAAAGGGGACCCTCTTTTCCCCTACACAGTTTATAAGACACTCCTGTTGAAAATACTCAATTCAGTTGTGCGTAGGGGTGAGAGAGATTTAGAAACATCATGAATAGACTTCACTGCAAGAGTGTGGAATCTGTACCTGCAAACGTGGGTATGCTTTAGCTGAGCCTGGTTAGCAAAGAAATGTTTAATTTTGCACATCTTTAGAATACCAACCTACCTATATGCATACAAAATACACTTCTGTTCACAGCTGATAAAAAAAGTCAATAGAAGTTTGCTGCAAAATCAGAAGTCAAGAAAATGTGGCTCAGTTTTACATACTAAGAATACTGTTTATTTACCTACAATCTAAAAGAAGAAAAAGATAAACATGTTTGTCCTGGCTATAGCTCAATCACCTTCTTTCCCAAGTAAACAAGCAGATGTGGGGACCCTGGCAACTTTTGAAAGGTATCCAGCAGGATACCTACAAGATCTAACATCAAAAAGGTCATTAGTAGAAAATGTTGATCAACAGTGTTCAATCCTTATATTAATTAGACAGCAGATGTCAAGAAACTGTTCAAAGAGTATGAAACCAGAAAACCAAGAGTTCACAGAAAGTGGGCTCAGAACAGACGGGCCAGCAAACACAGCAAAGAAAAAGTCATTTGCACAGGAATAGTTGTTGTAACAGTGTTCAAACTGATGTAACAGATGACCAAAATTTTGTATTTCAATTTTAAAAATCCAGAGGACATAATGAGTGTATATATAATACCAGAGAAAATAGAACACTAAACATAAGACATGTGATTTGATTTCTGCCTTTCTAAGAAAGAAGGCAAGATTAAAAAAATCAAGAATTTTTGACTTAATAATAGTAATAAAAAAAATATACTCAGAGAGAGCTGTATATCCTCAATTTTTCTGTCGTAAAGGAGCTGACTCTTTTTTAATACTCATACAAGAAGTAAGATATACTTTAGTGGACAACTAAGCACAAAACCAGCACTAAAAGTTGTAATCCCATTTTTTAAAATGAAACCATTAGATTTTTTCCCCTCAAATCTCAATTATGTAATTAAAGTTGATTTCTTCTCCCTGTTACTACTACTCCCTATTTCAATAAAACACCAGCCAAAAAACCAGAGCTGATCCTGTTTTATCTCACATCTTATTTAGCCAAGCCATAAATGAGCAAGCCCCAAAATTTTCACAAGTTTATAATAGCCTTTTGGCTTGCATGACATAGGCAAAATTTTTCCATTTATCAAAACAGCAGTAAAACTTTGGGAACAGGAGGAAGAAAACCAAGGCTCATAGAGAAGATGGTAGTAAGCAAAACTATCACCATTTTGTCACTAAAATAAACTCAGAAGCATTGGGTGGATAATAAGATTTAGAGACTTTAATGGCTAGTGTTTTATTTAAGTCCAGGAAATCTATGTAAATGACACTCTTAATTGCTTTAAATGGTGATGTAATTATTGCCTCAACAAGGAGTTCTAAGCCCAAAGACTGTACTTGACATGAGATTTTTCTTTTTCTTTTCTTTTCTGTTCTTTTATTTACAGTGAAAGGAAGCCATGAATACTGTTCGGGTGAAATGAGAATGTAAGTTAAAATTAGAGAATGTGGTCTACTTATTATGCTTATCAAACACAGTGAAAAAATGTTTCAAAAACAAATAATTCTGTAGAGAAATGTAATCTCCAGATAATTTCTCATGCTCTCTTTACACAAACTGTGTTTGTTGTTGCCAAGTTACAAGAAAATAAGCTACAGAGATAACTTCTCTTTGTCTATTTTACTCTTCTTCTAATGCTCAAATATAGCCTTGAAATTCCAGAACATCTTAATTGAGGTACTTTAATGCCATAGAAAGCTGAAGTTTTCTGCATAGCAGCATTAAAGTGATGCGTGAGTAGGAGGAACAAAAACAAGTACATAACAAAATGAATGATGACACTGACCAGGCCAGTAATTGGCATTCTAGTGTCTTCCCTGGCAAATTTGCCTCTACAGCATTCATGTCACTTTGTGTTTGGTTACCATAAATGTTCCCAAATTTGCCTTTACTGGCATCAGTATTTGTTTTAACAACTCATGCCTCATCAGTCCCCTGCTGCAGTTTTAACAGCTCTAAATTATAGCATTTCTGCATTCTGTGGGACCAGGGCTTACAGAGGATGGTAACCATGCAGCTGAAAGTGCTTTACACCACAGAGTCCTTGAACTCATGCCCAATAAACTCTGGCATTTGGTCACTCATTCATCTTTTTGACCGTATTTTGTTTAGTAAGACCATCAGAGGGAAATGACAATAATAATCTGTAATAGTTTCTAGCTGTCTCTAACAAGTATACAGCTTTCTCTAAGTAGGAAAAAAGTGTCTGCCAATTTCTACATTGGCATTTTTTTCTTGATTTGATCTGGTCTTTTGGCATATATGACAAGCACCAGTAGCATCCTCAGTGTCACTGTTCATTTCAGAACATTAAAACAGTGCTGCCTTGCAGTCTTCTTGCATCTGATTACATGTCTTGTTCAACACTTTTTGCAGCAATGTCCATGAACCAGGCTGATGCTTTCCAAACAAAGCTGTCAGCACCAAGACAAAGGCCCTCATGTACCAATAATATGCACCACAGTGTATCAAGTAGAGGCTGAAAATAAAACAGAGCAACTTATCAAAACACTATTCATTATTTTCTGTTCCATGTTTCTAAAAAGACTATCTCTCACAAGTGTGATTGTTCACAAATGCACATTTTCCAGGGCACCTACCAGAATCTTAAGTGACAATTCAAATAGAAAATGGTTTAACATCAGTTTTCCTCTTTCAGGGTCCCTCTTCATTTAGCAGAGGTCAATGTCCTATTAACAAATTTGGAAACACATATAAAAAAGGTTCATCTTTGCCCCTTGTGCAGCTGCAGCCTTGTTGCCACCTTGTACTACTTCACCTATGATGCTGAAAGCAATTAGACTAACACACACCTCTTCCAGGCTCTTCCTACGGGTAAGATTGCTGTTGACAGTTTGGCATTTACAACTCTGCAGTATATTCAGCTGCCATATTCTCAGAAAGAGGTCTTTCTTGTTGGTACCATGTGGCATATTTTTATACATTCTGATCCTCTAGATTCTTTGCAAGAATAAGCTCACCTCAGTGAAACATGAATTAAATTCACCTTTAGTACTAGCATTTCCAAAACCAAATTTATTTGTTGATTCATCTTAAACATAACATTTGCTTGCAAATTAGAGTACATTCATCATCCATTTTAATGTTATCCATTGCTCCTATTTTACTTTCTATTACATTAGCTTGTGTTGCTACTACTAATTTCAGCAAAACTTTGGAAAAGTGATATAATCTTTTTAACTTTTCTTACATGTTTTGTAAAATTTTTTTGTCTTCTTCACCAAAGGGTTGTCAAGCCTTTCATCAGGCTGCCCAGGAAAGTTGTGAACTTATCATCCTTGCAGATATGTAAAAGATCTGTAGATATGTTTCTTAGGGACATGGTTTAGTGCTGAACTTGGCAGCACTAGGGTAAAGGTCGGACTTGATGATCTTAAAGGTCTTTTCCCACCTGAACTATGCTTTTATTCTACCATTCTAAACTGTTTTAGGTTCAGCCTTGCCTTCCACACAGAAAGGGCAACACTTCATCTTTTATGAGCTTAGCCACGAAAAAGAAGTAAGCTAAAGATTTGCAAATCCCAAACAAACCCTGAGCTAACTCCTGTCAAGGCTGTCTCATCTGCTCCAGGAAATACCACCATCTGCAGTCAGGAAAGTGTCCCAAAAGCATATCTCTTGTAACACACATTTTAGAGTGCAAGGGAATGCTGAACTTGAGTTTTCACCTTATTGTCTACCTTAAAGAAGCCTACAAGAAAGACGAAGACTTTACAAGAGCATGTAGTGACAGGACAAGGGAGAACAACTTCAAATTGAAAGAGAGTAGGTTTATATTAGATGTTAGGGAAAAGTTCTTTACTGTGAGGGTGGTGAGGCACTGAAACACGTGGCCAAATTAATTGAATTTTCAAGGAATGGTATGCACAGGATTAAGACATATTTTAGACTGCTAATGGCCTTTGAAAGATACTGTTTTCTTTAAAGTCTCCCTAATAAAAATTTCCTACCAAACAGCCATCAGCAGCAAAACAACATAGCAGGTAAGGTAAAAAGGTGCTTATTGAAACACTTGTAGCATTCACCACAGAAACAGTGGTTCCTGTCACATGACAGATGGAGGCTTTTCTAAACCTGAATCATGGTGTATGGATGAAGAAAAGAAACAAAGATCAGTTTCTTGTCAGTGTCTGGACAAATCACACATTTACCACAAGAGCTTGCTATAAGCATTGTTAAGAGAGCATTTTTCAACCTGTCTTTTCTCATGTTCAGTAGCTGGTGACAGCAGTATCTGTGCCCCTGATCTGATCAGCTCAGTGGTGTCTAAAAGTCTCTGCTCCTAGAGCTGCCAATTTACAGCAGGTATTGATGCAAAATAAAGCAAAATTAACAAAGTGAAGGTGAGTATAGGTGTTTAAAAGCACAGGGGAGGAGAACAAAATGAAACAATAGATTCTATAAATTCTGCACTTCCAGAGTGCATTGCTGAGTCACTTTGGCCTCTTCGCTGCACAGAAACACTACATTCAGCTTTTCTGCCTAGTTGGTTGTGCACATGAAGGAATCAACACCATAAACTCCTCAAGCCTTTCTCACACAAGACACAGTCCTGCTTTTCTTAGTCAGAAGTAGTTTTGTTTTGCTTGCCTTTTTTTTTTTTTTTTTTTTTTTTTTTTGACTATATTCTTATTGATGTGAGGAATAGAAAAATCCAGATCTACTCAAGTACCACTTTGAAAGCAAAAACCACACCTTGCACATCCCTTTGATAAAACTCTCCATTGGCTGACTTCCAATTTACTACTAAAGCAGTTTTCTTCGTATTCAAAACAGGCTTTCTTTTAGATGACACAAAATCCAGTACAGGCCAGGTATATAATACTTCCAGACAAGAGAAATCTACCAGAATAAGCATAACATCTTAATTTTAGTGTTGTGGATTTTTATTTTAGTTGTGGTTTTTGTTTGTTTGTGGTTTGGGTTTTTTTTTAATTATTATAATTTTTATTAATATTCTGAACATCAGAAAACAGCTCAGAACCACTGGCTTGAAACAGGAGAGTAAACCCCACATAATTAGATAAATCTAATTTTTTCTATTTTTAATTGCCTGATAGAAGAAAAGTGGGTGCTAACGTGAGGACTACTTCACAGTATGGTCCTAGGAGCTAGAATCACAGAATCAGTTAGATTGAAAAAGGCCTCCAAGATCATTGAGTCCAACCTTTGACTTGTTCATTTGGATATTATCATGTAAAGATTACAAGCCTGGACAGTAAAGCCACATATTAAAATCTTAAAGGAGTTTACTTAAAATCAGGGAACAACATTTATCTAACACTGTTTATGATCTTATGTACCTCTGAGTACTGTGGGACCAAACACTTATTAGGCTAAGCATAATGTGACAATGGAATTAATAAGCAGGTGAAGGATCTAGCAAAAGATTCAAGGTTTTTTCTCTGCCATTATGACCTGGATTCTGCAGCTTTAAATTTCTTTTCCAAATATATGCTGTATGCCTTTCATTGAAAGGAAAAATAATTGTAGCAAGCACTAAATATTGAACCTGGCAATGTAACTGTTGCAGCTCCAGACAGAACTGGAAGCAGCTGGACTTGGCAATGTCTGGAAACCCTGAGTCCTTGGGGCGCTGATGATTGCAGCTGCAGGAATCCAGCTGTTTGCAGCACAAGACCTCTGTGTCTGCATCAGTGGTGGCACAAGCTCAGTTTTAGTGTTCAAATGCTCTGATGCTCTGAGATGTTACCAAACTTCGAAGGAAGAATGAAAGCATAAGCTAATATTTTTTACCTCTGAAGAGTCTAAAATCCAGTGAAACAAATTCTGGGACAGAAACACCATTAAGAGGATGCTTCTCTATTCCACAGCTGTTCTTCCTGAAATCCATGGGAGCTTATAAAAGTGTTAATGAAGCAGTCAACTACATATATTTCTAGTAAGATTTCTCTTGTTTTTATAATTCAGTGTGCCAGGAACCAGAGAGATCACTACTAATTGTCCCCATATTTATTCCTCTCAGTGTAATTACCACTGGAAGGCAGCAACCTATGTGATGTTACTCAAGAAAAATAAATTTTCACCCTGAGAAAGTGTGAAGATTTCAAATTGAAGTACCCAAATGACAACCTCCTATTTATTCTGTGATTATGCACTGTTGCCTCCAATACCCCATTTTGATGTTTTTGTTGTTAACAATATGGCTCAATCTGCTTTTCCCTCACCAGAGAGTAAGGGGTGCTGGGCTGATAGCAACCTTGGAAATTTGATTCCATTTTCCAAATGCAAATGGACTAAACTGCTAAGACCTTTTTGCAGTTTGAGGAGCTGTGAAAACCTCGTGAACCTATATTCAAGCTAAGAATACTTGACTCATGAAATTGCATATCCCTACGCTTTATAAATCTTTTTTCTGCCCTCTTCCTCATATGCCTACAAAGGATGTAGGAAGTGGATGTTTTAATCCATTATTACACTTTAATTTGAGAGCCAACCTAGCCATAGAAGTGTGTCCTGATATGCTCCTGAAGTCTCTAATCACACCCCAAAGTTCTTGAAGATGGGTGAGGAAATCAGCCATGGAAAGTCAGTTTCATATAGCTCTCAGTGAAAATTTGTATGAAGTCATTATTAAGCTTATATGTTGCCCCTTTCAATTTGCATGTGTTCCCAAACACAAAATGTCCTCTAGGTTTTTGTGTTTAAGCTGGTGGAGTACCTTCATAGGTCAGCATTGATTCCGGGGGCTTAAATGGAGCCAACCACTTGATGTCTCTGTAAGAGACAGACATCTGTCAAAGAGGCTAAAATCTAATTACAATTTACTTTTATTCTCAGCTCCAGGATGATCAGGGCATAGATGTGTAATCCAGGTATCAGCTGGAGAGTACCTCACAGGGTTGCTACCAGACTTACTCAGAACTTAAATTATAAGCTTTTGCAGTTACAGGCATGGCTTGTGCTCCACATGTAAGGGCACAGCATCATTTTTCCAAAGAGTTTCAAAAGGAAAACTAATATAAGAATCTATTACAGTTTACCAGGGACAAAGTGGATTTGGCATGGAAGTGGGAATTAAATTCTTGCTCTTAAATACGTAACTCCACAGTCAGGAACCCTGCAGAAATTCTCAGAGCCACTAAAAACTCCTGAGAGTGCATTTTCATGCAGTGCTCCTCTTCCTCTTTGCTCACAGGTCTTCCCCCAAGGAAATCCTTAGCACCAGTCAGTTTCTGAAATTAATACCTGAGACTAGGCAGGTGCCGAGCTTTATGATCTTCACGTCCTTACAGTTTTTAATTCTGTTAGGCCCTTCATGTTACACATCACCAGCAGGAAGACAGAAAGCTAATTTTTGCAGTTAAAAGTTGCAGTGGCTAATGCACAGCAGAAAAGTTTAACTCTGATTCTTATGTTGCTGTTGAATCCATTCTTTGATTAAATATTATGAATGGAAGATGTACACACTCAGATATTTTTAAAATACTCTCTCAGTGTCATTGTCATCTAATAAAGGTTGTTTGATCTGTTTACAAAACAAATCATATTACTTTACACACCCATGGGTAGCATTTTAGTTGTAGGAGACAATTTATTTCTAATTTAATGGAGAAGAGGCATGCCTAACCCATTAAACCCACTCTCAGGCTTCAAGTAAATTGTGTATTGTGAAGGGAGGTAGGCACGTCTGTGCTTCTTAAACTGTTAAAATTAATGTGTTTAAACTTTATTTACTGTAGACAATTTTATCCATTCTCCAAGATTAAATGATGTTCAATTTTAATGAGTATTTTTAATATCTGTTGCAGAGGAAGTAGAACATGTAGCATTCCTGATTTAAAAAACACAAATAATTACTATGAAAGTAACTCAATTCCCATTTATCACTAAAGAATCCTACACCAGCTCACAGTGTTTCTACCTTTAAATCCAGATAGTGTTCCATTATCATATAGTTATTTATTGAATTCTATATTTAATAATAAATTTCTGTGTAACTTCAGCATTTAGTTCATAATTGCTTGTTTTAAAGCAATAGTTATAGACACACATTGCTAGTACTAAACACTACATATACTACAAGAGGCATCGGAACCTAAAGAATATATAGACCACATCACAGGCTTCTCTAAGAAGGTAATCAAGGCACTGTATAGATGCTGCTATGGTGGACAGTGTGATCAGACAACAGCACAGCTTTGCATTTGTGAATACATTTTGCTGTTGATATGTTCCTAGTAATTTCAGATAAGTAGCTTCTTTCATCACTGTACTATTACATACTGAGCAAAACATCTAAAAGCACCCTGCTAACTTCCTCATTCTCCTGGAAAGTGGTCTGATGCATAAAGATACCCAAAGTAACCAACACAGTTGGTCAAAGCCAGTCAAACTGGCATCAATAAACCTCTCTATTTACTTAGCCAAATAACATAGTCTCAAACTAGGAAATTTCCCATGAGGAATATACTGCCTTTGCCTACAAGGTAGGTGTTTTAAGCACAACAAAATAATACTGGACTAAGTTGAGCAAGTAATCAAGCTTCTTCATGTTTGCCATGAATACCCTAGTTCTATACAGAAAAGCTGGTATTTCCAATCCGGTCATAAAATTGACTTATCTGGTAAAGTTTTGTCACACTACCAGATAGAGAGCAAAACATTTACCACCATCTACCTGCTATAGTTTCTTTTGGAGACTACAAAGAGAGCAGAGGTTAATACTAAGATGCATTATTTTTAGAGAAACAGCCCTCTGGTTTGACTTTGTGTCACAAAGAAAGACTCTTAACTGGGTGCTTAGAGTTGGCCTCTGCAGACCAGCTGCCATTGCTACATGTGAGTAAGATTGTCTTCTTATAGGGTCTCCTTCATGAATATAACACAGGAATGCAGGCAGCTTAACATCCAGTTACCACAAATACACCTCTAACTTCCCACCAGTCTGAAGTGCTGTCATTAGTGACACACCAACTTCAATTTTCTCCCACACTAACTGTGAAAATTCATATTTATAAAAGTATCTTAAGCTGAGAACAAAACAGACATAATTGCATGTAAATGACTGTTTCTCTCTGCATGTGTGCATGCTGATTTAAAAGAAAATATTTTTTACTGCCTCTACAGGGCCAAAAACAATGACCTTTGGTCATGAAGTTGAGATTTTTACCTTCCTAGACAGAGCACATAATAGACCAAAGATAACAGACTGAACATAATGACATCATTAAGGCCATGCCTATGCAAGGTAATAAAACAGTGTAGAGGTAAGAAAGCTCATCAAATAAGTATCATAGTTTAAGGCTGACTTCTCTTACTAGTTAATCACCTCTGTTAAGAAGCCAGAAATTAGCATGGGTATAATGTAGACCAAATGCAGACACATTGTTTCCATTAAAGGCAACTCAGTTTACCTGAGGGTGTGAGCCGGTATAGGTGCTATTTGAAATCAGCTTTAGAGACCTGGTTTCCCTAAAAGCTTTTGTTCCTTCTTGTGTAGTCTAACATAATACACAAATTTAGTTATAAAGTCAATGCAATGGGGAACAACTCTACATTGTACTGTGCAGTTTTTGAAGTCCTCGCTACCCTTGAAAGTATTTTGCATGCTCTGATAGTATAACTCAAATATTTGATAATCACTTCAGAATAATATATGCAGATTGATTTTGCTTGAAAGAAGACTCACATTATGCTTTTAAATAGCAAAATTTGTTCTTGCTTTCTTTCAAGTCCTCTCACTGGTGAATAAATAACATCTCAAAGTTATTAAATAAACATGAAAATGGTATTAAATAAATTAACTTTTTAAACATACAAAATTAACTCCTTGGAAGTGATAGAATTCTAACTAAGTATTCAAAAGGGGGAAAAAGTCAACAAGATGCATCTTCCTTTTCACTGAGGTCAATAGAATGGATTCCCATTTAGAAAGAGAATTTTTATCTTTCTAGTTAAGGCAGTTTATATCAGTCTTCTGTAAGATTCTTTTCCCCTTCCAACTTCATTTAGTTCATTAAGTGTTAGATAACTAGATGTTAATTTTTGGTTCTTTGGGGTTTTTTTTTGGTGGGGACCTAATAGATGAGAATATCTTTGGGGACTTGATTAATTTGCTCTCATACTTCTAATTACCATCTTGCCTTTGCTAGGCTAAGCTCATAAAATCCTGTAAAGTTTAAAATAGTTTAGCAGGAAGAAAATGATTTCTTGCTGTTTTGACCAACTAGGACCAGAGTACTTCTTCACAACCTCCAGAGAGAGCAAAAGGAAAAGCTCAATGCCACAGATCAAATACAAGCTTTGCCTTTCATATTCTTCCTGATTTGTGACTTCTCCCTACACTTTTCAATTGTCTCCAAAAATCGGTAAACAATAAGGTCTTCAGACTTCCTAGCATGGCCAGGGGACAAGTAGAGCAGATTAATCCAGCCTGCCACCTCCTGGCTGGGCAGCCCTTTCCAGATAGCTCTGTCCTCAAACCACCTCCTCACTTGGAGGCCACTCGTGTCAGGGGTTAGTAACAACTGCTACATGATAATGAATTCCACGTATTACTCATGCAGCATCCATTGAAAGTGGCACTGACTTTGTCCCAGCAAGCCTTCAAAAAAAAAGGATGACAGACAGTCATCCAAATAGTCAGGTGTTCTCTCGCTACTCAGGTGTTGCCATAAGCCTTAATGTAGCTGTAGATTTTTATATAGTTTTATGGTTTTATAGTCTTTTGCATTTGGAAAATAGCTTGTAACCCCTGTACCACACACTTAAGCAAAATCCTAACCTCTGTGTTACATTTAAGTAGCCTGTTTTTGTGCTAAGGGAGAGATATTAAGTTAGAA
>JAWWEU010000091.1:22783012-22793247 GCA_035583155.1 Acropternis orthonyx
TTAGCACCATCCCCCTTTCCCACGGGCACCATTCTCCCAGGCTCTGCTAGAAGGTTCAGGTGTGCCACGGGAGGCCTTATCAATGAAAACAAGAATAAAAGAACAAAAGGAAAACAAGTGTTCTGACCTTTTTGACTTTATTTGGTCATGAGGTCTCCTGTCCTTGGTGAGCAGAAAGGCTACATTTTCTTTAGCCTTCCCTTTTACTGTTGGGTTACAGCAGGAAAGTTTCTCTGTGCCCTTTATTGCCTCACCAGTTTCAGTTTCAGTTGCAGCTGACTTTCCTCAGACCACCCTCAGGGGATGGGTAACCTTCTGGTGAGTTTCCCTTGTTTCCAGCTTGTCTCCCATTTCTTTTACACATTTCCCACTCTCTCCAGTTTTGCACTTCCTCAGACACCTTTATTCTGCTAATGGAGCCCTCATTTGCTTCAGATAATTGGAAACCTCTCCTAGTTCAGAGGACTCCACACAAAACTAGGAAGCTTTCTTCCAAAAAGGCTCCTGCCCCAAATTGTCATATATATCCCATTTTTGTGAAGTAGTCTTCATCCTTCGAGGAGTGTCCTCAAGAAATTTTGTTGATTCATATGGTCATACATGACCATATTTTAATCACTACAAGAACTTAAGGTCAGTGGATTGGATTTCTATTTCAAACAGATTCTTAAAATCCTCTCATCAGACTTACTACTCAGACAGAAAGAAACTCCAATTTCATCCACACTGAAAATTAAGAGTGCAAAATATAGGAAGATATAAATATGTAGTACATCTGAACACATAAACCACTCCACTTGAATGTTATCTTCCAGATTGATTACAGACTGACTGACATTGCAATTAATTTTAGCAACAGAAGCATGAACCATGCAAGTTGATTCAAGAAATGTCTGCAGTCTAGCAAAATTGTGTAATCATGTAAGAACCTGTTGTGCTTTGCACTGCTAAAGACAATATATGGTCATTCTATTGCAGACTTCAAATTTAGTCTGCTAATATCTTTCTTGCATGCAGCTCTAAAGGCCTTCACAAAGTTGTCTGCAGTCCACCTAAGCAAAACATCCAGGATACTTTATAATGACAGTGATTTTAGGACACTGACAATACTCTTCACGTCTCCCATTCTGTTCCTGTGATAGGTTTTGTAGTATTTCACAAACAGGATGTGATAGCAAGCATTTTTAGTCTCTGCTCCATGAAGAGAATCTTTGTAAATCCTTCCAGTTTAGAGATGCTTTTTGATTAAAGAGTATGAGATACAAACACTATTTTTTTTTTTTCAAAATTGCTGCCAGAGATCTTTGATTACAGCTTTATACCACAAGTGCTGCCTCTTTCACATCCTTCAGTACCAACTTAAGTTGGAAAAAGATGATTTAAATATCTCACACAATGCAAAATGCCATCTCCTATTTTCCTCAAGAACATGGCACAAATAAACTCAAGAGCAGCAAGAGGACGAGCAATTGCATGAATATCAGTAACAGGAAATGATAAAATGACTAAATGTTAAACTACTACAAGATTCACAATGATTCATCTCTTCTTATTCAATAGAAAATCCACATCACCTACACTTGAATTTTTGTGGTCTTTTAACCAATACTGAGTTGAAGTCTCCTCTCAGTATTCAAGTCAAATAAAAAATAAATACATCTTAGGTGAGAAGACTAAGTCTGTCTTCAAAAACCAGTTATTCTTTCCAAGCTGGGTAAAATAACTTCAAAGAATTTTAAAAATGAAACAAATTGGAATACTATTTACTTAGTCTGGGGTAAAGTGCATCTGCATGTATCCTTTTTTAAGGGGAATATTTTTGTTTATCCCCCAGGTACAGGAAAAAGAGCATTAAATTTCTTGATGTAGAAATAATTATAGTTATGGATAACAATAGAACCTCCTCTGCTATTATGAAGCACAGTAATGGAACTTGTGGGCTTCATGATTTATGGCTAAAAACCACCAATCATTTCAAATCCATTTTGAAGCAGAACAGGAATGGAGCTTTCAGACTCCTTGCATCTAATCCTACATCACTGTTAATGAAAAGCATTTTTCACTCCCTGATCTATATTTCCAGTATGGCTTCTTCATCAGTCTATGAATATAGATATAAATTGTCCACCATTTGCATGGAAATGTTCTACAGCAGCATCGTAATAAAAAAAAAAAAAAAAACCAAAAAAAAAACACCCCTGCAACACAAACAAATATACATATTTAAAGCAGCAGCTGAGACTAAGTAAACATTTAAGAAAAGAAATTGCAGAAAAAAAGGACAAACATTACCACTTTCTCAGAGATTAAAAGCAAAAATATCCTGCACTTTTAATTTATCAGTTTACCTCACATATTTGCAGGGAACATTTACAGATTAATTTATAAGGATCAAGAGTCTTACACCAACATAGCAACTGAAAAGTCTCTGTGAAGAAATTTTCTTCTGCAGACTTCTTTCCAATTTATAGTCTTACAGTGAAGAAATAAATTGGTCTTGTAAAACAGAGCAACAGTACATGGAAACGGTTTTAAAATGCAACGTTTAGAACCATTCCTCTTCTTGGAGCATGCTCAAACCATTCCAATTACTTAAGCACTGGAAGATGATGTTTTCTGATGGGTTGTTTCCCCACATGACCTGGAACAACTGTTTTCACCTCATCTGTGCCTTTGTCTCCCACCACACAGAGAAGATAGACTGAACTAAAAGTTAGTTATGGGAGTTGAGCTGAGACACTGAATGGAAAGTATTCCTTCAACAAAAATGACAGCAGTTATATATTCTGGTCTATGCCTTTTCTTAGTGTAGTCCCTGCCATTTTTAATATTAAAAAAAAAAAAAAAAAAAGGTCCAAAGACTGATTTTGCTGATAAAATGAGGCACCTTGCAAATACATTTCTTATTTTCATCCTAAACCTGTTCCAGCAGTAACACTGATTTCCTCCTTAGAACATTACAAGCTTAAATTCAGATCTAAGCATAGAAGAGTGTGTGAGTTCCTTCCTACCCTCCAATAGCACCTACTGCTGGTAATTTATTGCAAATTAACAGCTGTAAAATGCAATCTTTTCTGAAACAGCTTTTCTGGTCACCCAAATACATATTATGCCATGTATTTGCTCTTAAAAGAGTAATTTTCTCCATGGTGCTGTTTTTTACTGGTAGCTAGAAAGCTGCTGGTAACACACCATTGTTTTGGCTACCAGTGAGAAATGCTGGCACAGCATCGAGGCTGTTCCTCCAATATTCCACCCGCACCAGTAAGATGTGGTGGGCAAAATCCTGTGAGGCAAAATAACCAGGACAGCTGATCCAAACTGACCAAAGGGATATTCCATACCATATGACAACTGCTCATATGTAAAAGCTGAGGATGCAGAAGGAAGTGAAGGCATTTGCTATTCACAAGGCATGTCTACCAGAGCAACCACTACCCATGCTGAAACCTTTTTTCTAGGTGGAAGTCACCAGACATCACTTGCTGTTGGTAAGTAGGGAATAAAATATTTTGGTGGACTGTTGGATTTTTTATTTTCTTTTGCTTGCATGAATGTGACTGCCCCTGTTGCTGTAATAAATTGGCTTTATCTTGACCCAAAAGGATATTTTTATCTTATTTTGTTACCCCTGCTCCTGCTGAGGAGGGCAGTGATAGAGGGGCTTGGTGGGCACCTGATGTTCAGCCAAGGTCAACCCACAACAGTTCTTGGCACCTGACTTGGAGCATGAGGAACCTGGGCAAAGGATAATAACTGTGAGAGGTAACTGGCAAAACAGACTGAAAAATGTTAGAGTGAAATAATTGTGGAGAATTTCAGTTGCATGTTGAAGGGACAAGATTTTATATGTGTAAATTGTCCATTTTTTCCAGTGTTCTGATGATATTGTTTTGATTTTGGTGCAGAGAGTTATTTTTTCCTGATGTGAGTGAAGATTGTATGATGAATGTGAATTTCACTGATAATTTTTAAATATGTGATTCGCAGAGGCCAGGGATGGAATATGTCGGGGATTTGTGGCAAGGTTTTGGTAGTGAGGGGACTACGGAGGCAGTTGCTGTGAGAAGCTGCCACAAGCTTCCCCCATGTCTGAAGCCAATGTCAGACAGCTCTAAGACAGACCCACCCCTGGCCAAGTCTGAAAATACCAGTGATTGCACTAGCACCTCTTGGATAACATGGTTAGGACCAAAAAAGAGGTTAATGCACAGAAGCAATTGCAGTTGGAGAAGTGAGGTGTGAGAATATGTGAGAGAAGCAACCCTGCAGATACCAAGGCCAGTGAGGAAGGAACAGTCAGGAGGTGCTCTAGACACTAAAGCAGATATTTCCCTGCAGCCTGTGGTGAAGACCATGGTGAAATATATTGTCCCCCCTCCGCCCATGCAGGTCCATGGCAGAACAGATACCCACCTGCAATCCATGGAAGATCTCTGTGAATCCATGGTAAATCTGTGCTAGAGCAGGCTCCTGGCAGGGACCTTCTGGACCCATGGAGATAGAAGCCCATGCTTGAACAGGTTTGGTGGCAGGACTTGTGAGCCTACGGGGGATATGTACTGGAGCAGCATGTTCCTGAAGGACTGCACCCCATGGAAGGGACCCACACTGGAGCAGTTCATGAAAAACTGCAGCTCTTGAGAAGGATTTACGATGGAGAAGTTCATGGAGGACTGTCTCCTATGGGAGGGACCCCAAGCTGGAGCAGAACAATGTGAAGAGTCCTCTTGCTGTGGAGGAAGGAACAGCAGAGACAATGTGATGAACTGACCACAGACCCCATACCTGTCTTTCTGCACTTCTTGGCGGGGAGAAGGTATAAAATTGGGAATAAAGTTAAGCCTGGAAAGAAAGGAAGAGTCAGGTGAAGGTATTTTTAAGTTCTGAGTTTACTTCTCATTACCCTATTCTGATGTGATTGGTAAAAAATTCAAATAATTTCCCTGACTCAAGAATGTCTTGCCTGTGATGGTAACTGGTGAGTGATCTCACCTTGTCCTTATCTCACCCATGGACCTTTTGTTATATTTTCTCTCCCATGTTTAGCTGAGGAGGGGAGGGATAGCGTGGCATTGGTGGGCACCAGGCTTACAGCCAGGGTCAACACACCAGGTCACCAAAATTACTTTTTTCTTTAAGCAGTAAGTGAAAAAACTGATTTGATTCAAGACAAAGGTACTTTTAGCTGAATTGCTTTAAATGTATCTAAATTGCTCTGTTATGGATGGATTTTTTAATTTTAAGACAAAGGTGCCAAATTTGCTCTTTTCCTAAATTACCCAAAATAATTTCTGAACCAAACCAAGCTTTTACTTCTGCATTATTTTAAGCAAACCTTCAAAATGTATATATCTTGAAACATTGAAACAAAGCAACATTTACTCTTTGAAAGCATAATTCTAAGGTTTTGGGCATTGGCCTAGACAATCTAATCTGCACAGACAACCATTGAAAATGCAGGAAATGCATATACAAAAAACTTCCAAATAATTACTATAAAAAGTAATAAAAATATTTGGAGAATCTACACCAGAATACATAGGCACATAGGATTTCCTTCAGTCTCATTACTGTACAGAAAAACCTCTTGCTACTAAATTTATGGACTTCAGTTTAAGGGAGTGTTGCAGACATGATTTATTGGTCTCATTTACATGTAACTACAGGTGTAAGTACTCCTTTTCCCACTTCTCCATTCTCAAGCATACACATTAACTAATTAAGTGAGAAGTAGGTGCTCTCTTAGCAGCATGCAAAGGAAGGACTGGCATTTCAAGACAGCAGAAGAAATCTATATTGGCAGATGATACTACACTCCTGTATTACAGTGATCAGACACAATCCCACGGCAGAAAAATTTCTCATCATTTACTGCTAGTGTTTTGCACAGTTAATTATTCAGTTGTTCATAAGAACCTCTTTGTTGTTACAAATTTAAAGATGTATTCAGTATTACTACAAAAATTATCTCTAAATGATCATGCAAAGACAAACTTCTACAGGATTCACCATCACCCTAGACACGTTGAAGGAGAAGAGTTAGTCTGATTGTCCTTAAGAACAGTGTGTGCTTGTGATCTGAGAAATGCAAGAGGTGTTTCAAATTTTCAGGTATCAGTTGCTTACTTAGCTTTAACACAAGGTCAAACATTCTGTGACATTAAACTTCACATACACATGTGCAGACACTAGCAAAGATATTTTGGTTAGTATGATTTCTGCAACAGCACATGTATGACATATGACTGTATTAAGAAAAAGGATTTTTTCCCCACTCCAGGAGTGAGACTGAATAATTTGCATACTTTGCCCAGCTGGAAAATCATATGAAAACCAGCACTTTGTACAGCTTATGTCCATGACAATGAGGACACAGGCTGCTAGAGAAGTAAGTAGCTACAGCTTCGAGAATACCTGTTAAACAGAGATCATTACTTTACCAGATTACCTCCTTCCATTAGGACTTCTCCCTCGAAACAGTACCAGCTGGTAAAATTGTAACAATCTATACCAGAGTAACTTTGAATTAAGTAAAAGACTGGAAATTCCTTGTATGAAACAAACCAGAAACCTCCTTCTTCAAACTGAGCCACTGATAAAGCAGGGCTGCTCTGCTCTGGCTCTCAATCCGACCACGGACTTCCTTATGGGTGATGTCATATGAGAGTTGCCTCCCCCTGGCCTCCCTTCCTAGTCACCCACATGGCAACCATAAAAAACAGAGGAATTTCCCCAGTTTGTGGCCAGCTGGAAAGTCTGAGACAATATCCATACAATCCATACAAATATGGCCGTTAAGTATGCAACTCTCAAAACACCTGGATTGTTAGGCATCCTAATAACACCTATCACTAAAGAGTGCCCAGAACAACCCTCTCTGCATCTGCTCCGTCATGGCAGAATAAAGAAAATCAGGGCCACAGATCTGCCCCTCAATACAGCCACAGTTTGTTTTCCTTGTTCAAATTGTGATTTTCTTTATGTGAGAAAAATAGACAGTTGCAGTGATGAATAATGAGTGTTCCACATTTAAATCTCTCTACTAAACATAGGCCCTCATGGGGGCAGAGGCTAAAATGTCAGTTTAACAAAAGCTGACTGATGTATTAATGAGAGAGTCTTAATAGCAAAATTAGATCTGCTGTTCAGCAACGGTTGATGGTATCTCCCTATCTGTGTTACGTGTGCATTGGTTGGCACCCAGGACACTTGGTAGAAGACTGTTGAGGGTAAATACTAACCCTTCCCTTCATAACACAGCAGCTCTGATTCAAAAGTGCTACAAAAAGTGAAACAACCCAGCCTTTGGCTGACAATTAGCAAATATTTTTGGCTGGTTGTCCCCTGTAATGCATATGTTTAAGAAGAAAGCTTTATGCATTAATGATAGACTGTGTCTGACAGAGTGCCACTGCTACATCTGTTAACAGCGCATTTGGCTGGTGTCCCCTTGTTACTTTGCCGAAATACCAACAAAGAAAACACAAATCCTTTGGGCAAATGAAGGAGATGTGCAAATTACAGTCACACCTCCTGTTTCAGTGAAGTATCACTTCTTGTCTCCAAAAACAACACAGATTTACTTGGCTACTTCTGGCAGGTAGCCACAGTTCACACTTGAAACAGTGTCACAACACATTAAGTGTCATGCTATACTGAAAGAGAGAAGCTTCTACACAGGAATCAAAAAAGGAAGGACCTCTGCGTTCTTATGAATGAGGATGTGGTGTTAGTCTTTCGAAAAGGTCCACTCCCTCACGGCAGAGCCTGTGTGCAGTTAGGGAGGAGAGACTGCATTCCCACGTGTGGTGGTCAAGCATCTTAGACAGTTTATTGTAGGTTTTGCTCTAACCCAAGGACAGCAGATACTGTTTGCAGTTTACCGTTTATGAGATGCAACATCTGATAAATTGACTCTCCTGAGCAGAGAAAGTAAAAAAAAAAAAAACCACAGGGGAAAAAAAAAAAAAAAAAGAGTACTTGGACATGAGAGGTCAAGTCAAGTTAACCTTCAAGTGCTCAAGGAAGGATTCATGAAAGCATTTTTCCTTGAGCAAAATACAGGAAAAGGCATCCTGGAAGTCCAGGGACCATTCCTAGAAAACTGGAAGTAGTGAAATATGAGTTCAGTATCTCTAAGTGATAGTTCACTTGCCAACAGCAAAGACTACTACTAAACCAAATCTTTAGTTTGAACCAGTGTCTTGTCCAAAGTATGTTCATTGAACAAAAAGATGAAGAAATTTCTTGGATTTTGGTTCTCAAAAGCAAATTTTTCGGCAATGTTAAACAACTCAGATGCTTACTTGCTAGTTACCAGTGAGTGCAGCTGTACAGATGTCCTGAAATGAAACAGGAAGTAGAAGGCATACTAACAACTCATCAGGAGAGGACTTGTAGGCATTTAGTCTCCTGTGCTCATTAATTCCTAAACACACTCTGGTTAAGTGGTAGCGAATGTAAACTGCTGTGATCAGAAGAGGAATGCAAGACCTAGAACCAAGATCCTTTTCAGTGTTACTGATTATCATTTTGTCTGATCAGTAATTATCTTGAAAAAAAAAGCAGCCAAAATTAAAATGCAATTAATTTTGAAATAATTAGTTATAGTACCTTTCTTTTGCATATTGTGAAATGCTTGTACAGACCTCAAACAAGTGACACTGCTTTCCTCATCTTGGTGAGAAAAAGTCACTCCTTCCAAGAACTGGAACCTATATAAAATGCTCTGTTTTATAACACAATAAAATTTGCTTTGTATTTTACTGATAACACAAAATACATATCATACAACCACTTTTAAGGATAATTCATATTTTAATTTACACTGTGCTTTTTGTAGATATATTTGTTATGTACAGCAAGCAGACACATATAAACAAGTATAGACTGAGTAAGCAGTTTCTGTTCTTTATGCATCATATTCCAAATGTTTCTTTAATGAAGAGAAACTACTACTTGCTGAGACTGCAGTCCCTTTCAAAGTATCAATATTTCCAGAGCTTATTAGAACTATACCTTCTAAATTTTTAAACATTTAGCTATTACAACTGTTATAATTTCAAGGCAAAAAGAAGTGATGAAGTAAAACACATTACTGTGCATGCAACGACTGAGCATATACATAGTTACAACCAAGACATCTTTAAAAAGCCCCAAGAAAATCACACACTAACTTCCAGCTTTTATATAAATTATTATGAATCTTAGTCCAGACATCAGAAGTTATTAGTTTTGCAAACTTCTCTGTATTTTCTCAGTATTCTTCAGGCTCAAACAACACGAGATATTTTCTCCAAGATCATTCCACATGCATTGTCTTCATTTTTGAAATTATTTTAAGTATTACATCAACAAAAATGCAAATGAGAGCTTAACTGGGAAAACTTATCTCTCACAAAATTTAAAATACTATGCTTTAAAGAACTTTCATACTGATAAGTTTTAACACAAATTCTCCATCAAGACAAGTATTTTAGAATTTTAAGTTCTTTGGCCAGATGTCAGGTTAGGAAAGCTACAGTAACTGCCTTATTAAAAAAAACCCCAAAACTATCTATGTTTCAAATGCTTCAATTTTGCTGATTTGTAAGTTCACAGGATCATAGAATATCCTGAGTTGGAACGGATTCCCAAGGTTAACAGAGTTCAACTCCTGGCCCTGCACAGGACAATGCCAAGAGTCACACCATGTGCTTGAGAGCCTTGTCGAAACACTTCCTTAATTGTGGCAGGCTCAGTGCTGTGACCACCTTCCAGTGCTCAACATCCTCTGGGTGAAGAACGTTTTTCTAATATCCAACCTAAGCCTCTCCTGACACAACTTCAGGCCATTCCCTCAGGTCCTGCCACTGGTCATCAGAGAGAAGAGATCAGTGCCTGCCCCCCCTTCTCACCTCACATGAAGTTGTAACTGCAGTGAGGTCTCCCCTCAGTGTCCTCCTCTCCAGGCTGAACAGACAAAGTGCCCTCAGCTGCTCCTCATGTGGCTTCCCCTCAAGGCCCTTCACCACCTTCCTTGCCCTCCTTTGGACACTCTCTAAGAGCTGAATATCTTTCTTATATTGCAGTGCCCAAAACTGCCCACACTATTCAAGGTGAGGCCGCCCCAGTGCAGAGCAGAGCGGGACAATCCCCTCCCTTTCCCGGCTGGTGATGCTTTGCCTGATGCCCCCCAGGACAGGGTTGGCCCTCCTGGCTGCCAGGGCACTGCTGACTCAGATTCAACTTGC
>JAWWEU010000091.1:22802384-22845657 GCA_035583155.1 Acropternis orthonyx
AACTGTAATTCTGACTTGTAATCTGTTTGTGAGTTAGATTCATTCCTCCTGCTGGTTTACCTTTAAACCAGCACAGAAGTCCAAAGCAACTTCCACGTTTTGGTGGATTATGTTAGGAAGGGGGTCTCTCCCAGAGACTCACACTTCTTGCTCCCAGTGTGTGGGGACTTGGAGAAGAATGCTTTGCACAAAATGAAGCAAAATCTCAAATGAGCTTCCAGATCAAAAACCTGCTGGTACCTGTTACTGTGACTACTGCTGGATGCTATTTCTTCAAATAACTTTGGTTTTGGAAGTTTACCCAGCTCTTCAAAATCCCTTCTAAACGAATACTTGACAAAGGGTAGATTCATCAGATTACAGGGTTGATTTCTAAACAGGGTATATGGAAAAAGTTAACAATCAGAATTTGAGGAGAAACACTTCGTGACATCTGTCACAATGCTGCCCTACTACTGAAGGACCTTTCATGTTTAGGAACTGTCTATGGAGAAAATACTGTCAAACAGCAGCAAATACAGTCACATAATGCTTTTCCAAGACTCTCTGAAACCATATACCACATATTCTGCAGATTAGACCTTGAAAGGCTTGTTTACAGTTCAAAGTTTATAAAAGCAAAAGATTAAGACCCAGACAATGCTATAAGATGACCACAGCTTTAGCACCCTGAATTAAAACAAAAACAGTCACAGGTGGCATATTTCACAAATTTGATCTTTATCTAAAGGGAAGTATCTGCTAGTTCTGAGACAAGAGGTGAAAGAAATGGTTCATAGCAACATCTTCAGGAATTTCACAACTTTTTTTATTTTCCTTTCCAAAAAAAGCAAGTGCTTGGCATGGACCAATTTCTCCACTGTACTATAGAAATTCTTCCCTAGTCACTGCTAAGGCAAAATATCTGTCTGGAACAGAGCACAAAGTGAGTTATTTTAATCCATTTAATAATTGCTTCAAATTTCATCATGAGTAAGGAAATTTGCCCATCACTCTCCTGCAGCTCTTAATTTCATTTTCTTGGTGAAAGCTACTGAATTTTATTTTGAATAGAAGCTTAGAACAATGGCTCTCAAAGTCTTCTCCAAGATTTACCATGAAGGTCTCAAGAAATTTACAACACTTTACTGTGGCACTTCAGCCAACCAAAGACAAAGTTCACCTTTAATTTATTTGAATTATATTTTATTGGAAGTTATTTTCTGAATTTTTGGTTCTAATGTTTTTGGGTTTTTTTCTGCTCTCCATGTTTTGTGTAAGTTTCAACGAAGCACAGTATCAACTAACAGAATTTCTGAAACTTTGGCATCATGATTTTCCAGGTTTCTGCTGCCTCTGCTTAAGCTTTTTCACATTCCTTTTAGCTTTGCTTCTGCTTTTCTGAGGAAGCTACCATAGCAGGAGGAAATGAAATACCTATTTTCCCAGAGTAAGCCAGAACAAACCCAAAGATGGTAGTCTTTCAAACAAGAGAAGTCTTTATGAGCTTCAGACATAACCTGAATTTTCAACAACTTTGCTGAATTTCTCTTTTGGTCCAGGCTTTACCCTTTTGGGATTCTCTCCTCTCTTTCCCCTGTTCTGAGGGATGTCCACATAAGATCCTAAGGCATTAACTTCACAGTTATGGTAAATATTGTTATTTAGAATGTGGAAGACCAGTATTGTCCCAGAATAAGTATACTTGAAAGTAAGTTGTTAAACTGTTGCAGCTTAGTCTGTGCTAAATCCTGGAAAGGCAATCTAATGGAACTTACTGAAGGTTCATTTGACCTTTCTGGTCTTCCCTGAAGTCTGTAAAACACGCACAAGTCTATGTTCCTTTTCCTCTGTACTTGCACAATCTATTTCCATGGCTTGGATGTGTGATGCATGGGTTGGTTGGCAATAGACCAGAGAGGTGGGAGGGGCACAACACATGTCATGTGACTGCAGCTTGTAAGCAGAAAAAGCAGGAATCTGAGGATGCCAAAATTCACTTCACTAAATATTTCTCCTATTAAAAAAAAAGAAGCGTCCATTAAAAATAGACATAATTTATGGCAAGCATTAAATTCACTTTCAAAATTCAGATTTATAACCTATCTGAGTTTGTTGCAATAAAATTGTATGCTGCATCTATTTGCAATGAATATGCAACACAACACTTCAAAAAAAGAATAATTCAATCAAAGTCTCTGGGGTCTGAACTCATCAGAAAACATGAATTGTTGAACAGAGAAGGCAAACAGCCTGAAATGAAGGTTAAAACTGAACTGATTTGGATCCATCAGATATAGTGCCAATAGTAATGATGAAAAAAATAAATAAAGTCACCATTCTCCATCCTGTTTATTTTCAGCCATGGCATGAAACACAGACTAGGAGAGAACTGTTTTACTTTGACCTATATTCACCTTCCTTTTGACAGAACAGGTTGCTACAGAGTATCCTGTATAAGTTAATACCAAACTTTTGAGACAGGCAGTGGTGGACTAGGTTTCTGAGCTATTTAATTTTTTATTAAAGAATATTGCCTTTCATAAGTGCTAGCAAATAGCCCTCTTGTATCAGGGCTTTTAATAGAAAAAGCTTTTAACTGCAGTAGAAGCTGTTAACATTCAAGCAAACACTTGAAACTAAGGATATTCCTGCACTTAAAGCAACAGAAATGCAGGTGCTGTATTGATGAAGTATTCTATTGCATAAATAATAAAAATTACTTCAAATTTAAGTTCAACTCTTGTTTTTGTTAAGTATGCAGTATTTAGAATCACTCTTGTAGCAACTTAGAGTATTACAGGGTCACTAACAATGTCATGTTGATCTAAACTCACTTACGGGCAGGGATCACATGAATTAGTACACAAAATAAGAAACTATGTTTTATTAACTTCCTGCAGTTAAGTTTGGTTTTTAGGGTGGTCTCACAGATATAAAAAGAGATAATGTTTTCCTTTTTCCCCAATTCTGTCTCAGAGCAGAAAGTTGATGGAAAATAGTAATTACAAGGTAAGACACTAATCCATCAGACTTCATAGCATAAAGTTAGGAAACCTCTTAATCCACTGAAGTTGCTTACGTTGTTTTGAAAGTACTTGGAAGTTTACATTGCTTCCTCTATTTTTGTCATAATTACTAAAGGTGTGGGCAACCACTCACACTTTTCAGGTTAAAACTGCTCTTTGATCCAAGAGCAGACTTGCCAAGAGTATCACAGATTATCACCTCATCCCACCAAAAAGACCCAATCTCTCCCCCAGCTTTAACCTGTTTGGCCCAGATGACCTCTGATGTGCTACCACATCTGCTGGCACAAACCAGCATCACAGCAGTAGTTTTGCACACAGGTGCCTCTACAGTGAAGTTTAATTAGGAAAGTGTCACGGTAAAAGGTGCATTTCATTTTGAGATGTACACATCAAAAATGCTGAAGTCCAAATGCCACAATTGGGCAAAGCCCAATGTGTAAGATATGCAAGCACAGTTGGATCAACAGTGGTGACATGGTTTGAAATTGTAAAGTCCTAGGCTATTATTTTATCTATGATGGAGCATAGCTCAAATTGTGTTCATTTCTCAAACTGTTGAAGTTAAAAAAAACCAGCGATACTATCTCTAGTAATAAAATACACCTGTAATTCTTCTGATAGTAATTCATAAATAGTTGCTGCTTTTCAAAACTTAGCTAAAGTCACCATTCCTATACATTTTGTAATCTTCATGTAGTGTATTTGAAGTGACAATAAAAAGGTTTTTAACATCAGTCAGGCCTGTTCAGCTGTGTAGGTAAGAGTATCACAGACTTCTTAGTACCAGATGGCCTCTGGGTTTTATGCAAAGACAACATACAACATACAAACACAATGGACAGTCAACCACTTAAAGAATGCATCTTTTTCACTCGTGATGGGAAAATATGCTCGCTTCCCAAAGGAAGGCTTTCCTAGATGCAGGTGGGAAGGTAACCTGTCACAACTGATCTTGTTTCATACATCTTTTGCAGAAGAGGCCCCACAAGCCTCAAGCATGTGTTGCAGTAACAAAGCCCTTGCAAAGTGACCCAAGAGAACACTCATGTCCCACCCAGTTACAGCTCATCCTCTGCCAGGGTCATGCTTCCAAGTTTATTTACCACTACTTGTCCCTCACATATATTTACAGAAAGTCTTAGAACTCCATATTATTTACATACAAAATGAACTAGTCCTCCACCAAACTGTAAGGCAGCTTCACATTTTCTCTTTAGCTTTATCCTTTGTCACCCCCCACATGAGGAGGGGCCAGCAATGAGCAGTAGTCTGAAGGCTAAACTAGACTAGGATGTTTCCTGGTGATATCCTCATCCCAGGCCCTACAGAGGCAGACTTCCCCAAGGTGAAGGTCCTTCCAGCACACTGGAACCTTTGTTCCCCTTAGAAAGGAATCCACCTACTACTACAACCCTTTTATTCTCATGGAACTGGACTTGAAAGGAGATGTAGCCCTTCTTGACTTAGCAAGACCTCTGTTGGAAAAGGACCTCTGTCCTAATCATCCATTATTGTCTTACAACATCCAAAGTCCCATATCTATTGTACCTTGTTGGTAACTAGAATCCTAAGCTAAGTTATAAGTATCTCAAGAACTTTTGCAGAAGCCTTTCACTCAGACTGCTTACTCCTTAAAGTAGTGGACAAGGTAAAAGACCTGCTCATGACACTGTTTTCCCTTCAACTTTGTTTATTGATGTACTGAACATGAAAAAGTACAAAGAATCCAAACACAAAAGAAAACATGTACAACCTCTTAAATACTCAACAGAATATATTATCTATTCCAACAAATGTGAATTAAGTCATACTACACAACTTCAAATAAATACCAGCCTTATATTTTACTAAGTGCTCGGATAAACACCGTAAAGTGAAGCCCAATTTACATGCCTTCTCATCAATGCCGTTAGTTGCTACAGTAGTATAGGAAAGAAGCATGTAGCTACTGTTTTTCCCACATTGGAAAGTTTGTGATTTATATACTATGTACAACTTTTAATGCAAAGGATTTGCTTTAACAATCTAAATGCACCTAAGAATGAGGAAGTGCTCAGGAAGCCAATTGATTTTTGAATAGCATTGAGTGTGTCAGCATGAAAACTCGCTTATTCACTTTAGCACGCACTTCACAGTATATGTACTGTACTATACTGAAAATTTTATAACTACGATTTAAATTAACAAGAACCAAAAACAACTGCAAAGATAGTGTACAACTATGTTATGCATAGATCATTGCTTTTTCTAAGGGGTAGCATATGAGCATCTCAGTTTATATGAAAGCAGGATGTAACTACATAGTTGTCAGTGCATCCTGGTGAAGGCATCAAACCCTCAGCTTTTTTTTTTTTAAAAAAATTTAATCATAAGCTAGATGCTAGTCAGAAAATATTCTGTATTTGTTTTCCTTAAATTTCTTCAGTACATAGTAAAGACTTTTTCTATTTCCCCAAATAGTGATTTAAGCATCACACAAAGTTAAACTTCAATAGCATACAGGTATTTATGGTTTACACATGAAAAATGTAACGAAATTTGTTCAAAACATATGTTTATACTTTTTTTACCACAAACATATTTATAAACAAAAACGTTGCATCACCATAAACAGCTGAAGCTAGACTATCTACAGACAAAAAAGAGCAACAGATCTGATGCACTGTAAATTCAAGTCCTCAGGACAAAAAAAAAAAAAAAAGCAGACCTCATTAACACTTAATGCCAAAGAAAAAACTCATACAAAAACATTCAAAATTGAACATCACTTGGCATGTAACTTAAAAAATAAATCAAAATAAAAATTGGCTGAAAGTTTTGTAACTTAAGGTCTTATTTACATTACACAAAGCTCAGGTGTTAGCCTTGAACTTAACTTTCAAAATACCTCCTAACATACCCCAACTCAGGCTACTTCTGCTGATTTGCTACTGCGCAAACGATGCTCAATGTCTTTTCTTAAGACAAAACAATTCTTCAAACAATAGCAAGTACATCACTAAACACCATGAGCTCTATCTGAAGGGAATTCTTTAGGAAGAACAGATTTATTTTTTTTTCCCCCATCTGTCAGTATTTTAAGTTTCCTGCTTCCTCTTAGACTCCTTTTTTAAATTTTCACTTGTTTCAAAACCACAAATTAATGTGAGCCACCTACCACTTAATAACCAGGATGATCAATGGTTCCATCAATGATTACAAAAAATGAAACCAACAGTGCATCCCATTGACTTTACTTCTTAATACAAAGGTCTCAAAGGTATTTCTACATCATAAATCTTTCTAAATTTTTCCCAACAATTGCAAATTTCCTGGTAAGTTTTAAAAGCTCACTAGGTGTCATATGAAGAGATTTGTCAAAGTATTCAAGTCAAAATATTTGTTCCAGGACCAGTAAAAAGTTTCTCCAAGTTTTTTTTTTTTTTTTATAAAAATAGATGCTTTTTTTTTTAAACCCACATCAAAGAGGCTCTTATCTCTTTGGCAAGGTACTGCTTTATGAAAAGTTCTCCAGTATTCTTACAATAAGCTTTTATAATGTGTTCCCATTCCCCAACCCAAATGATAATTATAAAATAAATACTGATTCCAACTTTATAAATAAAATGTAAACTTCAGATATCTTTCTTGAGCAACAAAACAACAATGCGTTACAATGTAAATTAAACAAAAATCAAGAAATAAACCCCCAACTCAAACTATTACACAAAGCCTCAGTATTTACTCATAGGTTAAAGGCAGTCATGTATAAAGAAAAAACTTCTTCCCTTAGCTGAATCATTTTACAAGGTCCACCTTCTTCAAAGAAGGCAATAGAATATGCATTGTGACAGGTAAAAACCCTGTACTTCTTGTCAATATTCAAACACAAAAGATATTTAAGAAGTTCTAATTCAAATATTAGCAATAAAAAAACTCACATATTCTTAGGATGCTAAGTAGTCAGTTTATCCCCGTTTCCACACTGACATATAACAAAGGCATTTACTAATGCATAAAGCTTATTGTAAATTGCCTTTGTTGTATAGTTTTCATGTATTAATGCACTGAGAATAACTTTTTAGGCTTTGGGTGCTTTGTTTGTTTTGAAGGAGACCTGCAATACTCTGTCACCAAGGCGGTATCCATTCAGGCTGGCTATTGCCATAGCTGCCTCATCATAGTTTGTCATAGTCACAAATCCAAACCCTTTGCACTTGTTGGTGTTAAAGTCACGGATGACTTTCACATTGGTTACTGCTCCGAAGGGTCCAAACATTTGCCAGAGGATACTCTCGTCAGCATCAGGGGCCAAGTTGTAAACAAAAATGCACCACCCAGTTCCTGCATGTCCAGGGATATTAATTCCAGCCAAACTGGTCATTCCATCAATGGTCATTGGAGGAAACCTACCAAAGAATGAGGGAAAGCAAAACAGAATCGTAAGGTAGCTGTTCACACAAAAGCCCAGCAAAGACATCTCAAAATAAAAAAAAAAAAAAAAAAGATACAGAACTTTCCACAGAATAAACATATTGCTTGGACTAAGGCAACATCACAAATATTTGCTGCCCCCCAACTGCACAAATACCATGTAAAAAATTATACATAAGTAGGGAGAACAGTGTTAGATATTTCTGAGATGATGTAACAGAAAATCAAAGGAAAGCATGCTATAAAACCAGTGAGGATTAGTAATTTGGAACAGGAATTCCATGAAACTGCTACAAAAGGTTTGTCTATTTCATGCACAGTGCATCAAAATGAACAAACCCAGAAAAGTCTCAACATGCAAAAATCCAACCTAAGTCTTACTGAAGAGTTTGCAAAATACTTCAAAATAATTTTGTTCTTATAAACCAAATAGTCCTTTTTTTACCTCTTTACTCCATAAGCTATGTTGAGCAGATTGTCCAACCTGCAAAACATTTAGCAACATGTTCAGTCTTCAGACTTTTCTACCCGTTAAGATTAAGGAAACTTAGTATATTACTGTCACATCCATTATGCCATACAGAACCTCGTGCAATGTTAAAGGATCAGCATTGAAACAGCTATCCCACCATACTACTCCTGATACAGTTAATGAATAGTTAATGGTAGTTCTTGGGTAGTAACCACAACCATAAAAAGTTCATTTCATAAAGTACACCACTGCTACTAGTTTAGCCTAAGTCAAATGCTGTTAGGATAAGGCTACAGTCAGTGAGAGTATCAGTGAGGTTTTCCACATTACTAACTTGGTTTAGATTAAGAGTTTCATTGAGGTTTCTGACAGTTTGCACACATGACTATCAAGACAGATGCAGCATTTTGGAGCGGTAGCAGATGCCGTAACATGAACTGCAAAAAACATTTTTCACTTTCTTATTCTTTTTGGTAATTCCAGAAAGTCAAGCAGATGAGACAAAAGGCTAGCTAGGTCGAAGAGAGCTTTTGGAGCTAAGGCCAAATAAGCAAGTGTATGAACAGTGTATGCAAGATCAGGTGACACAGGAGGAATACAGAGATGCTGCTCACCATTGAAGGGAGAACATTTGTGTGGATGAAGCTTAATTGGAGTTGATGCTGGCCAGAAATGTGGGAGACAACAAAAAGTGTTTTTCTAAATATGTCGGCCGCAAAGAACAGTCCCAAAATAACACTGGTCCATTACAAGATGAGGATGGTCACCTCACAAACAGGGACACGAACAGGCAGAAATGTTTAATGCTTTCTTTGCCAGTCTTCAGCACTGAGGATGGGCTAAGAGGGTCTCAAAGTCCTGAGCTGGAGGACCATGGCTGAGAGAATGAACAACCTTGAACTTGCGTGGAATGTGCTGCTCTAACTGGATCCCTGTAAGTCTATAGGGCTAGAATACTTAAGAGGTAGCTGATGCCATTGTGAGGCCTCTCTCAATGATTTTTGAATGGTCTTGGGAATATGAAGAGGTCCCAGTTGACTGAAAGCTGGCTAACATTGTCCCAGTTTTCAAGAAGGCTGACGTTGGAAATTACAGGACTATCAGTCTCACCTCAGTGCCTGGTAAAATTATGGAAAGGAATTATTCTGGGACATACTGAAAAACATCTAAAGGATAACAGTCATGGGTCACAGTCATCATGGTATGAGAGGGAAGTCCTGCTTATCAAACTCAATTTCCTTTTATGACAGGGTAACCCACCTAGTTGATCAAGGGAAGTCAGTTGATGCAATCTTTTTGGACTTCAGTGAAGCTTTTGATACGGTAAATACATCATGTGATGAGCGGCAAGAGTTATGGTGAATGGGATGACATCAGACTGGCAATCTGTCACTAGTGGGGTTCCACAGGGCCCCATCTTAGGCCCTTCAACATCTTCACAAATGACTTGGACACAGGACTGGAAGGGATACTCAGCGAGTTTGCTGACAACATTAAACTGGGAGGAGCTGTTGACTCCCTGGAAGGTGGAAAGGCCCTGCAAAGAGACCTCAACAAATTAGAGGGCTGGGCAATCACCAACCACATGAAGTTTAAGAAGAGGAAGTACCAGATTCTTCACCTGGGCATGAGGCAACCCTGGATGTACATACAGAATGGGGAATGAGACACTGGAGAGCAGCACTGGGAGAAGAGAGCTGAGGGTCCTGGTTTATAGCAAGCTGAAGAATCAGTCAAGAGTGTGCCCTGGCAGCCAGGAGGACCAATCGTATCTTGGGGTTCTTCAGAAGTCAAAGGAAGTGATAGTTCTGCTGTACTCTGCACTGGTGCAGCCACACCTCTAGTCCTGCGTGCAGTTTTGGGTGCCACAATATAAAGATATAAGGCCATCAGAATGGTCAGAAAGAGTATCACAAAGATGGTGAAGGGCCTCGAGGGAAAGCCATACAAGGAGAGGCTGAGGTCACTGGCTTGTTCAAGCTGGAGGAGACTGAAGGGAGACCTCACTGCAGTCTACAGCTTCCTTGTGAGGGGCTGAGGAGGCACAGGCATTGTCTCTGCTCCCCAGTGATCGGTGACAGTACCCAATGGAATGGCCTGAAGTTGCATAAGGGGAGCTTTAGGTTGGATATTAGGAAGAGAATAAGCTGTAACACACAGGTTGTACAATAGCTTTCCCACAATCTTATTTCATACAATGCACTTGGGTCCATCCTGCAACTTCTGCCCCTACACTCTGCCTATGGAACAATGGCAAACTTATTTTCATACAATATGCAGCACACTGGTGTAAAGTAATCCTTTTACTCCCTAAGAAATGGTAAGGAAATCCACCAAGTAATAAAATTGGTTATCCTCTCCCTTACAGCAGAAAGCCTGCTTTTCACACCTGTGAGACACTTGCAACACGTAAGGCTGAAAAGCTGAAGAAAATAATTCAGAAATTCAGAATTCAGTCCATGAATTCTGAATATTCAGCCTGTAAAGCGAGGGTAGCCAATGCAGAGCTTTTGAAATTTGAAATTTTCTTCTCTTTGAAGAAAACTGTCAGCTGATCTTATTTCTTGAAAAATAAAATAGAAACTGCTTGACCATATTACTGTTTAATACATTCCAGTCACATCCTTTAGGGGCAGAGGGAGGGAAGAAAATCAAAATGACTGAAACAAAATCCAAGGTACCCATGAACATAGGTAATACAGTATTTGTTTTGCTTTGTTCTCACCATCTGTCCTTTTCAATACACTAAATATCACAGGGAACTATATGGCTGTAGTTTCAACATGACAGGAACATATATCCCCAAGAAACACATGCAAAAAATATTTGAATAATCTTCATTATGAAAATTTGTAGTAAGAAAAGAAAGTGTGGTATGGAGAGCTTGGACAAGTGACTAGGAAAAAACCTGAAAGCCAGAATAGGGAGGAAAAATAAAGGGTGGGGAAGAGGAGGCTGGCTGTGGCATGATCTACAGCTAAGAAGAAAACTAAACTGCCTGGGTCAATGATTAACTGTATCAGTTTGCACATTTCTAAAGATCAATCTTGGAAATGAGAAGTCATCTTTGAAAAAAGCTTTTAGTGATTTAGTAGAAGAAAAAGATGTCACTTCAGTTTAACTAAGTAGGCTTATTAGACAGTAAAATGCTATCAAGTACAATGGCATACATTTTTGTTTTCAGCTGTACTGTAAGAGCCCAGTTAAGTTCAATATTCATATGTTTCCTTCACACAGAAGTCAGACAAGCAGGAAAGCACAAAAGTGGAGGCCAACAAACAAGTCTGTGAGAACATGCGAGTTTCAGCACAGTTGTACACATTACCTGACTTACCTAAAACGTTGAGCCTGCTGAGCTAGAGGTGCTGGATACCTTCTGTTTGGAGAATGGTACAGCTGGGAAAGAATGGCCTGATTGGTTTTTTGGCTTGGATTGTTAGCAAACTTTACAGTGATGGGCTCTGTGGCACCTGGAGGTTTCTGGCCATTCAAGCCCTTGATAGCTTCTTCTGCTTCAATTCGCTTGTCAAACCGGATAAACCCCACGCCCCTTGATATCCCTGCACAAGATGAAGGAAGCATATAACAATTAATTCAGAGACTCCAGAATATTAGATGTTAACATTTTATTTCCAAGGCCAAGTGCTATATTAGTGATAAATTGCTGAGAACGCATGATAATTCTGAGCTTAATAGAACCAAGTTGTGGCTCAGAGTAAGAATTTTCTAGTGCAATTTTGATTTTTATTTTTAATTTAACTGATGTAAGATTCATTTGTGCAAAAAGCTTGGCGGTTGAGAAAAAACTGTGGAAACAATGTAAACATAGTGAGCCAAAGAGGAACTCTGAAAGAAAGAAATTTTGGTTAGGATGGAGATGAACCTGGAATCAGCTGCATCTGGTCAGTTCATGCTACTCTACAGCACCTAAATTCACAGAAATTCCATAAACAGCTTAGTTATCTGCTCTCCAGCAGCAAAAAATGGCTTATGCCCTCCTGCAGTACACCTTGAAGCTCCCTATGGAGCAAATATGCTGATACGGTGATGATGTGCAAGTTCTAGACTGCAGTAATGGGAATTATGGCCATGTCATAACAGTCTATGATTACCTTTAAGTAAAATATTCAGTTTCAGTCTATCACCATAGACCACTATAAGTGTTATTTTTGAAGGAAATTTTTCTTGATATAGAAAAGTCAAACAACATGCAAGGGAATCAGAAAGAGTTTACCAAAGGTCTTTCAAACACTGCACAAAAATTTATAGTGTTTTAGACATAAACACACTAAGGTGTCAATACTTGAACTAACTAACATTAAAGCTACTAATAGTAAGTTGAATATTTGGCTGTAATATTCCTAGTGACATTTAGAGGCCCTTTATAGTTTGGTTAATGAATAAACAGATGAGTTAGATGCTTGTCCTCACTTGAGACAGACATTAGTGACAAGAATTGTATTCTGTTCACAAACAATGATCATTTAAATCATCAAAGTGACAGTGAGCAGGTATTGAAAAAGAGCTTTAAAAGAGGCAAAAGTCACAGCTTCAACTCTGCATTTTTTACCTGTTAGTTTGTGTCACAACCTTATTATTCATACCATTGTGTGCCTACCTCTTCCAAATTACTAAGGAGGAGGAGGAGGAGGAGGAGGGAAGAAACCTTGAACATCAGTCTACATGCCAAAAAACTACTGTGCAAATACCAGGACTTATGAATACTTAGAATTACCATGCATATTAAAAGTTGAATTACATTTATTTACTGGCCCATTTGTCAAATCCCATCTATTTCTGTGCATGAATATACAGGAACATACTGCAAACAGTTTTCTATTGCACAAAGACTGGAAATCTGATACACAAATTACTACTTCTACAAGTCAGCATTTGGCCTTTAGCTTTCCTTTTCACGCCTCTCTACACTCTCAACAATTTCCATTATTAAAACACTCATTAAGTATTTTGTATCAATACTGAGATTTCTTTTAATTTCATGGAACTGTGAAAGAGTACATTCAAGTTCCTCTACAAGTCAGCCCAGAGTCAACACTGGCATGTACAACCCTTTCACACTTGGACAGTTTGAAAACTTTATGATTTCCTACACCTGAAATCTGTTGGTCACCCACAAGGACATGCAACATTGAAAAAGTACAACTATAAAAAAATCCAACCTAGTTATTCAGGGACTAATTCTGTGAGTAAATGAATTCTTTTCTCCCACACCCTTAAGTGTTCTAAAAAGGGGAGAATTTGGAGTTCTTTGTACGTAGTTTTGTATACTCAGTACTTTTGTTCTGTACTTGGAATTCCACTTGCTTATTTCTGAAAAGATCTCACAGCAGGTGATGCAGCAAATTATAAAGCTCCTCGACATAAGCCATTTGAGACAGCACAAACCCATGCATTACCATCTGAGTCTGAAGAGTAACCACAGAGTGTCACTGACAACTAGTCACTGATTGAGACACATACTTGTAAAACAGTGCAAATAACCTGCTACATCTCAATACTTTAAGCTACAGCTTATCACAGAACTTATCTGCTCCTGAGGATCTCAAAGTTCATGCATATGCCCAAAGTTAATGAGTTAACCTTGAAAACAGTCTTAACAGCAATTACCAGTGTGGGTCTTCTGTAATCCCAACCTCAGAGAACCAGCCATGCATTTCCACATAAAATCATCTTTTTAGAAAAAAAAGGTTTAATAGCATTTTGTAAGGCACTGAGAGACTATTTTAATGAAGCAGCTTGAAAAGGAAGATTATACCAGCAGTAAATTTATTGCAAGTCATCAAACAGGCTTCAAACCTGCACCTTCAGGGTGGAAATGACTCAAGCTGCCTCAGTACACTCCACAGTCTATTTTTACCCATGCATATTTATGCACAATTCCAGGAGAAAAATGCATTTTCCGGTCTACATACACCTTTTATACATTATAGAGACTGGACTATTGTACTGAAAGATGAAATATTTCTTAAACTGCCAGTCCAAAAGGGAAAGGCCATGCAAAACTGCCTACTTACCAGTGACTTGGTCAATCAGAATACGAGAAGTAATAATGCGTCCATACTGGGAAAAGATCTGTTCCAGTTCTTTCTGGATCATTGCTTTTGGAAGTCCACTAACATACAAATTTGCATCTCTAATAGAGGCTGAACTTGGTCGCGCATAGGAAACCTTAAGGAAAACAAAAAACAAAGTTACAAAAAACCCCTGGAAAACAAACACTTTAAAGCCAGCTAAAATAGGACAGTCATTTGTTCTGAGCATTGAAACGTCTCCAAGAAGAGAGCAAACAGAAAAGTTACCTTGCAAAGCCAGATCACTGGGCTTTTTGATTTGTTTTTAATTTTTCTGTAGCTGGCTTCTGCAAACATGGAAGGAGTGCAACACAGATCACACAGAAGCTGACCACATGAACTCATTATAATTGAAGAATAAATAAATAAATTTCAAATAAATGAGAAAAAAATAGGTATACACTCTAGCAAGCCTTGGTGGAGAAAATGTCCTCAGAATATTCTGATTAAAAAGACAAATTTAAGAAGCTCCAAGAATGTCTTCATTTTAATTCTCATTAAAAAAGCACTAAAACCTATAAGAAATTAAGATTTCAGTGTGATATCTAAGCCAAAAGCACAAAAAAACACTCCAAAGCACTTAAAAGTTTGTAAGTATTTTTCAAGTGCTATGCTTTTTGTACATGTGTCAAGGTTCCTGTGGTAAGACTGAAAACCAGCTGAACGACCAGGCCCGATGGGGTGCAATCAGTGGCATGAAGTTCAGCTAGAGGCCTCCATCCTGTCAAATGACATAAAATCATTCATGAGGTCCAGATGAACTCTACTACATCACTTTCGCAGGTCTAAGAATGAATGGCAGAAGTAGGAATCCAGCCTGCATTTTGACTGTTCAGCGGTTTGCCAATTTCAGCAACACAAAGGTCTTACAATCAAATGTCAACTAACAGTGAGCTTCTTGGATCATTTTGCACAGTTTTCCTGCTGCCTCAAAGTATCACTCAGAAAAATTTTAAGATGACCAAGTATATCCTTCAGCCTTTAGACAATAATGCTACAAAACCAGCACTTTCATTACTTTCTGCTGAAGTCAGTACAGGTGGTCTTATCGTTACTACAGGAATGGTGAGGACAGAACATCCATGCTTCTTGAACATGACAAAGTACTTTTATCTGAGGTTTTTTTTCACTGTGCAATATGAGACATCAAGCTGATCATAAGTCAGCAGAAGGTATCCCTGCAACACAGATGGCCAAGAGACACCTAGGCTGAATTAGCAGATGCATTACCAGCAGGTCAAGAGAAGTAATTCTTCCTGTCTACTCAGCACTGGTGAGACACTTAGGGGGACTGCCTCCAGCTCTGGGCTTCCCAATGCAGTAAGGTATTTTTTACACCTAGGAACCTACCCCCTAAACACAGGTAGTCCTCGTTGAAAGTATCCCAGTGACTGCTCATGTATCCTAACTACACATACTTGAGTCTGGGCAGATTAGTCATAGGAATAACAAATACTAAATCAAAATAAGTGGTTCATCACCAATATCCAAGCATTATATCTAGCCGTCTTGATAAGCACCAGAAGTTCTAGCCAGGCAAGAAATCTGAAAGAAACAGTAACTTCAAAACCCAGTGTAATGTAAGTTTGATTTTTTTTTTTTTTTTGGTAAACCATTACTAGTAATTTCTGACTTTTGCAAGTCAGCACCACTAGAGAAAAACAAGGACACTGTAAAATATTACCAGTATAAGGAACTAATTCCTATACAAAAGAACATTGCCTGGAGTATGGGATATACAGCTCCTTTTCACTACTGATGTCAGAGTCCAGTGATTTCACTTGTGATAGAAATTGAAAGCAGAGACTCCCCAGATTCATCTCTCTCCACCTGCACCCTATCAGTTTGCTCATTCAGTAACTAGTTGCTGATAGTTCTAGATTTAGTCTCTTCAAACAATTTACATACAGAGTGAAATAACACCTGACCTAAGGTTTCAATTTCACAGCTACTTCAACAAGTGAACATTACAGTTATGCAATGTCAAAATCACTGAACAGAAATCAAGTCAAGAAACAGCTGCAAAGTCTAGTTTTACATATTTAGTTATGAAACACACTGTACAACATTGAACAATGCTACTCTGGAAATACCAATTTAAAAATCAGTTTTACGGAGGTTTTCCACTGCAGTTACTAAGAAAGATGTGTTTCTAGAAATGCAAACATTACATTACCAATTTCAAGTATTTTCACTGCTTTAGTATTTAATTTCTTCACATCAAGATGAACTGATTTACAATTTTCAAGTGATAACTGTGAGAGTTAGCAGGTTAAAAAGAAGTTGCCAAAAATAAGACACAATCCTTACAAATGAATGTTTCAGTTTCTTACTATCTGCTACTACTTATACACGCCTCACTATCATGCTTGGAGATCTTTTATCTTAGAACTTATTAATCAGTATAGAGGGGAAACAGGTATTTGTGTTCTCTCAAAGAGCTTCAGAATTTACTATTACTTTCTCCTAAACCTCTCTACTTAATGTATTTTCAAAAGTTTTTAATTTTGAAATATTTAAATACTGAAATCAGGATTTCAGTCAATGTTTACATTCACTAACTTCCAGTGTAATCTTTCTGCTTAGAACACTGCTTGCCCTTAGGGGTAATACCCAATTCGTTTAAAATGCATGTTCCCAGTGGGGGTGGGGGGGGAATCAAACAAAAAACTACCATCCAGTCTGTGCAGATGAAAATGGGTTAAACTTACCTGCAAAGCAGACAGATTTATATTGAGTAGAGGAATACAACTAGGAATATGCAAACACTCTTGGCAAGTACAATAAAAACAAGTACATATTTCTTTTTGTTACAGTAACATTCTCAGAGGCCTTTGTGTCAGGCATTGTGCACTTAAATTTGTATGATACACCACGGCTCAAGATCTCTTCTAAATTTAATTTCTAGAATGCAGATGCTGCAACACACCTCAGAGATGATGTCTGGGCTGTCACTAGCCAGTGACAGGTTGTTGTCTGCAACAGGAGTACACTGTTGTATATTCATCAAGTTTACTTCCTGTCTCCCCTCAAATGAAAGATACACACCAAACAAAGCCTGAAGGCCACTTTTCCCAGTATACACAAGATCACAGAATTAGTTAGGTTGAAAAAGACCTCTATGACCCACCACCACCTTGTCAACTAGACAAAGGCACCAAGTACCACATCCAGTCTTTTCTTAAACACCTCCAAGAATAGTGACTGCACCACCTTGGGCAGCACATTCCAATGCCCAATCACCCTTTCTGTGAAGAACTTTTTCCTAATGTCCAGCCTAAACCTTTCCTGCTGCAGCTTAAAGACTGTGCCCTCTTGTCCTATTGCTCATTGCCTGGGAGAAGAGACTGACTCCCACTTGTCTACAACCTCCTTTCAGGCAGTTGTAGAGAGTGGTGAGGTCCCCACTGAGCCTCCTTTTCTCCAGGCTAAACAACCCCAACCCACTCAGCCTGTTCTCATAGGACTTGTGCTGCAGACCCTTCACTGGCCTCACTGCTCTTCTCTGAACACTCCAACACCTCAATATCCTTGTTAAATACAGACATGCTCTGCTGAGTTTTAAGTTCAAGGTGGAAGCCTGCAGCAGCATTTGTTTCTGTGGACAAAGCAAACTGGAAACACAGACTTCCCTCCATAAAAGTGACTTATACTCAACCCTGTAGAACTACAAAAGGATACTGCTCAACACAACTTCATTTATGTGTGTAGATTAGGATAATAAATATAGCCATATCTCTCATAAAGCTGCTGCTTTCACAGCCTGTTGTGCAATAGGCAATGCATTCAAAAAATGGACAGTGAAGTAAGAGTGTTTACTATCAGAAGCTTCACTGTTTCAGACCACATCTCCAAGTCCTCCAGCACTGATAGCTACAACAGAGTCACAGGTCTGAGGTCAGTCATAGGATCCACATCTGTTCTGTTCCCAGAGGGAATAGCTGAGAGCATGAACAGACCAACCTGACAGGTTGCTCCTCTACAAAACCAGACTCTATCAGAATCAGATTTGGCCATGAAGCAGTAGTTTGTTCAATCCAAGCCATTACATGCAAAACAATACTACTGGAATACAAATTCATTCTCTTTCTCACTATGATGCAGAATACAGCTTCAAAAATCATGCAGCACAAAATTACTGTACTCAATTTTGCCCCAAAGTAGAAAACACAGAGACTGTGAGCAAGAAGTCTGTCAGACGTACATGGGGAGCTTTCTGCAGCAAAGCATCTATCCATGTCTTTCATCCATTGTTACTGTGTGCCATGAGTCACTATTTGTTACAAAGCAGCATTTAAGTTTCAAATAGTGTAATCCACTTTATTAAATCTTATGAATCCAGAAAAGGTAAGACACCTTTAACCAAAATTACTGCCATCTGATTTTTCTCTCCGTTGTCTTTTACTGGCTCTGCATTGCTTTTAAAGTATAAACCTTTTTAGAGGAGAACTTTATTTTATGGCTAAGACATGCTTCTAAGTAGAAGGCAGCCACTATCCAAGTGATCAGCTGGCAAACCCTGCTGTTTAATGAAGAAGAACAGACTAGTTAGAACAAAAATTGACTTCAGGCACCAACATCTGGTCCAAAAGTCTGTATTATTGCCTGATAATTTTATTTCACCCCCTCTCTCAGAATTTCATAGCCCAGTTGCTCAAATGAGTATCCTCATTCTTTTTTTTACCAAACTAAAACAGAAGATATTAAAAGTAACTCTCAAGACTTCTGTTTCTAGAAATAAGAGAAACTAAACTTAGTAAACACATTCAGGAGGAGTTATAACACAACAGAAAAAGACTGGAATACCAAAAATTAGAGACTAGAGCTATAGAAATCTTTGGAATTTACAGATAACAAACAGTTATTTCAGCATTTAATTTTAAGGATTTGTAAGAGAAAAAAGACAACTAGCAAACTAAAGAAGGAAATATTAATAAGGAAATGATACCATGTCTAGGACAACAAGGAGGAAACTCAGTGTTCAGACAACACACAAACTGCATTTCTTCAACTAAAGCATACAGCATTATTTGCCAGGTAAAAAAATTAAAACATACATCTAAAACGTTAAGTTGGAGTTAAAATGGAATTACTTATACTTAATCTAAATCTTTAAATCTAAGCAGACTAGAAAGGACTAACCATTTGCTTATACGAAGTCCTAGTTTATTCTACTGACATTAGCAGAATGCTTGTTACACTTGGAAAAGTAAAACAATTCAAGAAGTCCAAACAGTTCTGTTTCTTTAAATCGCATTAACACTACATACTTTTATGGTTTTAGTTTGAAGTCTCAATCCATTCAGGGTGTTGATAGCTTTTTCGGCATCCTTGGGGTCAACGTAGTTCACAAAACCATAACCCAAACTCTGTCCTGATTTAAAAAAAAAAAAGAATAGAAGTCATCATTAGTATTGCAGTGCCACACAATGTTTAAAACCTTATACAGACACATTAAGCAAATACTGATTATATTGAAGAACAGTATCTGCCCCAGATAACAGAACATGAAATGCTCACAACACCGAATTTTTTTCAGTAAGGTTAGTTGATTTTAAGTGGCTTCCTCTGTTCTTGTGTACTGCAGTACTTTCTCTGTTCAACACAGAAATGGCTAGTTTCAGTTTAATGAAAAGCTTAAAAATTGATATGCAGAAGAGGTTCAGGAGTGTGTTATGATCTGTTAGAGGGTAGAGGAAGTACAGAAGCATGAAGGTTAAGGCGACATCAGGAATCCACTACTCATTCATTTTTAAACTTTGTTATTGAACATAAAACAAAGCACATTGGCAAAGGTCTGGACCAGTGTTTCAAAATGAGTTTCAAATGTGCTTCAATGTCAGAATTTGAGACAAATTTGAAGACAAACATTTTTACAGGTGTTATTCATACACTACATATAGCCTTTCAGTAACAAGGAATTTAAAACCTCCTTTTATTCTGATATTCAAAACAACTGGTACAATTAACTGATCTAAGTATCAGTCAACAATGAATTATTTTCAGGTTGTTTTGCTGCTGGAAATTCAGATGACAGATGGCGATAAAGCATTTTCAATTAGCTCTTAATATCCGAACAACAGCCCATTTCTAACCATGCATTCTGTCTAATCACTTATTAAACACTTTAGTTCAGCAGTAAGAGTCCTCTCCTGACAACTTCAAAACTTACAGTATGCCATTCCTAACTAGCATACCCCTTTGAAATTACTCTCAGTGTGTTAAGAATGCAAATAGGTAGAAAATTTTAACATAGTGAAAGGATACCACTTAGTAAGGGATATTAGCCTTTATTAGCATAAACTTTTTCAGAAACACTCCCATACTTGACTTTTCTTTTTTTTTAGAGAACAAAAAAAAAAGAGTAAAAAAACCCCCAACCAACCAAACAAAAGAACAAGCCATCATAGGGAAGCATCCAGAATATTTAATTCACAAAATGCTAGTTCCAAAAACAAGCTTGGATATACAACAATATAAAAGGATAAGCAACATTACATAAAGCAAAAACAGCAAATTCATTTATTGCCAAAACAGATAAAAGAACTTACCATACAAGAACTCCATATAGCGTATCTATACAGTATCTATTAAACATTATGTAATGCAAAAAAACTATGCGAAGTTTGCACTTGATTAAATATGATGAGAGGGTTTACTAACAAGGCCATCTCTGCTGGAATTCATGGTTTTGTACCAATTAGGCCTACCATGGCACCAAAAGTCAGAGGACACCACCACCACTCCACTTTCCAAAGCTACCTCTATTCTCTTCTATCTCCTCCCCAAAACACCACACACAACCACAAGCTGCCTAGATGGAGCCATAAACAGGTTAATATATGCATTAACAAAGAATCCAAATCCCAGCCAAGTAGTGAAGCAACCTGCCCTAGAGAATCCTTTTCTGAGCAGGAGGTTAGACCACATGATCTTCGGAAGTGCCTTCAACCTCAGCAACTGCGTGCTCCTGTAACAAACCATTATGGAAATCTACAGAAGCATTTCTGTATTCATTTACAGCTCTACTAGATATACCTAAGATTTTTATCCTGGAAGTGCCTTTTTCCTTATTAGTTTGATGACAGCAGAGCAATTTCTATACCTGTCACCTCCATCACTCCCCACCATCTGGAGGCACTCTTCCCAACAGTGTCTCCAAAAAAAGAGGTATGTCTCTTTTTGTGCATGACTTATTTCAGTTTTATCTCCTAATACAGAAATACTGATTTTAGGTGTTGTTATTCATCTCCTAAGGCATCCATTTCAAAGTCATTGAAATCTAAAAGAGAAAGGTGTTTCAGATAAGATGTTCCCACTACTCACTAATTTCAGGCTGAAGAGAAAGATACACAGGAGTTATTTCTACTACCCCTCTGTTGACACGATCTACTTTCACATTTAAAACACCCAGACCACTGCTGACAAAAAGCATATCTAGCTGTTATGAAGTATTTAATTCATGACCATTCTTCTGAAGACACTCCATAGTTAAGCTTGATAAATATGAGTACACTACCCAGGTAAGGTGCACCAAAAAAATCCAGTAATTTATTCAGGACTAATCTGAATTCATTTATGCAAGTTTAGTCTACATTTTTGCAATTAAGAAAAAGCTTTCACTGTAGAACACTGAGGCAGGCAACCAGAAGAAGTTGTGCAGTGTCCAATCCTGAAGATACTCACACTCTGACTGGGCATGGTCCTGAGCAACCTGTTCCACGAGAATCTGCTTGAGAAACAGGAGCTGACTAGATTATCTTCAGAATTCCTTTCCACTCTCAATGAATCTGTTAATAAGCATCTATTTATTTCAGTTTTGTTTCATTTAGGCTATAATCTAAAATTCAAAAGCATCCTCTAAAGACCTTGTATATTTAGAAATGTTAAGAAAAGGTAAAACTTCTTAGAGGTCAACATTTTGCCTTTAGTGGTTTAATTACACATTATCAATAATTAGGAGTAAAAAAAAATATCTCTCTTCATAGCACATAAGAAAGATAAACCTTAACTTTTAATAAACAATGCAAGTAATTGGAAACTGAACTGGATTTCTGGAATTGGATATTTGAGGAACTATGCTTAAATTTTCCTGTTTATGTTAAGGAAAGATGCCTGTTTAAGAAGTTTGTCAGGTCACGCACAGATGGCTAAGATCCAGAAAACTCAGATAAGCCTGAAGGCGAGGATTAGGCTGAACAAGGACAGAAGACAGCTCTACTCTTTCATCTCTGCCTCTTCTACACCAAACTCCATTCACCAAGACAGAAAGCTTCTGCAGAATACACACTTGTTCCCAAGTTGAGTAACACACTTAGAAATAGATTACATGTCTGAGTCCACAACAGGGTGATGGAAGAAAGACTGTAAATCTATAGCTGTCCACAAGTTAAACAATCCTTTGAACTCAAACATAGATCAAAAAGCTACCTAGACTCCTGCTGTTTTAAGACAGGGTTAACTGCAGCTGGCTCTTGCCTCAGCTTTGTATTTCCAATTTGTGCTTAATGACATCATCTGAAAAAACTCTCATGCTTCTCCAGGTTAGCTGTCCTGCTGCTATTATGTGTTTAGGAATTCTGAATATCGAGTTTAGCCTTTGGCAGATCTTCACAATTACAGCCTACTCAACTTCAAACACAGACAGGAGACTATCTGAGCACAGCAGCTCTACAAGCAGTATTAAATTTAGCTTGTGCTAAACCAAGGAGTGACAGGAGTTTCTTTTTTTTTTTTTTTTTTTTGGTGAATTTGTACTTGTGCTGTTAAGAACAACACATTCCTCACCTTCAAGGAGAATACTCTGCTCATTTGCAGGTGAGCAGTATTTCAGAAGTTATATACTCAAACTCTCAGTTGAGCTTATTCTCAGTAGTTCTTGCAGCTACTTCACAGAGCTGTTTAAAGCTGTTTCTGTAGACTTTCTACTAGATTTTATGCTTGGGACACTAGGAATATTATACAACATGGTATAGAGAAAACGCAAGTTAGCTAAATCATTTTTAAAAGACTAAAATGTCACCTAAAAGTAGGACAAGGAAAAATTATGACATTATCGGGAAGAAATGAGCAAATGAATGGGGAAAAGCATCTTGACTTGAATTTTGCTTGAACAAAACCTGATAAGCGAAAGCCCAGTAGCAGTAGTACATCTCCTAAGTCTGTAAGACAGCAAGGGAATTGGAGCAAAAGTTATGATCTTAAAGCTCACATTCGTTAATTACATTTTATGTTTTACACAACTGACACTTGTAACAAAAACAAATTCAAGCACAAATGGTAAAAATCCCTTTCCATTTGGCAACTTTTTGAACCTGGGCATACTATATCCACCACTAAAAGAGTCACTAGCAAGTGTTCAGCAAATATATGGAATGGATTGTGAGAGAAGGGCAAAAATTTCAAACCATGTAGTTCTAATCAGTCTTTGAAAAGACTGCTCAAGAGACCGGACATCCAAATGCATATTAGAAAAACATAAATTAAGTCATTTAACATTAGAAGACAAGTAATGAACACAATGATTCAGTATTTAAAAAAAGAGTGGACAGACTTCATAGGCACCTGCCATCAAAAGAACAAAAAAGTTTCAAATTGAAAGGGAAATAAATAAGTAGGAAAGGTATAGCTATGGTCACAGTGCTATTGCATTAAGTATTGTGCCTTGAAAAAAGCTTTTTTTTAGCTTTAAAAATGCACAGGCTAATTCACAATACATATCAGAGAAGAACCACAAATAAACTAGTTTTATGCTGCCCAAGTTGTTTCACAAGCATTTACAATAAACTATAAATAATGTAACACAGCTGTAAAAGCCCACAGAAAATTCTCTGCTATACAGTATTCAGAAAAAGTCACAAGTGCTGTCTACTGAGAAAGAGGTCATAACAAAGTAGATGTGATAGAAGTGGCAGTTTTCCATTTTTCAAGTTTTGCTGTTAAAAGTAGCAGCAATATCCTTAAAGCAGGATAGAGCCCTTTCAATAGAATTTCTAAACCAGTATTTTGCTCCTGACCAAAAGAAACCCAAAAACCATTTATCTTCCTGAAAAGGAATAATCTCACTTACAACTGCTTAAAAACATTTTTAAATAGACAGTTTATAGCATTTTCCTGTTGCAAGAACTGAATTTTAGAAATAAAAATCATGATTAAGACTTGGGTTGGAACAGTGCAGATGTAACTCAATTGAATAAATGACAAAAAGATCTGTCTTTGTGGGTTAAAATCACTTCTCTGTATCATTGTATTTATTACAATCTTTTTAGTAAATTATTACTCTGACTTGTAATTTCTCTTGAATTGGGTTCATTTCTCCTGCTGGTTTACTTTTAAACCACCACATTCATACACAGTTACCATGTCTTAGCAGCTTATTCTACTCAAATAATGTTTCAGGTGTCTAAGCTTCTGTTTCTCTGGGAAATCCAGAAACCTATGCTCCCATGTGTTTGAGTCACTGTTTGGAAATACAAAAACCTGAAAGATGTTCCAGGCTTAATTTCCTACCCCCACTAAGCACATTCTGTTCTTTCCACTAAACCTGTAATAAGACTCTACTTTTATGTTAAGGAGTTACACAAACCAGCCCATTTAACCCAACCGTATCAGGTCAACAATTCAAATGTTTTCTGAACAACTGCCCCTGCTCTCAACCTCCCTGGGAAGTGGTCTGCCTGACAACTATTTTTTGCAAGAACAAGTATACTTGACAACAATAATTTCCTTCATTTTTCCTCTTTGGAAGCAGCTACAACAGCCACAGGTTATTAAAGCTTTAATATACCATAACAGCTTAATTCCTCCAGGCTGTACTGAAAAAAAAAAAAAAAAACCCCAAAACCACCCAAACAAACGAAAAAACCCCACCACAAACAAACAAGTAAAAAACAAACAAAAAAAACAACGAAGGACAAGAGTCATTAAATCAGACAGCTTCTTTGATGGCAAAGTTGGAGAGATCCTCTTTCTTTGACTACTATATCCATAAAACCAGGAAAACAGGTAAAAGTAAACAAAAAAGTGGGAATTTAGCAGGTGAAAAGAGAAGACTCCTCTAACTAAACTGGTACAGAGGAATGTCTCTGTGTAGCTGCTCCCTTCTGCACTGGCCAAAGAATGGCAGTCTATGCTATATCAGACACTGGAGTGCTATATTGCTGCAAAATGCTTGTGCTGTATTTTCCACCAATAAATTACCACTCACTTTCAGGGAGAATATTACCTAAAGCCTCAGAACCAAGGGAAAAAAAAAATACTTTGGATAGAAATAGCAAAGGCAGCATCTTCAAGAGCTCTTTACTCAATGCTACTAGGCAGGGTGCATATTAAGACCAGAAAGAGTAAGCTGATGAGGCCCTCTATAGACAGATCAGAGAAACCTCATGTTCACAAGCTCTGGTTCTCCCCAGCAACTTCAACCATCCCTACTGCCCTAAGAAGGGACAATATAGGGGGCATAAGCAATCCAGGAAGCTTCTGGAATGAATGACTTTAGTTTCTTCTGATAGATGATAAATAACTTCTTCTTTGAATGACAGAGGAGTCAACAAGGAGAGGTGTTATGCTGGACTTTGTTCTCCCATCAAGGATGGGGGCTGGTGTGGAATGTGAAGAAGCTGAAGAGCAGCCTGGCCTGCAGTGACCAGGCAATGGTGGAGTTCAAGATCCTTGGGAAAGAGATGAAGCTGCACAGCAAGCTCACTGACCTGGAGAGGGGAAAAGATTTTGGCCTCTTCAGGGATTTGCATAGTAGATTACCCTGGCTAATATTCAAGGTCCACCTTCTTCAAGCCCAGGAGTGATATATCTGTACAAAAAGGAAGTCAGGAGGCCTGTATGGATGAACAAGGAGCTCCTGGACAAACCTGAACACAAAATGGAAGCCTGCACAGGGTCAAAGCAAGAACAGGTTGCTTAGGAGGAACATGTCTGAGTAGCCAGATTCTGTAATTCTATGAAAGATAAAGCCTTGAAGGAATTAAATCCGTCCAGGGATGACAAGGAGAACAAAAAAAGCTTCTATATGTATGCTGGTGACAAAAAAAATGGCTAGGGAAAATGTGGGCCCTCTCTGGAACTGAAGACCTGGTTACTAGGGATATAGAAAAATCTGAGTCACTAACCAATGGTTTTTTTGCCTCAGCTTTCACTGTCAAGTGCTTTAGCCACACCACCCAAGTTGCAGAAGGCAAAGGTGGGGACTGGGAGAACGAAGAACCACCCACTGCAGGAAAGCAAGTTCAAGATCATCTAAGGAACCTCAAAGTGCACAGGTCCATATGACTTTGTAGGATATATTCATGGGTCCTAAGAAAACTGGCAGAGGAAGGGGCTATGCCACTTTGCATCCTATTTGAGAAGCTGTGACAGTCTGATGAAGTTCCCAGTGACTGGAAAAGCAGAAACATAACCTCTATTTTCAAAAAGGGAAATAATGATAAATAAGGCAGGGGAACCACCAGCTGGTTACTCTCACCTCTGTGCCTGAGAAGATCACGAAGCAGATCCTTCTGGAAACCATGCTAAGAAATGTGGAAGACAGAGGTGATTAGTGGCAGTCAACATGGCTTCCGTAGGGGCAAATCATGCCTAACAAATTTGGTGGCCTTCTACAACAGGGTTAAAGTGTTGGTGCGTGAGGGAAGAGTGACTGATATCATCTATCTGGAGTTGTGCAATAAGGTTTGCTATTGTCCCACACAACACCCTTGTCTGTAAGCTGGAGAGATATGGATTTGATGGATGGACCACTTGGTGGATAAGGAATTAGTTGGATGGTCACGCCCAAGGAGTTGCAGTCAATGGCTCAATGTCCAAGTGGAGACCAGTGTCAAGTGACAAGGAATGTTCCTCAGGGATCAGTACTGGGACTCGCGCTGTTTAGCTGTCAGCAACATGGACAGCAGGATCGAGTGCATCCTCAGCAAGTCTCCCAGCAACAACAAGCTGTGTGGTACCATCAACACACTGGAGAAAAGGGATGCCATCTAGGGGGATCTGGACAGGCTTGAAAGACACCTCTGTGTGAACCTCATGAAATTCAACAAGGCCAAGTGCAAGGTCCTGCACCTGGATTGGTGCAGTCCCAAGCTCAAGTACAGGCAGGCTTGGCAGAGAATGGATTAAGCCCTGCTGAGAAGCACTTGGGAACACTGGTGGAGACATGACCTGGCAGTGTGCACTTGCAGCCCAGAAAGCCAATTGTATCCTGAGCTGCATGAAAAGAAGTGTGTCCAGCAGGGCAAAGGAGGGGATTCTACAGCACCTCTCCTATGAGGACAGGCTCAGAGAGCTGGGCCTGTTCAGCATGGAGACAGGAAGTTTCTGGGGAGACCTTATAGTACCTTCAAATATATAAAAGGGAGCCTAAAAGAAGGCTAGAGTGACATTTTACAAGAGTATGTAGTGATAGGACAAGGGGGAACAGCTTGAATCTGAAAGAGGGTGGGGTTAGATCGGGTGTAAGGAAGAAATTCTTTACTGTGAGGGTGGTGAGGCACTGGAACAGGTTGCCCCAAGAATCTGAGGTTGTCCCATTCCTAGAGATGTTCAAGGCCAAGCTGCACGGGGCCTTGAATAACCTGGTCAACTGGAAAGTATCCCAGTCTACAGAGGGAGGATTGCAACTGGATGATCTTTAGGATCCCTTCCAACCCAAACCATTCTATGTTTCTAAGAGTTAGATTGTCTGAACTATTCAGTTTGCCTGGAGTGCTCAGGAGTTGCTTACTACCTGTTATATCTCAAAAGTAAGGCTTGAGAAGTAGATGAATGACTTTTAACCGAACAGTTGCTAATGAGCCCATTCAAGAGCAGGCAAAGTCCCTCACAAATGCACAGTGAACTTAAGTGCTGCATTTTCAGCAGTCCTGAAATATTTTACAGCTCTTAAAAAGAATCGATATTGCTTTCTGCATAACAGTATGATTGGAGAGCAGCTTACTTAGTACAGTAGTTGTATTTCATAATTGATTAAAACATCTTAGTATTCTATTAGGTCTTCCATGAATGATTTTGGGGCAGAAACATCAAGCTTGACACCAGAAAATTCTGGCCAATATCAAGCCTGCTCCTGATGTCTCCTTCTGTCCAGTTGTCTACTAAATCTGTGTCCTCCTGATTTCCCTCTCTAAATAGCTACCCCCGAAGATAATTTCCCTACACACATGACTAAGAAGCTTGTCTTCCCCAACAAAATCCAGAGCTAATACTGTAGAACTTTATCTGTGCTTGATCACACAGTTGGTACCTTTCCCCTCCCAACACTGCCACATTAGTCTACGATGGTATTATTAAAAGACGACTAACCGATGTTGAAAAAACAACATACTAGCAGAGTTTCCATTGCTGTATTTCTTCCATCAATCAACCACTTGCATTATTTCAACATACTCTCTCTGCTCACCTGAAGTGGAACAGTCGCCTTTTGAGAAAGCAGCAGGATGCCTTTGGAAGCCTGGGACACCACCCACCACACGAGGGAGTCCTTGGCTGCCTTTTCCCAGCAGAGCTATCAAATACCCAACGCAAGAGCTGAAGCAAGCTAACTTTGGAAAGCAATTGATTACATTAGAGTACCCAGATAATAATGCATCTTGTCCGGAATTGTTAAACAGTCCTGTGAGGTCTGCAGGCCAAACGGAATAGATAACTAACAGTATCAGGTAATCATTTTTACCACAAAAACCATGATTAGAGCCAAAACAAATACTACAATCAAATGAGCTCTCAAAACCTTTTCAGCAACTATTCATCCAGTAAGACTGAATGAGTTCTATGAAACATAAGAAGCAAGCAGGGCTGTGTTTCTAAGTTCTTAATAAGTAGAAGTAAGGTAAGACAAGCAGCCCCACTAACTGAATCCTATCAATGCTGTATCTTGGAGAAAAAACCCAATGCTGTCATTCAATGTCAAATCACCATTCTGATAGGTATGTCAAAAAAGAAAAAACCAGAATACTTAAGTTTGATTAATAATACATCTTAAAATTAATATGTACCACTAAGCCATAAAACTAGTTTCACATGAGAACTTACCACAAGCACACACTAAACATAATCTGGAAAATTAAGAAGTCTGAATAGCAAACAACACACATTCACACACTTCCACAAAGTGCAAAAAATATTGATAAGCATGAACATAAAAAATAGGATCTTTATACAATACAGTCCCTGAATCCAGTGTAGCAATATTTTAGACATACCAGGCTATTTCAACTTCTGCAAAAAAGATCTTATTGCAAAAGAATGAGTTAGAGGAATAAAACCAGTAAGAACTACAGTATCACACAGACTTGTTAAACAAGCCTATCTTGCAAAAAAAAAAAAATTAGATACTATTTGCATCAATGTATGACAGTGAAGAACACAGTTCTGAGGATAACAGTCTAGGAGCTGAAACTTATCCTCTAAGTCTACATAAAAAAACCCATAAGAATTATAGCAGACTGAGGACCTTATTTCTTTTTATAATTTAACTTCAGCTACATATGCTGTCTTCAGCACTTAACTCTTCGAAATCCCTCAGACAGACCTTGACTGAAAGAGAATAGTCCCTTTTCCAGTGAACAGTAATATATTTTCTGCTACCAGCCATGTAAGTTTTCATTTATTAACTTTTTTCAATACACTAAACTTCACTTTGTTTAAAGCTGTTTCTGTCTCTGTGTATGAAGTTTATCAGTAAAGATCCACTAAAGTACTGTAAGAACAACTCAAGCTTCATATTTTTGTAATCAGAACCAAGTCAAGTTCACAGCAGTTGACATTAGGTTTTATTCTGCCTTTCATCACTCCTAAAGTTGTACACACTTGTGGAAGAATGCTGTTAAAAGAAACATACGTGCATATACAAAAGTTCTCATTAGAATTTGTCTTGTGGACTTATATAATTTTACACAAGTCTTCTAAAATTTCAGAGTGGAGGTGTTTTCCATGACCAGCACACAAACGCAGAACTGGCACTACACAAAAGCCACAATACTATGTGTTAAGATTAACCTGGAAACTGCAAGTAATACTCTGTGATTTTCTGGAGGAAAGCCAATGGTGACAGAGAGGGTAACAGCACTTCTAGCCTCCAGCCCAACTCCAGGAACACGAGAGTCTAATAGAGTTTCAGACACAGGAGTAAGAAACATTCAATTCTTTTTTTTTTGAGTGGATTTGCAATTCAAGACATACATATCAACAATATGTGATCCTCTGGAGTCATAGCCCCACAGAGCATTTGTGTGCCAAGACGAGGAGATCTTTCACAAAAAAGTTACTGCATCTTAAGTCACCACTGTCAACTGATTAAAGTCACCAAGACTACCAGAGTAAACACTGAATAAGGCTAGCTACACACACTCAGACATACAACTCCTTTAACTACAGAAATGTATCTGATCAAACTCCCTACATAGCTATGGTCTCTTGCAAGAAGGCCTAAAGGAATTAGTGCAGAATACCTTCAGTGTTGCCTTTTTTCCATTAAGTTTTAACATAAATTACTTGAAGTTTCAAAGTATAAAAAAATATTGTGCTAAGGTTTAAGCTGCATTTTAAAAGCAGCTTCAGCAAAATGAGGGTAACTGCGTAAGATGCTGGGCAATCCTCAATTTAATTGCACTTTGCTTATAGTTCCAGTAGATGGATTCTATACTGAACACACAACTCATATCACTGAGCTGACAAGGCAAGGCAGCTCACAAGGAAACAGCTGTAAACCATGATAACTACTAGATGTCAGTATCTGATACTTCAATGACTCTTTCTTCCAGACCATTTCTCAGCTACTGTTCTAAATCTGAAAAAATGGAAGTTGAAGACTGAATGAAAAGGATCAAACACTAATCAAAGTATTTGACTGTTTATCCTGCCACACAGAAGATTATGTGTCTAATTTCAGACAGGTTCAACTCTACACTTTTATTAATTTGGTGCCATCCTGCTGCCTTGTATCTTGTATGGCTGTTCACATGTGAGGAACATTATCATCTGCTGCTTCATCAATACAAGCTTCTTGATGTCAGATACAAAAGTGGTGCAGCTCTGGTTCTTGTTAACAGTAAACATAGAAAGTCAATGGTAAGGGGGTACCATGGACCTGATAAAAGACATAAGCAAGAACTGACATTAACTGAAGGTTACTAACACAGATACATCATGCCCAAATAGGAAATCTCAACAGCTGAAAGCAGAGACTGCATGAAAGGTGCATGATGTTAAACAAGCAGAAGAAACATCATTTCCTTATGGGCACTGCAGGAGGCTGCAAACTGACAATCTTGCCCATTACAGCCTTTTGTTAAAAATTACTGACCTAGACACACATACTTTCTTACAAACTAACTTGCTCTATTACAAGTAGATGCTCCTTACCACTCCAAGGTGAAAAAATACACAGAAATTGGCAAATCAAGTACTTTTCTGAAAGCCAGTTTTACTCTTTAATGTTTACCACAATTAGTAGTAACATGCTATAGGCACCAAAGTTTTGTCTTTTGCAGTTAATTTGTTCCTTGTGAAGAATACAGCCAGCAGCATTAAATACTCTGCCCTACAGTACCACCTAGTCACCTTAAAAAAGCAAGTGGATATAATAATTGACACAAAGTAAATTATAATACTAATACTAGTAACAGTAAATAAAAAAGGAGATAAACCCCCAACAAAGCCCAAATGATGGAAAATACAGATGCTCACCACCTGCTGGCTGATGCCAAATCCTGACTCCAAAATGTGATCAGCCCCCACTCCAGGTAACTCCCCCAGTTTATATTCTGGGCATGAAGTTCTGTGGTGTGGAATGTACCTTTGGCCAGTTCAGGCCCCCTGTCCAAGCTATGCTCCCACACTTGCTCTCTGGCAGAGCATGAGACACTGAACAGTCCTTGACTCAGGGTAAGCACTGCCCTGCAAAATCCAAAACATCAGTATGCTATCAACATTATTCTCACACTGATTACAAAGCACAGCACTGTACCACTGAGAAGAAATGAACTCTATTCCAGCCAAAACCAGGACATACGTGAACATAAATTCTTTTCCCGAACTTCACAGTAACACATACTATTTCGGACAGGGTTGTTTTGTTTTTTTTTCAGGCTCTATCTGCTACTTAATTTCAGAGCTTTGAAAGATATCTGGAAACGTGCCACTATCCCAAGTTTGAAAAGTATTTCCCTCCTCCAGGGAACATTTCTCCAGAGTTAACCTCCAGTGTTGCTTTAATCATGTGGAGTTTTTTCTGGTCTTTGCTAACGACTGAAAAACAGTAACAAAGTGCTAAGCTGTCCTCAAAACATCCTTTCTTTCCCTAACATAAGTCTTAACTCTCAACCCAAAAAATAAGTCCTTGCAAGCATGTCTGAAGGGCATATCCCTCCTTCAGTTTTAACAGCTGTAATTAACAAACAAGAATAGCTACTAATCTGCCATACTGAGTAGTAAGAAAAATCCCTGTCTCACTGTAGCTGGTAAATACACATAAGAAAAGAGTAACCTGAGAAAAGCTGATGTTTTCATTACTTGAAATTAAGTATGTCTCCACAAACTAATTCTTCTGTGAACACAGCAAAATTTTTCAGTATTGTTTGTAATTTTATTACAGAAGGGGATGGGGAGGAGAGGGAAAGTGGGATAATCATTGCATCTTACTACAGATACAGAACTTCATCACCATTGTGAAGCACTTTTAGGCTTCATGTGCATTTCAAAAAGGGCTTTGGCTTAACCTGCACGAAGCTAGAAAGATTAGGAGAAAACCAGCAACTTTTCAACAGCTCCAGAAGGTCAGAAGACAGGAAAGAATTCAGATTGCAAGTCTCCTGTTTTAGTCAGTTCTACCAAATGTCTCAAGTAACAAAGTAACTGAAACAACTGGTCAAAAGTATAGAAATCTTGAAGATAACATGGCTGTGCCTTTGATAACTGTCACAGTAGGTATATTTATAAAAGCTGTTAAAGGAAGCATAAAATTAAATGCAGGATCTGAGCCCTGTCAGTTATTTTCTCTTGCTTAAGTATTAGGTCACTAAAACGAGAGGCTTGCATATTCTTTCTGTTACATTCTACAGCTTTCTATCTACTTCTATTCGTGACTTGGCACACTCAAAGGAAGACAAAAATTACATGGAGAATAGTGTAATAAATCCTTTTTCTGTAGTTGTGCACAGAAAACCACAATGGCAGTCTGGCAAATTTTCATTTTAAGAGACAGGGGAAGTGTATACATATAGATATGCATATATTTTATAAAAAAAAAATAAAATATATTCTTGAAGCTAAACAGAGTTCCTTACATGTATGCTAAGGTCTTGCTTCTATAACTCAATATACTAGCTGCATCAATACATAATGGACCAACCATTCTAACAGTAGAATCATCTGCAGCTTCAAGTCTTACTTACCACTCAGCTTGTGGAAGCTAAGAGGAAGTATCTACTTGCTGTCCAGTCCTTATAATTCACATAATATCCCTGGAGTGAAAGGGCATCACTACCCAAACTGAGGTAGGCTTCACTGAATCATGCCTTTATTATTATAGATTATTATTACTATTATAAATACTTTGCTCTAATCTCAGATACCCTGAAAGAGCACTTATGCTGTAAAAACTTTGTATTACTGAAGGTCTCCAACACACACTAGCTTCCACCAGAATTAACATTTATTCAAACAGCTAGCCTAAAATCACTAAGACCTAACAGCAATACACACCTGCAAACACATCTGAAAAGGTAAACAGTGGTGACTCCCAGTGCAGAAGCAGAGCATTACCTTTGCTAAAAGCACACAAGGTTCCACAACACTCACTGCAGGACCAATGCCAGTTTTCAATACCCAATGCTTTCATGAGCTTCTTGTAAGTTAGGCCAACCACTGACAAGAGTGAATTGTAATCTGTTTGCAGAAAAGTTCAAGGGAATGTGTATCTCATTAATCATCATCAAAAAGCACAGCACTTGTTGAAAAGTAGAGTGAGTTAATGAGGATTATGTTCTGATTCACTACATTCAGTAAGGTCCTTAACTGTATTTATAATATAAAAAGAGTTCAATTCTTAAAACATCAAGTCCTTGCTTGTGCTGTACATTGAGATCAGATCACTAACTCAGCATAATACATGACCATTTTCCAAATAGTTAGTTTCCACAATGTTGGCAGTAAGAATGAATCCCTGAAACAAGACTATGGAGATTTAGTCAAAAAGGACTTTTCTACCTTTTTAACTTGTAAAAACACAGCCTATAAACTTAGGAAAGGTCAAAACAGTGTTGTGCCTGCGGAACAGTCAAAAGCATGTGGAAATACAAAGACAATCAAGTGTTATCTTGTGTAACACAGACAAAACATTTTCCTTAAGCTTCACCTGTTTACATGACTCATTTCCAGGAGAAATACAGAGTGCAATAAGTTACGCAGTGTGCTATGAAAATGCACAGTAAATGCTACTAAATCCTTTTCAATAACATTGAAGAGCACTATACAGAATCAGAGAAAAGTAACTATAGGATACATTTGCACAGAATCATCACAAAAATCATAGAATGGTCCAGGTTCAAGACTATTTAATTCCAATCCCCCTTAACAGTCTTAAGACACTAGTGCTGCTCTGGATCCACATATAAGGCTTATTTGAAACCCATCTCCAAGATAGCTCCTGCAGTCCAAACAGGACAGCACTTTTAACTACTCAAGCTGGCTAAGTAGGCCTGCACTCTGTTGCACTTTTCTCCAACAAGCACACAAAGTTCAGCATTACTTCATGAACTTTGTGCTACAACCTACCAAGTTCATAGGCCACATCAGAGACTGAATTTTAACATCTGAAGAGCTCAAACCATGGACTATCTTGAAAATTAAAAAGGTGATGTTAAGAACAACCCTCCCTTTCATATCCCATCCCCAAAAAATCTATGCTTCAAGGTCCTAAAGCAAGTTGCTCAAGAGATCAGTCACCATACATAAACAGAAATTTGCCTCCAATCCCATTTGGTTTCTATTCTTAATTTCACATATTAGTCAAGTTCTGCACAAGACATTCTGCTGGCAAGACAGTTTGCCAGGCAACACCTTTTTTCCACATCCCTGCTGTGGCTGATGAAACTCATTCCTTATCTCAGCACACCACGTAGCAGCAGCTAGCGAGTACCCCTGCATCTCACAGCCTCAGCACACCACAAAAGAGCAGGTAGCTGCAACTAGCTCCTCCTTAAGTGCCAAATTGCTCTACTCTTCCACTCAAGTGCACTCAAAACCTTGCCAAACATCACACACAGAGAGCGTAAAAGCTGAGGAGAATAGGAAACCTCTTTTGGGAAGTGACAAAGTTGCAGTGCTCTGTTCATTCATGCGGTCCTCCCTGCATCAGGCACTTGTACTACATGAGAACATACCTGAAATTCCAGCTACTCACTGCCCTGCCATACTCTAATTTTTTTTGGTCATAAGAACGTATAACAGTTTCTGTGTTCTAAGTAAAGTAACTTCACAGACTAAGCTTCTCCACAGATATGCTATACCTTTTTTCTTTCCTTTTGCTTCCTCTGGGACATGAAGAAAAAGGAAAACAACCTGCCTCATTTGCCTCCTACTTTATATCTTCAAGGCAGCACTAAGTCTCAGATTAAAGTACATAACTGTACTTCTCATCCATATTCCTGAAAGGGTAGTATAAGTGTCCTAGAATTAGTCTTCATTAAGGTAAGTGAAAGATCTAGGGTTGAAGAGAAAGCTAACACTGCTCAAACTAAGTGACAGGAGACTTGAAAGAAACTGCCAGCCCAGGCTCAACCCAATGAGGTCACTTTGAGAGTCAGGAGTTGTACCTATGCAGCAGCACTGACAAGACGTCAGGTCTGCAACAGCTCTGCTCTTTCCAGACACTACCATTTACACTGGTCTGATAGAAGTAGGGAACATTGCAGAGGCTAACTAATTTCGTATGTTCAAGATTCAAGCAGCCAGTCAGACAACACTTTGTATTGCTTCCACTGAGGACACAAATAGCTTTCCCTTGATTACCAAGGGATTGCTGTAAAAATCGCAGCAAACATAAGAGACGTCTCTAAGAGACCAGTGTATCACCCATGCTCTGCTGAGACAGGGCACCTACCGCCCAGCAAGAAAAATCCTTCTCCAACTCATGGCCTCAGCTGCTTGGGCAGACTGTCACAAGTGTTTCCTCAGACTCTGAACTACAGGAGGGTGGCTCCACAACCAAGTATCTGACCGCACAGAGTCCCTCCTAACACTGCACTGACTACATACAGATAGATCGCACACCCTGAATTATGACCAGTGTTACTGCTGTGAACAACACAAGCTCGGCTTGTCCAATTCCATACATTTTTCTATTTTTGTGACCAACCCAGAATCCTTTGCATTTATTACCATGGTACTTCAATGAAACCAAGAATATGCATGAGAAATTTCCATATCAACAACTAAAAACTTTGTACAAACTTTAGTTACAAACATATTGACTATAGCTGCATCAACCATTTTCTGGAAGTGTTCAACTTCCAGGCAGTTTATCCAAAATTACAGCTCTAGACACCTGCTCAGTTGCATGCCGCACTTTACATCAGCACTATGTGCAAAACAGGAATGAGACAACATTTCAGAAATAACCTCTGGAGGACAAGATGAAATTTGCAAAATTAAATAAGATACACTCTCTTTGCCTAAGACTAAAGCTGACCGAATAGACAAAGAAATGTGACCCTTCCTGTACACAACCGTCCATCACAATGTACTGTAGACTAGACTACAGTACTCTAGACTGTAAGTCTATGAAACCTTTTTAAGGTCACATAATAAGACCTGAAGAATTGTACTCTGAACCTATAACATTGACCATAAAGAAACCCCACCATAACGTGACAGTTGCCAGTCACAGGCTAAGCAGGCACACAGATCTTTTGGAAAAAGATACGTAAGAAAGAGGATCACACTTTCAACCAACATGTAAGATTCATAGTAAGGCAGCTGGATCAAGTTTGAAAAAAATTCCCATATAACACCGATGAATATCCTGAAGCAGACTTATTCTATCTTCAATTAGAGATGGTAGAAATTTCAGCAGCAGGAACCAATGCAAAGAGAAGCCTTCAAGTGTGGAGCATCCACCTCCTTGTACTAAATGGAACAGTCTTACCACTCTTTCACAACTACACAAGACTATGAATGTGATACACTGTTCTTGGCTAGGTCCCTAAACACATCCTGCCTCATTTTCCAGAGCAGGCATGCCAAAATGCAAGTTAAATCCACATATAAGCATTATTACTAGTTCAAACACAGTCAAAGAGACAAGAAAAACAGACCTATTACTAGATTCTCCTTCAGACAAAATAAGTGGTGAATTGCATGAGCATGTGATTATTTTAACCAGAGAACAGTACAGGAGATTTGAGCCAGGAAAACTAAGACACTTCCCCAAATTTAAATCACCAGCTGCTTTCTGAAATTAAAGTCTGAATTCCACAAGTTTCAGTTTAGCTAACAACTCCACAAGCATTCCTGGGTAAATGACAAAGAAGTAAAGGCCTGAAAACAGAGACTATTCAACAATGTGAAAATTATGCATTTATCTTCCACATGTGCAACTGAACTTGCACTAAAGACAGTGGGATTTAAAAGAATGCAGGGGTTTTTTTTAAGGATTAATTCACATTTTTACCTATATTCAAGTTTCAGAAAGGTAGACCTAGAAAATGCAGTTTGTCATACCAACATAACACTTAAGTGATAGTTATTACTGTCTCATTTTGTCAAAAGCTGCTACATCCATCTGTCTTGGAAAGCAGAAAGCCTGTCCTTGCACATGCTTGTACAGGGCAATTTAGGTAACTAAATTTCATCCCACTTTACCTTCTTCCCTAATTAAACTTAGAATATTTTTAGCTTATTGTTTATAATTATTCATGCTTAACATTAAATTTTGGAAAGTGTTATGATTATACTATAAATAAACAGCTATCTAGAGTGGCTGATTAGAATTCAGTTATGATGCTTGCTTGAGACCAGGGTTTCCCACCTATAGTACAACTAAAATTGGTTCACTTGCTAGTTTTGCAATTTGTATCTACATACAACTGCATTAGTGTAAGCACATAAGAGTTAACACAGACTAAAATATCTAAGCACAATGACTCATTCCAGACAGATTCTCTGGTTAGCAAGGGAAGATAAAGTGACATTCATGACCCACTTATCAGATGCTGCTGTTGTAAATGGGATTATTAAATGAAGACACTCTTGGTCAGCACCCTTTAAAATCTTCATTAGTATCAGTATTTCATTTATTTACCTTCAGTAAAACAACAAAACAGCAGTCAACTATTTTAATTCTTAATGATGGCACTTGCAGCATTTTTCTGTTAAAGAGAAAGTAAACTTCACCTCAGCTACTAATGTTGCCCCAATAGCAAGTTGTGCTCATGAAGGGCACGCTTGGAGATGGCCAGCACAAGCTTTCCACAGACCAGCTTTCTCCCCTACCCCTTTCACAGGTAAACTGAGCTAAAAACCAGCAAGGGACACAAACTTTATGTTGACAGTACACTGCAAGGAGCTATAACCACTGGTTGAAACAACCAAGATGTTTTAACAAATTGTACTTCATGGAAAAAACATCACTGAAACTACTAGAACTACTGTTTTTAAAAAGACTTCAGACTTCTCACATGAAATTAGTGAGTGAACTCCAGGGTGCCTCCTTCACCTCAACTAGGTCTTCCGGAAGAAGGAATGCCTTCAAGCTCAACTGATCTCAACCATAAAGTTGCAGACAGCTTTAGGTAACTGGGACACTTCCACCTCTAGTGGGAGGTGTCCCTACCCATGGCAGCGTGGTTGGAATCAGATGTTCATTAAGATCCCTTTCAACACAAAACATTCTGTGATTCTATGATAATGCAGTCTTAAACACACTCCTGTGTTGCAGATGTGACCACAGGCAGAGTATTAAATAACATGGTGTCAGGACATCTGGTTCAAATTCACAGGATGCTCGAAGAAGTATTTGGGTCAAGATGACAGTAATTGGCCTTGACCCCTCTGAATTTTGACACACAGAACAGGTGATCCAGTTAACTATGGCAGGAGTAACTCTGATTCTCAGGACAGGACTGTGGCTGCTAACTGGACATAGCTGCAGAGATCACATCTCCACGTGGTCCCACTGCATGCCCCTTGGGGTAACCAAGTTGATCTCTGCACCAGGGATCAGTAGGCTGTGCTTACTTCCTCCCTATTGCTAGCCTTGCTCACCAATGACAGTCCCCAGAAAGTGAAAAACTCTGACAATGAGCTTGCAGGATGGTACCACTCTAAGCCAAGGGCAAGACTGGACCAGCTGCTGTGTGCTGCCACCAGCCAGCTCAACTCTCTCTGCAAACTAGTAGGCCTGGAGTGGTGGAGACAACAAGTCACACCAGACCTTGGTGACGGTGCCAGATTTCAGCTTCTATGCACCCCTAAACTTCTCATCACTTAAAGGTACTTACCAAGTATCTAGTACTCAGGATAGTTCATTTAAGAAGGAAAAATTCCACTACTTTAACGCAGGAATCAAACCAATAAAATTCTGAAACTCATGCCAAATCTCTTCCTTCACAGAAACCTTGTAACAATCCCTGTTCTGAATTTAGAAGGGAAAAAAAATTGCTTTTCAAGAACTCTGTAGAAAACCTGAAAGGGAGTAAGAATGGGACTAAAACTAGAGTTTTCTCCTCAGCAACTACAACACAAGCTAATCTTGGCTCCAGGCTACTTAAACCAGAAGTATTGTTCCCAATGCAGTTATAAGGTCAGACACCACATTTCTCAATCTCACTTATAACACTAAAACCTTTTGAAACAAGACTGATATAGTACTTTTGCTGGCAGCTGAAAGTATGCCTTAAAGCTGAAGAGCTGCTTTCTGATAAAGTATAAAAACCAACTCTGTGTTCAATAGTTCCAACTCTGGAGTCCTCAGCTACTGAGAAGGTAATTTCAGTAAAGTAAAAATTTCCTGCCAATTCAGGATCCTTCTTAGGCATTACTTCATGCTATACAGAAAACAACACACCTTAAAACAAGAGGTCTACAATTAAGTCTGGCTCCATTGCCAGGTAAGGAGTCTTTTCTAACTACATAGCAGCAGTGTGCACTTCTAGAACATGAAAACCATCATGGAAGGATATGGGCCATTTGGACATTGACCACTAAGACCTGACGCTCTGAGTTCTGTGGGCCTGCAGCAGCCACTTAATTGGAAGGAGCATGTCATTCTTCAGTAACTTCAATAAGGAATGCTAAATATGTGAACTCAGATCTGCAAGACAGAGCCAACTGTCTTTGAATCGCCATCCCACCAACTGATGCCATACCAGTTAGATCTTTCCACTCCCAGAACAAAAAGGTCAGGAAACATTTAAGTAAAGGACCGACCTTTTGTTTCAAAGCACTGAAGTCCTGACCTATAGAGAAAACAGGCTTGTTTTCTGCATCAACCAGTCTTCACCTGAAGACAGGAGGCTGTGTCATCAGCCCAGTCTACTTTCTTTGGCATCTCCAAGGTCATTCAGTATTCTTTGCAGTGAAGAGTGGAGACTGCTTTGAAGTTTTGTCAGCCCAGAAGGAATAAAAGCAGTGATTTCAGTATTCCAGACTACCATGGTGAAGCATGATACTTTGGAGATTTACCCATTCCACCACCTAATGTCTCAAGAACAAGACATCTGAAGTTGAATTAAAACTCAAGAAAACCTTGTACAAATACCTGCTTTTCCACATCTGAATCTTCTTTCCAAAGACCCTAAAGCTCAGGTTTAAATGTCCTACTAGCATTCATAAAATTTACACAAACCTGAATGAAATGCCAATACAGACACTTAATTTTGGGATATATAATCGAAAAAATTAATCTAAATTACTTCTGACTAGCAACAAGCACATTGGTTTCTTCTGTCTTTAGTCCATGACTTTAAGAGAATTGTAAAAAACCATCTGACTGTTCACTGCTTGAAAAATGAAGAGATTCTGAAAACTCCAAAACCAACATACCTGTTATTTTGTCCCTGACAAGCTTGCAGGATTCTATCTCCCCAATACTGCCAAACAGACTCTTCAATTCCTCTTGTGTCATGTTTTGTGGAAGGTAGTTGACTATTAAGTTGGTCTTGCTGTCTTCTGTGTTCCCAGAATCAACTGGTGATGAGCAATTGTTTATGGTGGTTGAACCATGGGCTGTGTTATTACAAGTTGGTCCATTAGACAGTTGTGTTTCCATGGCAGCAATTACCTGCTGAAAAACACAGAAAACAAGAACCATCAAAATTCTCATTTCACCATCTAGTAAAAGAGTCTGGACAAGAATCTAAAAGACCTGTCACTATGCAGAAATGGTACTGCCAAGGCTATATACTGCCTCTACATGCAAAAAAAAAAAAACCCTCCCCACCAATACAGAAAGATGTTAAATGTGAGTGAAGGCAATGCTTTAAAAACTTGCAGGTAAACAAAAATGTGTTTTCTAAAAGCTCACTCAATGAAGGCAATACTGGAAGTTTAAGTTACCATCCCCTGCCACTCCCTTCATTTAGGGGCATCACAACCTTCTTGTTATAGAAGTTACCAAACCAAATAGGCCTGTTGCAAGGGTAATAATTTTTATAAACTTACAACTAGTTACTGCAACTACATGAAATGCAGCTTTTAAGGTGATAGTATTTGACTATTTTCAAAAAGAGGTGGGGATTAACTGTATCCTGAATATATCTCTTATAAGCAATAGCAGAAATCAAGACTAGTACTTTAAAGAGATACTTAGAGGATATATAAATGTGCTGAGATGAAAAATACTCTTCCTTGACAACACCTATGTCAAACTTCCGTCATCACAGGTTGGAATCAGGTTTCTAAAAGCTTTTATTAGACTAAACTGACAATTCCTGGTTCTCACTTCTTTCCCTGAACTCTAAGATTCAAATTTAACTGTTTTCAAACTTGATTTACTTTTAGACATCAAAGTAAGGGAGTGATCACAACACCAAGAACTATTCTGTACCCAAGAAGATCACAGAACAGATCCTCTTAGAAGCTATACTAAGACATGGGGAGGAGGGAGAACTAATTGGAGGCTGCACCAAGGGCAAGTCGTGCCTGACCAACCAAGTGGCCTTCTATAACAGTGACTGCATCAGTGGACAAGGGAAGGGCTACAGATACCATCTCTGTGGACTTTTGTAAAGCCTTTGACAAAGGTTTTACGGCCTGCAACATCCTTATCTCTAGAGTGGAGATAATTGATGGGTGGACAGTTAGATGGACAAAAAAGTCATTGACTGATCATATCCAGAGGGTAGTGCTAAATGACTCAGAGTCTCAATGTACATCAACGACAAGTGGTGGACCAAAGGGGTCCATACTGGGACCTGTGTTATTCAATGTCTTCACCAATAACATAAAGGGATCGAGGGCAGCTCTCATCAAGTTTGCAGACAACACCAAGCTAAGTACTGCAGTTGTCACACATGAACGACTGGATGCCATCCAGAAGGACCTGGAGAAGCTGCAGGAGTGGGCCCGTGGTAATACCAGTTTCAACATGGCCAAGTGCAAGGTGCTGCACCTGGGTCAGGGCAACTTCCACTACCAATGCAGGCTAGGGGATGAACAGACCCAGAGTAGCCTTGCCAAGGAGGGCTTGGGAGTGCTGGTGGATGAGAGGCTGGACATGACCCAGCATTGTGAACGTGCAGCTCAGAAAACCAACTTTATCTTGTGCTGCATCAAAAACAGCATGGCGAGCAGGTTGACAGAGAGTATTCTGTCCCTCTACTCTGCTCAGGTGAGATCCCACCTTGAGTGCTGCAGCCAGCTCTGGGGTGCTCAGTCCCCAGCACAGAGCAAGGACATTGACCTGTCAGATTAAGTCCCGAGGAGGGCCAAGATGATTAGAGGGATGGAACACCTCTCCTATGAGGAAAGGCTGAGAGAATCAGGGTTGCTCAGCCTGGCACAAGAGAAGGCTTCGCACTGATCAAATTGTGGCCTTCCAGGACCTGAAGGGAGCCTACAACAAACATGGAGAGAGACATTTTTACAAGGTCCTGTAGTGATAGGGCAAAGGGAAATGGCTTCAAACTGATAAAGAGTAGGTCTAGATTAAATAATAGGAAGAAATTCTTTACTGTGAGCTTGGTGAGGCACTGGAACAGGTTGCCAAGAGAAGTTGTGGATGCCCCATTCCTGCAAGTGTTCAAGGCCAGGCTGGATGGAGCTCTGAGCAACCTGGTCTA
>JAWWEU010000091.1:22847033-22871551 GCA_035583155.1 Acropternis orthonyx
GCCACAGGTACAAAAGGTTCTCTGTCACCTCAGTCAGTGACTAAATGGCAACAATTGTTAAATACAGTGGATTTTTAATGGCAGCCTAATATTCAAGATTCAGGCAGCATACCCTTTTTGAGATCAACTATTCAGGACAATGTTGAAGAAAAATTATGTAAGTTAATTCTGCAGTGACACATATTTCAACACAGAAGTAAGACTTACCAAGAAGTTTATGGAAGAAATCCATCCATCAGTGAAATTCAACCTCATAATCAAGCTCCTAGGAGGAGTTCTCACAAAAAAGCCTCTGGTAAAATCACCGTGTAGCATCAGGAGGACCTCTGAAGGTTCTGCCCTAACAGTCTTGTTCAAAGTACCATTAGCAATCAATGCCTACCCAAACAGCTGATTAGGTCAGCTACACTAGGGAGTGCATAACTGAACTTTCTAAAACCAGGAGAGGGGTAAGTTGAGTTTCTCAAAGTACATTTCAGACATTCCTGGGAACACATTTCTATGTTCTGCATATAGCAGTATTTCCAAGAGGTTACTTCAGCACAATGCAAAAAAGGGATGCATCTACTAAGAACATCCATTACACAAGTGTGATCTAGTTTTCCTGAAGAGCTAAAACTGGAACATTTTCTTCCCTTGTGACAAACTCCAATGGATAACCTGTTCCTGGCACTGATGAAACAAGTCCACTGAAAAGATGATAAAGTAGATCCCAATTAAGATAAATTACTTTTCAAAAGAATAGTCTATCTGGTAGAGGTAGTAGTCACAAATGCTGTGCTCTAACTGAGGCTCTCTAGAATTATTTTTTTCCCCTCTTTTGTCTTTTATTCTCAAATTTGAAGTGTTCATTAACCAAAATTAGCAGGACTTAGCAAGGACAACAAACAACTCTCACTTAACTGCACATTTATTTTCATGTTCAGGTGGCAAGAATAGGATCCTTAAGCCAACATTCAAGTGAACAGCTGCAGTAGCCTGTGTGTGCTGAAAATTACAGCATTTCTCAGCTATAGAACCATCTGCTCTGAATAAAGTGATAGTAATATGTTTTACAAATAATGCATATCCCATTGATAAGTTGAATAGAACTGTTGGTAAAAGACAAAGCACTAAATATTTTTCACTCAGAAAAATAGTTTGAGATTAATTTACAGTTTCCAAACAAATTTCTTAGAATAAGACTGGCAAATATACTTTCAAAATAGTAATCATAAATACACAGCATACAGATTTTCAGTTACTGCAACGTAGTATTCAGACCATACCAAAACCATTTTAGTACAATACTCTTCTTCAATTATCCACCATGTATTTTGAATTAGTACTAAAATCTAATTAAAATCCATTAGAAAAAAAGGCAAGCCACTGTAATTTCTACAGGAGATCACCATATTATAGAAAACATTGTCTTGGTATGCCAGTGGGATCTAGGCTCTCACAGAATAGGAACACAACCTACAGCCTATAATGGAATACATATGTGAATTAGCATTTGAAATGGAAGATTATAGACTTTGGTATGGCCTCAGCACTATTAACATGTAAAAAAGTAGCCTACTTAATTTAAGAAAAGTCCCACAGACCCCAGTCCAAGGCTCTGCTGCCCACGAACCACTTCTAAGCAGAGAAGCCACATCACACAGTCTGACTGCCATGTTAGTTTGGAGTTGCCGTCTGCAATATGGACACAAAAAGTACCGTATGTTAGATTAGCAAGATAATGCAACAAATCAGTTTGTACAAATTTACAGTAATTGCATTTATATTCCCAGCACGTCCATGCAGTGTGGTTTAATTGGATTTGAGGCAATTCCAATCTAATCTTTCCAACTTCTGTTCTAAAATTACTTTTCTTACATGAAATAAGATGCTTATTTTTAAGAAGATTTAAAAGACAATTCAGTCTAGTTACCCCAGTGTCCATCCTGGAAACTACCCTCCAGAACCACATCACACCTAAAAGAAATTAGCACAGAGGAAATTTTCAGATCTTCGAGACTGAAGAGTAAAGAATGAAAACACAGTGAGTAGATTTTCCACCAGCACATAAGATGACCATGAACCACCAAAAGACAGCTCCCCTTACATACAAGTCTTTTTCAGACCACAGGAAAAGAAAAATACACCAAACTACTTTGTTAGAATCCAGTCTGTTCTTAAAATTCTAGGGTTTAAAAATTAAGTAAATTGGAATATTGCACAGAGGGTATTCACTATGTTTCCTTGCAATAGCTGTTTCTCAAAGTACCACTGAACATACAAGTGGAAGTAGAGTCAAGGATTTCTCAAGTGAAATTAATGGAGCAAAATGTCCAAGGGTTTTTCCTAAGGGTATTTCTGTCCCCAAGAACACTGTTCTTTGTTTTAACTAAAAGACTGCTGCAAATCCAGTTGGATTTAAACTGAACAGTGCTAGGGAAGATACCACAAAAGCTAACAGGCCATTTGCAGAGGATTACAAGTAGTCCATATGTGAAATATAACCACAATAGGAACAACAGGCACAATTAAGAAGACTCCTGATTGTTGCCCCAGTTTGAGACTACTGTAAGCAGAAGAGATCCTTCCTGCCCTTGGTTACCAGATAAGGCAGGTCTAAACTTGATTAAAAAAGACTTAGGTTTCAAAAAGGCTGCTGCATCCAGGACTTATAAAGACGTACTTCAAATTTTTTTCTGTTTTAAATTGGTGCAGATTACTTTTCATTTCAGTTTGCTACCAAGTGTATACTATTGGCTGATTTTTGGGTCTGCTCTTTATTTCTAACTTAGGTTGATAAAGACCTTCAATCTTCCCTTTATGCAAAATACTGACGCTTTGGTATCAACTGTAAGCTTGCATGCCATTCTCTCTAGTCTCAACTCAAAAGCTACAGCAACAACTGCACTTCTGAAGCTCGCTGTTGTTTACAGACAAGTGTGTTTGATGAACTGGTTACTACACAAAGAAAATCTGGAAGTCTCAACCAACTTATTTAAAGTCCAGACAAGTTTTTTAAGGGGACTGCATTAAAGTAGCACTCTCCAAATCCTACAGGGATTGTAGTGATGTGCGTAAGATAATATATTTTAATTTCTGTGACTCTCAGCAAAGCAGTGTGATGCCAGAGCTTATTTGCTTCCTGTGAACCACAGGCTATATAGGTGGAAAACTTCAACAGGACAGCTTAACTGTATGTACAGGACTTCAGTGTACTCACTACCTAGACTTCACTGTTCTCTTGAGCACTCCAGAACTTCACAAAAAAAAAAAAAAAAAAAAAAAAAAGGAGAGCACCTCTCATTTGAGGTACTTGCAGGTTGTATAACATGTCTATCCTCACTGAAGAATTCTGTAAGGTACTTGCATCAGTGTGCAAGTCAATTCTCTTGCTCTACCAAATCTTTTACCATTTTTATTACTTTTAAAGTGGCATAGCATGCTCTTTTACATCTAGTTTGTAGAACTGGAGTTCTTACCATTTTATTTGCACTTCTACCTGACCTGCCCCAAAAAAAGAAAAAAAAAAACCAACCCACCCACACACAAAAAAACACCAAACCCCGCCCTCTCACCCATCACAGAAAAAAATATTCTGAGCATCAGTTTCCAGCCTAAACAATATACTAAAACAGCACACTATCACAGAATTTGAGCTGAGACTAGTCTTCACAGTAAGTTTTAAAATACTGAAAATTTTAAAATGCTGATTCAGTTTTTGACCATTAGCCTCAGAGTACACTTCAAGTTATTAAGATAGCTCAGCAGTTACTGCATTCAAAACCTATGAAACCATTAAATTCAGTAAACAGGGTTCCATGCCTACTAAGAAAATTAAGTTTGTCTTAAAATACCTTCATATTGCAAGGAGGGCAATAAAGTCAATTTGATCAAGTAAATATGCTCTTTCTTTACAATGCCTAAAAGAAACAGAGCTAAATAAGTTCTTCAGTTCAGCAAACTGAGTGGTTCCTTTTGTTAATATACAGTGCATGGGAGCCACCTATTTCTCAATAAGGTTACTTTCAGTTCACCAGACACAGCTAAGACTTTAAAACCAAACACTCTTGAACATGTTTATGGCACTAACTGAATCCCAGTTTCTAACTGGCTGCATTTCAAGCAAGTCATGAGTAAAAAGTTTGCCTAGCAGAGAATCAAGTAGGCTTTTTTATTTTTCAAGAGCAAAGACATCAGGAGTTCAAGCACCTTATGAGTTATGCAATTAGTTCTGGTTGTCATAGAATAGTTCCAACTGTAACAGTAGATTTTCATATGAGAGCACTAGAAAATAAAGCACAGGCAGCAAGATGAAGATGGGGAAAACAACAGTCAGAGTGGGCTATTAATTTTTCCTGCAACACACGCATATTTTTGTAGAATATACTGAATTGTTCATGCTTAGCTGAAAATGCAAGTTGAGTTTGGATCCTGGCAGTGTTGAGACAGAACCAAGGAGGTGACAAAACAGATAAGCCTTCAACCACTGTCAACCACTATTACCACCTCACCTACATATATGTGCTAGGGAGAAACCTTTAGTGCCTCATACTTCTGGCCAAAATCTTCCTACCACCTGTTCGATTCACACCTGTGCACCCCTGTCACTGAGAGGGGAAAAATCATTTCACATATGCCTCTTATAGACTTTATTTCGACTTATAGAAAACTCACCAAAAAAAAAAAAAAATCACTGCGCAGATGCCTGACCTGATGAAATCCTAGTGGGTTAATGACTCAAAAATATCAGCCATTTACAGAAGCAACAGGGTGCTTTTTTTACGTCTGGTTTTGCATTCCCACCTCCGAAGTGGAGGAGGAGAAGGGTTTTGGGTGTGTGGTGACAAAACCTCTGATGTGTCTAAGACACATACAGGGTGAGCACCCCTGCCGGAGGCTACAAACTAGGTGAAGGCAGAAGGCCAATAAAGAAGCACACATGGCAGAGGCAGGACAGCGCTTTTTATCATCCCAATGTCCTCCCTTACATAACTGGGTTCAGGCACAGATGCCACCTCTGCCCCACACTTTAAATAAAACAAATAAATTTCTTCATTATTTGAGGATTCATGAAATGCACAAAAGCACAGCATTAATTCATGCATACTCAAAAAAGCTGTACAATAAGGGGATAAGCAGCTGTTCAATCTAGCATATGCAAAAGCTATTACATAGGTTGCTAGAATATCCCACACTTTGTTATGGTTAAAGGCATACATAGGCCAGAGGGCATCTCTTCAGTCACCAACATTACCTGTCAGAAAAAAAGCCACTATTCACTTTTTTAGTTTTCCTGCAGGAAGGTTATCTGTCAAGGAAAGCTTGATGGTTACTGATGTCCAGCACAAGTCGAACCTGGTGAGTCTGCACAAAAATGCTAAATGAAACATTTGCTCATCTGTGTTTTCGTTTTTCCTTTACTGGTATAAACCAGCATTTCTCCATTAGCAACCCTCCCCACTTGCTTGTCCATTCGATATTCCCTCCATTACACTACTTAAAAATCTGCAGCACAAACTAGATGAGGGTACTGCTCAAGGAGAAAACTCATGCAGCTAAAGAGAACCAACCAAAAGAATTATCTCTAGATTTATTCAAAGTTATATGGAAGAACTTTGATAAAATATAGATCAAAGGTCAAAAAGCCTCACAGAAAGCCTAGAATTCACCTGATAATAACGTAGTCTCAAAATTTTCAAATTCCTTACGAAGTTACTAATGTAAACACAGGCAACTGAGACCAAAAAGCAGGCATCCTATACAACAATAAAAAGCAATTACATGCCCTCAAAACAAGAATTCAAATCACTGAGCAAGTAGTACCACCTAACGCTTCTGTACCTTGGCCTCAGTCATGGGGTTAGTTAAGAATGAAGGTGGGTATGAAATAAATAATATGGGTTGCAGGGAAAAGGATTGTAATTCACCCTTGTGACTGGTGCTGCAGAAATTAATCTGCAAAGCTCTCTAGTAAGATGAAGAGGCAGCATGGCAGACTTGTACATTCCAGGTAGGCAATGAGAAGACAAGAGGACAACTGCAGACAGCTGAGCAAGAAGTAGTCACTAGTACAGGCACAAAAGAACACCAAAAGGACAGAAGGAAGAAAGCACACACTACCTATTCCATGTAAAGACCTTTAAGGAACACTAAAAACAGATTTAAAAACTCTCCACTCAGTATCAAACGCTTTTGGAAGCTCTTAACATTACTGCAAAATACTTAAGAGTAGAAGAGTACAGGACACTAAGTGCAATGCCCCGCTGCAGCTACTGTTAGGAATAAAGCCAACAGATACTTGCAAGCAGTTCTCAAAAAAAACCCACATGTACAGCAAGGCAGGGACATCAGTTAAGGATAGAGTAGTCTAGAGACCACACAGGAGCTCTTCTAACCACAATTACTGATTATCCCATCAACTGGGGTAAAGGGAGAGAAACATACAGGGTAGTTTAAGTCATGTTATCTATCTTAGAAACCGTACTAGCAAGAACTCCACCAGTCTTCTGTAAAGAAAAAAAACACCCTCTTGAGTGGTGAGACTCCAATGAAGTGTAACCATTTGCATGTTCCTAATTTTTCAGGTCAATTTAGACACACAACCACTTCCCAAGGTAACTTATTTCCTAGGCAAAACAGCATCAACATGCACTATTAATTAGCTCATATGAAAGATTAAAAAAAACCTCAGCACAAAGTTACACTCTGTTTTCACTGCCCTCTTTCATACAAAAAAGTTCAAAGCCAGGTGAGGGAAAATGATTACTTTTGTTAAATTTGAAATTTAACTCAATGTCAAGTCAGGCCTGTTAGAACACTGCCAATATTGATGTTCAGCTGAAGTTCCACCACAACTATCACTAGATCACAGAATTGCTCAGGCCTCAAATAAACAAGCTGTGAACAATTCCAGATTTAATCAGTATTTTAAGTCTGTTTTTTAACAGGAAAGACTTTTCAACTGCACCCTACCAGTAAGAAAATCTCGCAAACGACATTTTTTGCTCTTATTTGCTGTCTTCTGCATTAGCTCTCAGGCTTCTAGCAAAGTGTTCTCCAAGGAAATGCAACTCTGCCAAAATGCATATACATTCTTCAAGAGGTAACAGCACCTTACTGCAGACATTTCCCTTCAGCCTTATATATCTGCAAACATCGTGAGCCACTAACAGAAGAAAACAGACTCAATTCGGTGAAAGGAGACAACAACTTGATGGCTCTTCAAGTACAGCATCTTAAGAGGCTGAAGGGTTTCAAAGTCAACATCCGCTTCAACTGGCTAGGATGCCTACTTTGATTTTTCAGCATTTACTTCAGTATTCTAGCTGTGTTGTGTACAGCTTTTTCCCCTTTCACACTGCAGTTACGTCCATCTGCCCCAATGGCAATTTCAAAAGCTGACCTTTTAGCAACAGACAGGAATGAGAAGCAAACCAAGGTTTGCCTGACTGAAGAGATACACAAATTTAAAATCAAAACCGTTAGAAAAACAGGCTCTTCCTTATGAAGTAAGCATGTATCAATTTCAAGGACACATATTACTCCATTTATTCTTCCATTCCTCTTCCTAACAGACAACACATCTACAAGGTTTTGTCCCTCACACACCAAACTTCCTTCAGTGCAACGCAGGGCCCAGCAACGGATGAAAGAACTCATCTTTGAGGATGAGGAAGACAAGGCTAGAGGAACAGTTCTCTTCCACCAGCTTTCCACAGCAGTACCCCTTGCTCACAGCTCACTGGTAAACTGGAGAGATGGTTATGTCCAAACTCCAGTAGTATCACAGACGCTCCACCCGACATGCACCTCGGCAGATCCACACAGCACAAACTTAGTACCTCCATTACAGTCCTACCCTTCAAACTGCAAGATGAATCCCCTCAATTCTCTCCCTTCACGGAAGTTATAGTTCTCTTAAGAGTGAATTTTGGTCTCAAAAGGAGATTAGGCAAGGGAAAAGTTGCACAACTTGATATCCCTACCACCTAAACCCTCATGTACACAGCTAATTAACTAAGCAAATGAAATTCTTAAACACTTACAAAGAGGGGAAAAAAAACCACAAGCAGATGAAAATCAAAAACCAGCAGTCTCCATGCTTCTTTCCTCCACATTCTTCTTTACAAATACTTCCAAAGTGGCACCAGGCTCAACAGCAACACAAAGCCTGCACACTTACATATGTCAATTAGCTCAGACCAACAGTGGCCTGACAAACTTCCATGTCACAAATTGGAGATGGCATCCTTCTTTCACTTCCAAAACGCATGACAAGCAAAGTTTATGTATAACACAAAAAAGTATTCAAATCTAACTGAAACATGTGCCATTATACACATAGCAAATCAAGTCACTTTTGCACAGGAAACATTAATCCTTCCATTAAACTTTCTGGGGAAGAAGAGATCTTCACTAAGACAAGAGCTCAACTATTAACATATGGCAAGAGGTACTGGGGTTTGCCATGTGTTCAATGTAACAGCAGATAGGACAGCAAACAAGCTACCCCAACAGCCTCAGACATGATGTCCAAAATTGCTTCTGAGGTTTAGGATCACATCTTACCGAGGTTAAACTCTATTGAAATACTAAATACTCCCTTTCACTCTTCAGTAAAGGGCCTCAAAGTAGCATGTAAGGCAAAAACCAGGAACTTGTGGCAACAGCTAACTTGAACTGCCCTTTTTTTCCCCCCACATGTGGGCAAAAGCAGTTGGAAGACCAGAAAAAACACTATTCAAACCAAAACATTTCCAGTCCACGTATTCTGCCTTGTCACTCAAGAGAAGCTCAGACTTTACTTACAGTTAAAAGGCTTCCATTTTATCACTTCTTTAAAAAAGATTTAAGGTCATCCATAAAGGGTCAAGACTTTTTATTGTCTTGTTAACAACTCCTAGTGAAATAATACGAAAAAAATTTGGACAAAGCCAATTTAATCTGAAAATCTGTTACACAAAGTCTGACTATTCAGTCTCCAAGAAGCATTCTTAAAGTCTGAAGTTAATACTCACATCTTCTAGAAAAAACAGCGATCTTAAGACAGTTATGACTTTTCCCTTCCTGCCCCACAAGGAGCAGGAAGTCACTGTGGTTCCATGAAGGCAGCACAAAGGCTTTCCACAGCAGATGAAGCAAACTTTTATTTCTTAATCCTGATATACCATGAGTAATGAATAATGCAACACAGTTACAACATGACAGATCCATATGCTATGCTGGCTTATGTGCAGAAATCCTTATTTCTATAATCAAACTAAAAATGTAGAAGAATGAATACTTACAAGTTTTCCTACTTTAAAATAACCCTGTTCCTGCTTTCAGTCAGCACTGAAATCTTGTGGAAGTCTTATGGTCTCTAACCTCTGGGGACAGCAATCTTTGCACAAACATGAATGCAAGAACAGAAACACATCAGCAAAGATGCCAAAACGCTTTTTTAAAACTTTCAGGAATTAAATACATCATCATTAATACTGCTAATTAATTTCTTAACATTCTGTCCATAAATAAAAAATTTCTGGAACCATTCGGCTTCCATGTATTCTACCTCTTTCTTTTTTTACCTTCATGGAACATCATATCTGGTTTGTCTCCCACTTCTACTGTTTTCCAGTATTACAATTACCACTAAACTATGTATCACTTAACTGGCTTAACATACCCTTGTTCCTTATGTGGGCTAACCCACATGTTTTAATTTGACTCTCATGCTTTATTATTTCATGTATTATCCTATGTTAGGTATTATACCAAAACCTATTAAAACTTCAACTTCTATGTAGTAGATATTCTATTATCTATGTTGTAACATTGTATATATGGACATTACTGAAATCTAAATTTTGCAACAATGAATTGTAGATGAGGTACTTTTCCTTCAAATTAGTTTTGAAAAGTTGGTTTCACTGTCTTACGAGATTTATCAATGCATCAAAAAACTTAATATCCCACTTCATAGTATAACTAATTATGTGCCTAATTCAATAGCAAGAGAAACAGTTGTCACACAAGTACATCACTGTAATAGAGCTCCCAAAGACTTTGAGTCATATGTTGGCCAATTTATTTCATTCCCCTGTGTACATCTTCAAGCTTTAATATCAAGAGAATTGTTTACAACAGAGTTGGTGAGAAGTCTCAAGATAGCACAACAGCAAGAATAAAGACCAATAGCATGCAGCTCTGAATAAACTTGAGTTTTTTGCCTGCTATCAATACCTACGAAGCTCTACAAATAATTACCAATGCCACAGAAATCTCCCTGTAATACATGCTACATCACAAAGAAAGAGCTTGGAAAGAGAAACCAGACACAGAAGTAACCGAAAAATTACTTTGAGAACATTAACAGGTGAAATATTACGGTGCTCATAGCTACTTGACTTATGATAGATAGCCTTTCCTTGCTTTCTATACAGGCTAATTTTTATTTTTTTTTGCATATTTTTGGAACCATTTCACTACAGAAATGCACAAAAACCTGAGGCATGGCAGAAGGGCTTGTGTTTTCACCCAGCACACAAGCCTGAGTTCAAAAAGTTAAGTCTTTGTTTACATCTAGCATCCTTAGTAGCAGACCTGTCAAATCACAGTATTTGCCATGGCACACAAAGCTGACCTCTCAAGGGTTGAGGAATACCTCAGAACATAACAGAGAGAGGGATGTTGCAGCATAAAACATAAGAGGGGAACTCAAGTCCAGATGCTGACTTCCAAAACAGTACCAAGTTAACTTTAATGGGGTGACCATTATGCTTGGAAGGAGAAGAGGAATTTTTTCAATGAAAAGCACTGTTATACATTGGAACACAAGCTGCCCAAGGGGCAGTCTCACCATCCCTGGAAGTGTTCAAGACATGACTAGATGAGGCACATGGTACTATGGTTTAGTTGTCACAAGAGTGTTTGATCATAAACTGGACTCAATGATCTTTGAGGTCTTTTCAAACCTTAATGATTCTACAAATTTATAGGAAAAAAATTAAAAGAACACTGGTTTGATTCTTCTGACTGCAGAAGTTCATCTAAACATACCAAAACTCTGGAGCCTGACGTTGAAAAGGCTATTAAAAAGTCAACACACAGAAAGGCTGGAAAAGTTAAAGTCAAATGTAAAGTCACAAACCCACATATCACTTTATCTAACATCCATGACATTGGGAGAGACAAAAAGAGGATGAGATAGAGATACCACACAAGTAAAACAAAGAGCAGCATTCTGACACTGAGGACCTGTCATCAAGCATGACTTGACTGATTATGAAAAGAGTTGGTAATACAGTAATTATTTCCCATTTGCAAGAAGCAGACTATTGGTAATGTATCTTTCAAACTTACCACAAACTCCCAGCAGAAAAATACCAAAGATTGCATATACTAATCATAACCTGTGCCACAGAAGAATGTACAAGTTTGATTTTGCTTTCCTTATTGCACATCTGGAAAGGACCCTCAACTGCACTGTAAGAATTATTTGGTTTGTATACCACAGCTTACTGAAAATGAACTCAGCATAAGCAAGTATCAAATATTCTCTTACTTGTCTCAGCAATCTCTCAACTCCACACAGGAGCAAGAATTACTGGAAGTAGGGTCTGGCAGGCACGTCTCTGAATAACCTCCACTGAACCCACAAATGCTCAGAAGGTTGCTAGAAGGTTACACAACTGTAACAGAAAGGCCTGAAACAAATACAAGCCAGGTGTTCTCAATTTGTTGCATTTTTCACAGGTGTAACCTCAATGCCTTTATTTAGTTTGTTTTTAACTGAGATATAAAATACACCCAGTAGAGAAATGATCCAACACAGAATGCTACTTAACCAACACTACTAAATTCAGCAAAGATAACTCTCTTTCCCCTTAGATCTGTGGACAATGCCAGCAGCTCTGATTTAAAGCCATATGACAAATTCACTTAGATAAGAAATAGCTAAAAATGTTTAGGCACAGAAAGTGCTTGAACACAGAAAGGTTCTCAACTAGCAGAGGCTGTCCTTACAATAAAGACATCCCATATGGCAACTATTTTTAGTCTGTTAAGTATCAGAGGTTAGGAGAAATCACATGAATGTCTCCAAACTACCGGTTCTTCAGCTGATTTTTATCCTTTGCATAAAGAAATGACAAGTTGGGATAATTTTTAGAACTAACATAGTTCAAACTCAAAAACAGTTCCCTTCAAAGTATGTTCAGCTTTCATAACTACCTATTCTTCCTAGTAAGGGCCTGAAAGGAAATCAAGCCTGTAACTTTTGACAAAAACACCTAGAGCATTCCAGGCAGATTAGTTGAGTTGACTTAACCTGGTTTTAACTCACTGCAGCTGCATCTAATGAACCATAAAGAAAAGCCTATTACTATAATAAAAGTGCCAGAGCTCTGTGGCTGAACAGCCTCCAAGCTTCCAGCATCCTCCAGCTGGCTGTACTCAGCATCAGGTACCAAATGATCTCAGTAATGTCACTAAGCATGCAAAACCGTCACAGACAACACTCACGCCACCCATTTGTAATCTCTTAGAAATATTATCACGAGGGTATCAGGCAGGGTATGCTACCAGGTATGTTCAGACTGTTGGTTGCCAGTAGAGAATGTCTACATTCCTTGATCCCTGAAGTAACTCACCTGCTTTAAATACTGAACAAGAGTTCACAAGTTCTTGTAAACATACCTCATACACAGACTTTAATCTGCCACACTGAAGTCAGGTGAGCATCCTGAGCTGCCAGCTTTCAAGATCATCTTCCCAACTGGTGACTATGGGTGGTCTAAAAACATCAGGTCTCAATGAAACTTGGTTAAATATTGCTTAAAGACAGATCCATGCATTACCTTTACATACACAAAAAATCACTTGGGGATTCCCACACCGAGCTATGTTAAAGTTTTATTTAAAATGAACAGACATGTACAGTGCACACTAAGTCTCAGTGACAGATTACCGAATTCAAGCTTAAGCCTCTGGAATATTATCAGCTTTCTCCACCAGGAATTTTTCAATCCTGAGCTTGAGTAGTTCATTATCAACAACCAGAAGTCATCAATTGGGCCTTTGATATACTAGTATATTTTATGACAGTGATTGTTTAAGACCAGACTTGTATCAAGAACTTCATCCATATCCTCCTCCAAAATCTTATGTGCATTTTTACAGTATTACTGAGCAGTTCTGATCTTCATTGTCTTGTGAGTCATCCAACTGCAAGTTATCCAGTCCCAAACAGAATAATACATAAAATACATAAATCAAAAAAGCACAGTGAGTAAACCAAAGTATTAAAGATTAATTTAAATGCATTTGCTTCACCTTTTCCCTTCTATGTCAGAAGAGAGAGAGGAGGAGAGGAGGGATGGGTGCAGGAGAAGCCTCAGAAGCTACTCAATGTCTTCAGCTTTGACAAAGCCTGATTCATATCAGGTGCTCCAAAAAGCACTGTCTAAGGGGAAAGAAAATTATTTTAAAAAAAATTAACTAATATGGAAAGTTTCCCATCCAATCTTGGTAATAGGGAAATGACATTTTCACTGAAAACAAAAACGTCACCAATTTACCTCAACAGATGCATTCTTGTTCCACAGAAGTATTAAACACATGTAAAGACTGAGAAATCTACTGAGGACACACAGAATGAGTGAGCAAAATTTTCTTCCAGGAAGTTTAACAATAAGTTACCTTTTCTTGTTTGTGCTACAGTACAGAGAGCATTAAACTTTGTACTTCATTAGTCAAAAAAATGTACAATTAATTCATCATCCTCAAATAAACCCTTCAGAGGGAAAACAGGTAAACCTCAAGGAAAACAAGTAGACCAAGCATACACTAAGTTGTCACACATGGCAGCAGTGCCTTTAAGCAGTCTTCCAGTTGAAGAGACACTAAAAGGTATTTTGGGGATCTCAGTATTCAAGCACTACAGGCTAAAATTAGAAAGATTGTTTCCCCCAGAATTGTTCTCATTTCTCTCCCCCTTAGTTTTCAACACAGTACAAAACCACTTTCTGCTCTATTCATCCAGAATTTAAAAATAACAAAAAAAAAAAAAAAAAAAAAAAAAAAAAAAAAAAAAAACAAACACAAAACCGCAACTGTTCAGCAAAGCCCTTCCTCACAGCCAATTTATAACACACAGGTAGCAAGTATTTCTTTACCTCCCACGGGTTCCCCAAAACAACAGCAAAATGTCAGATGAGAAACTGTCTTTGAAGAGTAACTCAAAAACTAACATACAATGGGAGAGGGTGGGGGAAGAAGCCACAAAAATTACTCCTATTTCAAATATTATAAAAAACAGTCAGCAGTGGAGTCTCCCAACTTTCACACCAGTCTGTTACATTCTAATTTGCTTATGCAAAACACAGATAGTTACATTTATCTACAGAATCCAGTACAGTAAGTGGGTTAGCTATACAAACTAACATTATTTGCAGGACTCTTCTCTGAACCACTCTGAAGAGGTATGACTCTGAATGTGAATTTCTACATTTATTGAGACAGGGCACAGAAAAGCAGCAGCAGGAATCTTTCAACAGAACTAAGAAAGCAGTAGTGGTATAAGTAATTCAGCTGGCAGAGAGAGCTCACTTGAAAAGAAAGAGAAAGAAAGTGGCATCAATTGTTTTGGAAGCCTATCACAATTGGATTACCTGATCCAGAATAAATTGCACCAGTGTAAGCAGATCAAGCAGATCCTCTTCACCTCAAGAAGCAATTTGCTTCTGGGACTGCTTGTTCCTTTCTGGTTTTCAGCCCAAGTGTTTGTGATTCAGTGATTCAACAGCATATAATTATGAGATCTTGTGAGTCCACTACAGGGTAAATGCTCTTACTACCACCTCTATGAAACAAACTCCTTCACCCCATGAAGCACCATCCCCCAAACACAAGATCACAAAATATAAAGAATATTAGTCAAGTTTTTCTAACTAAAAACAGGTGCTCCTGAAAGCTTAAAAAAATTAACTGAAGCCTCAACAACTTAGCAGTTTATTATTAATATTTACAAAAAGCATCAAGAAGAGGAGGATACCCCAAGTCAGCAATTACATAAAACATTATGCTGATATGGCTTAACACAAATCATAACAGTGAGAAATCAACAAAATCATCAGGTGAGCTCTAGGATGCTTGGAGCCCTCCATTACACAGAATCTTGACTTCCAAATTTTACATATTTCAAATTTTCATTTACCACTTTAAAAATCTATCAGTTATCAACAACCCTTACAGCCTGCTACAGTCAGATGTGTATCAACAGTTCTGAGGAAATGGCTTTTACACATACACTAGACATCTCAATGCTGTCAGCAGTACTGACTGGTCAGTCAAATCACTTATATTTAACCATTCATCTGGAAAACCCACTATATACATCATACTTTTTTTCTAGTCCTAGCTAGGCTTTGAGGGAGGCTTCCAAAACTTAAATCTGTACTCTTAATGAAAAAAGCCTAATGTTTTAGTAAGAAACATTAGTGCTTAATCTCACTGTTTATCAAGCCCACCTCCAAGAAGCATAATTCAACAAGTTTGTGGGGTTTTTTTTTAGTTGGGGGTTTTTTTTTGTTTGTTTTGGTTTGGTTTTTTTGCTTTTTGGTTACTAACTGAATTTGAATTTTTAGAGAAGATTTACAAATCTATATACAGAACACAAAAAAGAGATTTTACACTTGCAAGCCTGATTTTACAGACTCTGCCATGTTTCAACTTCCACAGGGGCTCCAGCACTTACATCTTCTGTTCCCAGTTTTCCAGAGTTGAAATTCAGCTCAATAAAGAACCACACACATTCTTCTTAGAACACCTGACCAAGTGAAACACAGAATCACAGAGTGTGCATTCAGGGTTCAAAAGGTACCTCTGGAGATCACTTTGTCCAACATCTTGGCTCAAACAGGGCTAACTAGAGCCAGTTGACCAGGACCATGTCCAGGCAACTTCTGAGCAGCTCCAGCATGGGACACTCTACCACCACTTCATTTCATTCCTAATAACTGAACAGCGAAACTTAACCCAAGAATTTGACAAGAGCAAAAGTACCAGGACATATGTCAAACCCAATCCATGTAAGGCAGGGAGGTGATCCTTCCTTTCTACTCAGCCCTAGTGAGGTTACATCTGGAGTATCATGTCCAGTTGTGGGCTCCTCAGTACAACAAAGACAAGGAGCTACTGCTGAGGGTCCAGTGGAGGGCAACAAAGGTTATGAGGAATGTGAAGCATTTCTCATTAGGAGAAACTGCAGGAGCTGGGCCTGTTCAGTCTAGAGAAGACTGAAAGGCAGGTACCAAGAGGAAGGTGACAGACTCTTTTCAGTGGTGCCCAGCAACAGGATGAAGAGCAGTGGCCATAAACCAAAACACAAGAAGTTTCACCTGAACATGAAAAAGAGATTCTTCACACTGAGGGTGGCAGAGCACTGGAACAGGCTGCCCCGGGTGGTTGTGGACTCTCCCTGTCTGGAGACGTTCAAAACCCACCTAACAAGTCCCTGTGTCACCTGCTCTAGGTGACCCTGACTTGGCAAGGAGGTTGGACTAGATGATCTCCAAAGATCCCTTCCAACCCTAACAACTCTAAGATACCACTAGCCACCAACTTATAGCACTTGAGTAAAATTTACATCACTTAAAAAATGTAATGCAACAGACTCAATCCGCCACTACCACTCTCCACCTACTTCACCATGAGAGTCTTCCAGTCAAGTTTTAAAGAGATAACTTAAGGACACTGTTCTGTTTTTAAGTAGCAAGTAATTATCTAATTTCCCACTGTGGGCAAAAGTCATTTAAGACCTCTCACTGTCATGAAAGCCAGAGTATTTCCCATTTCAGTGGCTTGACAAGGAATAAGAATCCAGAAGACCTGAACAGCAAAGAGTTTTCTTGAAAGATAGGCAGAACAGAGACATATCTGATTTCAGTTGTTAACAATGAAAAGCCAACATACTATTACTCATGACCTTATGTTTGACCTTGACAAGACATTCATCCAAAAATCTCACTTCTCCCTGTTCTAAGTGCTCTGTGGCAGCACTTTTTTCACTGCTGCCATACAAGATATCCATCCGTACCTAGGACACCATCCTAAGAGCAGGAGCTTGACAATGACTGCCTGCATCTTTACAGGCAGTACACATACACCAAAAGATGTAAATCAGCACAACACCCTCCCATAACTCTAGGTTAACTAGCAAGGGCACTATTATGTGAAAGCCCCAAAAGCTTTGTAGTTCTTTTCTTCTTTTCATACCAATAACCCCTGACTTTTCACATGCAACTCTAAACACAACCAGAAGGCAACTTTGTTTACACCTTAAGCTTCAAAATACAACTGTACTGTGTTGACACAAATATGAGAAATCTCAAATTTGACAGTGGTAAGCAGCAGCCATTTACAGGCATCAAAAGTTATTGATATTGACCACCATTACCAGTTCTGTCTCAAATTTAAGGCAAACTATTTGCTTCCTGGTACTGCTCCAATAAACCTCTGGCACCAGAAAAACAGACAAGGTTTTTCTTTGAGTAGGTTTCCTTTCATCTTTCACATACCAGTACCAACACTCTCATCCATTTCTAAGCAGAGAAACTGTCATGTAAAAGATTTCTAAGAAGTTCCTATTTTTATTCTCTGCAAAAAAAGAAAAATAAATCTCACTTTAAGAACACTTGCTTTCATCAGGAGACAACTGGAGTTCAAAAATAAGCAAGTCCAGACCCATCACTTGTGCTAGCTTTGAAAATATTTAAGACTACCTGCTTCTTCACAGAAATTGTATGCATTTAATATCAAGTTTTGACATGCCAGATATCCAGCACCCTGTACACCATACCACCTGGTGTCTGAAAAGAAACTTGACCTCAAAGAGAAAAAAGAAACTGTGCCAGGCTATGTCAACACACAAGACCAATTGCCCTTTTCCCAAATTACCACCCCATCCAATCCCTTTATTAAATCAGTTTTTAGAGTAATTGTCAGGCATGAAGTGTTCTACTGCCATTCAAATTTGTTTATACTGAATTTCTTTCAATCCATGACCTCAGTGAATTAAACCCTTACCTTCCTCTTCAGCACAATCTGTCATACGTAGGGTAACACTGTCTCACAACCAGAAAATCTCACATAATGAATGATTCAAGCTTATTGGAAGTGTTAATGGGCATGAGGCACAAAATTGTAACATTTCTTTAGCTCATAACACTTCAATTTTGTACAGATTGCCAAAGTGCTTTTAAATTCTGTTTTCTATTCTTTTCATCAGCTCAGCTCAACTGGTACACAGGACACAAAATTTTGGCACAGAATGAAGTTATTTAAACACTGACTGTTATAAACAACCTAAAACAGATGGGCAGCTCTTCTCAGAGCTTAAGACTTTAAGAGAGAGTTGTGCAAGCCTGTATAGGCTCACTGGGTCTCTCTTTCTGAAGTTTTAAGTCTACAAGACTTACTCTAAAAGACTACTGACTACCACACACTGGTTCAACCTGTCTTCTACCTCTCCATGGTAATATTTTACTACAAAAGGAGATACTAGACCTTTTCTGTTTCTTGTATTAAAGAAAAAAATACAGCCATAAAACAACACCCTACTCAGTCAAAATCTGTTAAAGCACAGGAGTTCCTATTTGTGCCACAAAAGCTAAGTTGGCCAACATCCACTGAGTCACACAACGCATGAGTTTCTGTCAAACGTACTTCAGTCTTGCTCAAACCATGCAAACAGTAGCTCCAGTTTCAAACTTTGGACCACTAAGGACAAAGATAATCAAAAGGTGTTTTCAAATCTGGATTTTTCTCTCTCTTGTGGTTTAAGCCCAAGCCTCTTGCTCACTCCCCCACCAGCAAGACCAGGAGGAGAACTGGAAGAGTAAAAGCTAGAAAACTCATGAGTTGAGACAGTTTCATAGGGAAAGCGAAAGCCATGTACACAAGCAAAGTAAGGAATTTATTCACCACTTCCCCTAGGCAGGCAGGTGTTCAGCCATCTTCAGGAGAGCAGGGGTCCATCATGCATAGCAGTTACTAGGGAAGACAAAAAACGTTAATTCCACACATCCTTCCCCCTCTCCCAGCTTTATGTACTGAGCATGATGCCATATGATCCTGAATATCCCTTTGGTCAGTTGGGGTCACCTGCCCCAGTTGTCTTTCCTCAGAATTTCCCACACACCCCTCACCATGGCAGCATGGAAAGCAAAAAAGCCCTTGGCTCTGTGTTAGCACTGCTCAGTAATAACAACAATATCCCTATATTATTAACACTGCATTCAGCAGAAATCAGAAACACAGCCCCATACCAGCCACTATGAAAAAAATTAACTATCTAGCCAAATCCAGCACACTCTCAACAGAGTTGAAGTCCAAAATCCATGGTATTTTCTATGGTTTTCCCAAAAATACAAAGAGATGCTTCTAACCATTACGTTTTCGGTATGCTGCATCATTTTCTCCCATACACTTTGTCACTAACTAAACTTGTCAAAATAGACCTGGGATGCCACCCAGAAGGACCTGGATGACCTGAGCCTGGAGAAGTGGGCCCATGAGAACCTCATGAAGATTAACAAGGCCAAGTGCAAGGTGCTGCACCTGGGTCAGGGCAACTCCCACTATCAGTGCAGGCTAGGGCATGAACAGACCCAGAGTAGACTTGCCAAAGAAGGACTTGGGGGTGCTGGTGGATGAGAGGCTGGACATGACCCAGCAACGTGAACTGGCAGCTCAGAAAACCAACTGTATCTTGGGCTGCATCAAAAGCAGCATGGCAAGCAGATTGACAGAGGGGATTCTGTCTACTCTGTTCAGGTGAGACCCCACCTTGAGTGCTTCAGCCAACTCTGGGGTCCTGAGGAAAGGCTGAGAGAATCAGGATTGCTCAGCCTGGCACAAGACAAAGCTTCACACTGATCAAATTGTGGCCTTCCAGGACCTGAAGGGAGCCTACAACAAACATGGAGAGAGATATTTTACAAGGTCCTGTAGTGATAGGGCAAGGGGAAATGGCTTCAAACTGAAAGAGAGTAGGTCTAGATTAGATATTAGGAAGAAATTCTTTACTGTGAGCTTGGTGAGGCACTGGAACAGGTTGCCAAGAGAAGCTGTGGATGCCCCATTCCTGCAAGTGTTCAAAGGCCAGGCTGGATGGAGCTCTGAGCAACCTGGTCTACTGGAAGGTGTCCCTGCTCGCAGCAGAAGGGTTGAAAGTTCATCACATTTTCCAAACCCTACCATTCTATGTTTCTTACAGAAGTAACATTGAGAAGTACTACAGAACCTTCTTGCTGAGCTGAAAGACTTCTGAAAGCTTGTTTCTAGTCTTATCATTAGTATTTTTGTCCTTTATTTAGAATTCATCTAAGATGATAATATGCTTGTCTTTGTCAAAAATATAAGAGTGATACTAGAGAACTGGCTCAGAAAAGATGTCTAGCTGTTTCTGTAACAACAAAAATCTTTTGTGCCTTTAGTATTATCTGTGATTTTTATTGGCACATCAGTTCACAGACAGAAAGGTATCATGTAGCATCCTTGATGCAAAATACAAGCAAAACCAGGTAACACCACAAACACAAAAGGTAAATGCCTGCATGCAAATGAGATTTTCAAGAAACATTACAGATCAGGGCTCCTTCAGTTAAAGCTCTTAACTAAAACACAAATTTGTGAAAAGCAACAGCCATCTTCCTAAGTAAGAACCACCTGCTATAATTTTAGGTTCCACTACAATTCCAGCAGTCCTGCCAGCAGATTAGAACTTTGATGATTGCATGTTAGCAGTTAAAGCCTGAACACAGTGGAACCAATTTCCTCTAACAAGTCTGCGCAGTACTATGCAGACAGAAGACCTCTTGCACCCAAAACACCTTCACTCACAGGCTGCAAAAATCATGAGGAGACACAGCTGTGGCCTAAGCCTACCTTGAGATTTAGCAATAACTTCTACTATATCAAAGACAACAAGCCTAGTACACATTTACTGAGTCATCAATTCTCTTCAGTCTTCACTACTTTGTTTATATGCTGCTGCTGATAAATAATGCACTTTACTCCTCTGCAACATCAGAGTTATTTTTCTTCCCATCTAAAGAACCATTTAGCTTTTCCACTAAAGGTTTGAGACAAAAAGTAAACTCTAGACACACTTGATTGCTACTGCCATTCTGACAAAGTCAAAAAGACCTTACTTTAGACTTACTACCAGACACATTCTTTTAAGCAAGTCCTTGAAACAAGAACTTAGCTGGTAGTGCACATCCAGAACTTTCCCAAAACCAGATCTCTAGTAACTGGTGAATCTTTTTCATGCAACTCACAATATGGAAAGTAGACTACAAATAAAACACTAATTTAAAAAAAAAAAAGTCAACCAGGCACTCTACACCACAGTAAGTCTCCCAACTCCAACTATAGCCTAACTTCCTTTAGAAAAAACAAAAAGAATAAATACTCATGGTGTAACACAATTATGAACTCCTGCTCAAGTTGCATCTTTAAATACAAGGATATTAAATGCTCTTAGGTAAGATGGAAAGCAAATTAACTTTTCAGTATGTCAGAAAAATTTACTCTATAGCTCTTTCCTTCATAGCTCTTTTTGTTGATGTAAATGTAAAAAAGTAGAACTACAACCAACCAGTCAAACTCGTAAAAAAAAATCAAGCACCTATACCTGAATATAGAGGGAGGAATAATCATTCTGTATGTTTTTTAAACTGCTAGTAAGTTGTCCAATTACACAATGTGTACTTTAAAAGTGCTGAAGTTAACTCAACTTATCAGCATTGCTAGTGACTTATGTCAGCTAAAGCAAGATGTTTGGAAAAAGCAAGGCAAGACTACAGCTGTGGGCCTCCTGCTGAACTGATCCAGGAACTTGGTGAAGGCATAGAAAAAGCTGAGATAGTCTGAGATTTACTGGTAAGATCAGTATAAATACCAAATAAAGGGGAGTAAACAAGGTTGAAACCCACATTTTAGAGTATCAGGTATCGGGATGACATTTTTTTAACATACAAGAAGTTATTCCTACAGTGAATAAGAACAAGCACCGAACAGCTTGCCCACAGAGAACTGAGACTGTCTCTGGGCAGAGGACATTCAAAACCCAACTGGGCATTGACCAGGGCAGCCAGCTCTAGAGGTTGACCCTGCTTTAAACTGGGGGCTGAACCAGAGTACATCTCCTGAGGTGCCTGCCAATCTCTTGAAATCTAAATCACTTCAGTCACTAACATAACTCAAGTACCTTTGATAGTTTTTAATGGACCAAAAAAGCTAAAGTGTACACTAGAGGAGTGTTAATCACTAGCATCAGTTCTAGTCATTAGAACAGCACCAAACACAAGAGGGATACATCACATCTGTGTCCTTCTGTTTTCCTGGAACTAGAAAAAAAGCTACTGAGAGATTTCTATGCCATCCTATTATTCTACCTGCAACAACAAATAGAGTTCATTCTTACTGTGTTTCATTAACAGTCAAATGCGTCTGCATCTGCAGGTACTGGAATACATTCTGGCAAACCTACACAACACTTTTACCTTTCACAATTGTGTCAAGAGCAACAATGCTTAAAAGGTGAGATAAGGCCATGAGAAAAAAGGGAACCTTCAGGGATACCCAAGACCTTATTTCCCAGAACAAGGTCACGCTTCTAGTATTTTTTGGTTTACTATTATTTCTTTTTCAGTCACATTTCCAACTAGCGTTGGGATATAATTCACGCAAATGTTGTGATAGAAAGATGGCATGACACCAATACATTCTGTGAACAGACTGATACTGTTTTTTTGGGAAAGCACCAGTAATAAAACAAAGAATATAGTGGTGTGACACCATAAACCAGCATAAATGGACAAAGAATTCATACACATAAGACTCCAGAAAAGCTACCCAGCAAAGCAGCATTCAACATATAAAATTAGCTCAATACTCTTTATTATGAACTCATTAGATTACAGTTCTTTATGCAGTATTCTCCTCACCATGCAATTCCATTTCCCAGTTTATTGGATAAAATACATCCTAAAACACAGATCAGGACAATGTTCTCAAGAGTACATTAAAGCATTGCATCTATACTCAGGAGAATAGCCCATTTTTTTCCCTATAAGCCCCACTTTTCCCCTCAAGCTTATGGACTTGCCACTGTTACCAGCATAAACACACCAGTAAATCCAAGGCTTGTGCCAAGACAACATTTCTTTCAAAAGAGTCCTGCCAACACTACCCTCACTTTCTAAGGAAGTCAATGTAAGCAATCAATTAACAGACTTGGCACAGAAGTTTGAAAAATAAGGCTTTGTGCTTAATTTTTTTTTATAAGGAAACTGCTCCTTGCCTATCAAATTGATCTATCTCCCCAGTTCTGTTCTGACATTTTTACTGCACAGTCTACCTCCTCAAGGCCATTTGTGACAGCTTCTTTATCAACCAGAGACAGACAAGATATGACATGCCTTTACAGAGGCTTCAGAACTGAATTCTTCAATGCTAAGGAACAGCTGTATGCAAGCTATAAAAAGAAAGGAAAAAACACACTTAGGAATGAATCGAAGCAGAAGGAAATTGGCTCAAACAGCAACTGTTGCTTCATCCATTGTGCCAGTTCTTCACCGCTGTTCTGGCTTTCTAGGATCTTTCCGCTGCACCTACCAAATGCTGCCTACACAATTCCTCATCAAGCAGAGTCTCTAGCAACATCTAAAAGTACTGTTTTGTATCTGTGTTATACTGAAATAATTCCACTGCCACCATTCCCATCTGCTAAATCTTTTCTGGCTTGGAGCACTTGTTAGACTGAGTACACATGTGCTCTGTTACAACCAACACCACCGTGCTGTAGCTACCAAGGACCTCCAACTTTAGTTACCTGTTGATAGTGGGTTTGCTTCAACCCACCATCCTCCACAATGAGAAACTTTAAAACAATGTTTCAAAATGCTGAAAGGCGAAATGACTGGACACAGTCCAATGATACCATTCAAGTCAGACATCTAATTACTTCTAGCTTAACATCTACAGGCTAACTTTTACCATACAGCTACCCCAAAACACAAGTGTGCCTACTTAAAATCATACACCGAAACAAGTAGCTCTGCTGGTAATTCAATGCACTTATATTTTTTACATAGAATACAGTTTTGAAATGTTTTATGCACAAGGAGGCATTAAGAACAGGGTAGAAAGAACTCTAGAACATGAGACTAAGGAAGCCATGGCCTCTGGTTACCAGTGTCTTGCTAGCTTGGCTCATGCCAAAGGACAGAGCTGTCATGAGAAACAACATCTGTTGGAATGGACCACAGCTATTCACCTCTGCTTCCACAAGCTCCATGCAGCATATCAGACAGGTGAGAGAACTCCATCACAGTTGCGTATTTCACTTAACTCATCTTGCATTAATTTAACAGAAGACTTACATGAAAAATAAAGATAGCTGGTACCTTATTGCTACTGGACTGGGGAGTACACAACCACAGTACTAATAGTTTGTTCATTGGTAGGAGGTCCCACAACAAACACAC
>JAWWEU010000091.1:22888662-22899232 GCA_035583155.1 Acropternis orthonyx
TGGGTGAAGAGGGAAGGGAAAAGAGGGGAAAAATAAAAAAAAAAAAAATGAAGGAAGGAAGAAGGGAAGGGAAGGGAAAGGGGAATGAAAGAAAAGAGGAAGAAAGGAAGGATTAAAAAAGGAAAGAGGGAAGGGAAGGAGGGAGAGACAAGGAAAGCGGAACAAAAGAAGTTTTTATTCATTATGCAGTCCATTCCTATGTCTTGCATAGACAAAAAGTGTTTGCAGAGAAAGAGGTTGTGTTACATGAAGTAACAATTCTGCATGGAATTCTGAAGCATACCCTTTACTCCTTAAACTGTCTGACCTTCACTGCACTTGATAATTTCTTTCCAGAATCAGAAGTGCTTCCTGTATGTGGCTTTTCTTCTGTGTCTTTTCTGACACAACACCCAAGTGTGTATAATGTATTTCCAGTGGCAAAGCACTTACACTCTGCAGAAAGGAAATGCTTATTTAGAATACAATTCTAAATTTGAATTGTGGCACTTGTGTGTAACAAGGTGCAAAAATAAAGAGGCATGTGATTCCACATAGAGGCATAGTGTTTCAATGAGAGTGTCCTTGCATGATTATAAATGATTAATACAATGAAATGTGTATCATCTCTTTCCTATAATCTCCCTACCACTGTGACAACAACTGAAAGTTATACAGGGACTGCTTTTACATTTTATGTAATTAGTTCTGCCCTTAGTGCATCTGATGTTTTTCTATAACACACAGTTTGATCATTTATCAATGTATCACCAATGTTTTTAATCAGCAGCATTCCAAAAAGGGGAAGAACTCCCTATTGGAACAAGTGCCAAGCTACTAGCTTTGAGGACTGAAAAGAGAATGGGTTGAGGGTGGCTACTTCCTCAAAGCTGTTTATACAAAAGTCCTACATTGAATGATGTCTATTCACACACAGTTGCATGTGTAAATTGAGCTCACACCAGTGTTTGTTAGTACTCGAGAAGGTCCTCTGAATTTACACTGTTGTTCAGTTTATGTCTTATGCTCAGTCTTGTTTAATTATGGAAACTTTTACCCTTTGATACAGCAAAACTGTTTCTGAAAGTCTCCTAATGATATTAGACTCAACTTGCTCTTTATGCTGCAGGTGCATACTTTAATAAGTTTTATATACATATATCCTAAAAAAAAAAAAAAAAAAAAAGGAAATTAAAAAGATTATTTGTTCTGTCAGGTGGAAAAGATCTGTAAAACCTGTCCTGTGTTGCTGTCTGCAGAATTACTAGATTTAGTTACTGGTTACTTTCTTGCTTTGTCCAGTTTGTGTTGACTGTGTTCAAGCAAACGACAGTGTTCCTTAGCAGAACATCAACAGTGTATGAGCAAAGAGAAGGAAGAAAATAAAAACCTTCTTTAAAATTCTTAAGCAGCTACATGCATTGACAGCTCACTTCCCTCACCATCCAAAAAAAAAAAAAAAATAAAACCCACACCAAAAAAAGTACCAACACACAGCTGTTCTTAGAACTAAAGAAACTCAATTGAAGGGGAAGCCAAAATGTATACTATTAGAAACCAGAACTGTGTATTTTTGAACCTTCAGGAAATTAAAGGACCCTGCTCTCAGCAGCTTCCCTGTCAGGTCTGATACACAGAATTCTGATTTCATCTTTCCTCCTGCTCCCCTCCTCCCCGCCCCCACACCCCCCACTCCCCGCCCCCCCCAAAGAACAGTCCTCCACCTATAATTAGTGACCAGCTTTTAGAGACAAAATCCAAACTTTACACATTTTCTCTAGAGGCTTAAAATATCTCTACCAATAATGTACTCACATCTGTCATGTTTATCAATACATGGTGCTAAAGTGAAATTAGGCAGAAAATAGCTGTTAAATCAAATTGCTTTGTCATCGGCCCTTTTTGTCTCTGATGTGTGTTCAAAGGCCCTTGATTCCAGCAACGGCAGAAGGAGGAAAGCTAAATTTTCCCTTCTACCAAGAAAAACACGTTTTCCTGTTAAGCTCCCGTTTGCTTAGGCAATATGTCGTAAAGAAGTCTTTATGATTAGCGGTAGCTGACTTTCTGGACACAGCCTTTAGCTAAAACGTGTGCGGGTTATTAAACAGGCGCTGGACATGGGAAAGCTATAGCAAGAGGGAGCGGTGCTGCTTGGTCAGGCATGCTGAACCTTCTTGAGGCCTCTGGCCGGGACCAAGTGGTCAGGGAACAGCCTTAATAGCAGCAATTACAACGCTCTGGCAGAAAGATGTTTAACAACTAACATAAGAGGGGGGCAATGTAAAGGGAAAAAAAAAAGAAAAAAACGCGAAAAAAATAAGAAATTGAGCAAGCGGAGCAGCGCTCGCTGCTGCGGCAGGGGATGAGCATGAACGAACCACGAGGTGCCCCGTCAGCACCATGGACAGCGGCGCGGCCCGACGGGGCGGTCCGGCGGCGGCGGCGGCGGCAGCGGCAGCGGCACCCTACACACACATCGCCTCCGCGATGGCGAGCTGGGCCCGTCTCTCTCTGGCACTTCAGAAAAATGGTTCTTGACTCGTGGTGTTCGTGTACTGTAGCACGTATGTGTGTGAGTGTGTCTGTGCGTCCGTGTGTGTGTGTGTGTCACTGCAATACAGGGGACTCCACAGGTCATTTTCCCAGTACTAGCTTATGTTTGTCCCCATTACTTCGACAAATAAATGGAAATAGGCACGAAGGTTTCAGACCAAGTCTTCAGACACACAACTCCTGGGTCAAAACATACCAAGCACAGGCTCTGCCCTTCAGTATAAATGCATTATTGTTTTACCTACTTCTTCTCCAAGCCTCTCTGTGGCCGTAAGATACAGATACTGTACAAAACTACAGTAGCATGAGCACTACGACTGAGTCTGCTTTGTCATTCTCTATTCTATTACACAACAATGTCTGAATATTAATAAAAATTACTTTTCAAAAAGAAGTTAGCATTTGGGTGGGGAAAGGAAAGGGCGGTGTTTCACTTTTTCAATTGAGACTAAAAAGGTATCTTAAAGCTCTGTTTCACACACGGCAACAACTGCTCAGATTTTCTACAGACAACTTCATCTGAAAAAATATAATGCCTGAAAGAAGCTGTCTATCCAAATGATTGTATCTTTGCTTGTTTCCTACTGTGACCAGGGAAAGGCAGATTTTTGCTGCACCACATCTTAGGTAGCTTCTTTATTGAGGATTTGTATTTCCAGTAGTGTGAAATGCACATTTAATTGTAAAATAGGTCTGTGTCACCTGCCAGTCAGTTGCCACCATCAACCTCTTTTGTGCTTGGATCAAATTATTGCACAACAGAGAAAGTGACAGCATCAGGGCACAGTGACAAAGCTGTAGTTTGCACAGAAAGACAACCAGGGCCCAGAGAGACACTGCAGCTACAGAAACAGCTGTCTTATCAGCACACTGCAGAGACAGAGATGGCTCAAGAGGTCCTCAACAGATAATGACTTGAATAGCTTCGCAATGTGCCAAACTTCACACTTGATAAGAGCAGCCCAGTGTAGAGAGCAGTGGAGGTTGAGCTCTATTCTATCTCCTCTGTGCTCTAAATTAAGAAATTGAAATTCAGGTGGCACAGCAGCCAGCATGTTGCTGATAATCCAGTGCAGTAAACTGTCATTAGGATCTTTTCAGCAAAGAGAAATAGGTTTCTCTTACTTGATGCTGCTTTAATAAAAACACCTTAACATCGCAGTCCCAAATCGCTTTCCCAGCAGTATCTGAACTGGGATGGGGGTTCCTCATCTGTTTCACTGTTGTGACATGTCTGAGGCCCAGAACAAACCATCCATGTGGCTGTCAAGTTCCTTACAAAGGACAAAGCACTTCCACTTTGAAATTGCAGTAGCTTATTTTCAAATCCCCATTTCCTCTGCAGGGGAAGGAACTGCACTGTGATTTTTAATAAACAACAGTCAAGCTCACATTAAAATTCACAAGCTCAATTCTGTAGCAGACAATACAAGCATGTGTTTGTGACCACAGCTAAACAAAAATTAATTGCTGCTGTGAAAAGGATCTATAAGGACCTTTGGAATTATTCACTTGACAAAACATGAGCCATGGTACACACATCAATACATTTTATAGGAGAAAAAAAATCCCATTTCAAACTGTGTTTTTAGTTTGACTAATGGCATCAGATTAGAATACTGTAGCTTCACCTTTTACCAGCAGAAACACTTTAGACTGAGTTCGACTTAGCTTTGATCTGTGGGGGGTTTTTTGACGAAAGCTTTGTAGAAAATGAAACTGAAAGGAATATAGTTGGAGCATATAACCTGAGGTCACAGAGCATTATTTTCTGAAGAAGGCTTCACTACATTCACTTAAGTCCTTGTGATTGATTCTTGAAGATTCAGAGTAACTGTACAGGCTTGTAAGTAATTTTGTTATCTAATTTTGGTCACTAAGGCTAATTTTTCATCTTATTTAAATAATAAATTAAGACAATATTAACTTTATTTCTTAACAAAAGGCAAGGTACTAAAATGAAGAGGAACTGGAGACCCAAACAAAAACCTACACAGTTACCACTCAGACTTGTTAAAGGGAGGGCAGAGAGGTGAGACTCGTTCTGTCCTCTGGTGATCTAACCACATATATTTGGCCTTAGCTTGTCACTGAAATATATCTGACAGCAGGAGTTAGTAAGAAAGAAGAGGAAGAGAAGTAACAAGGACCCAGAAGATGAGTCCTTTATTTCATGTTTTAAGACAGAGACAAGAGGAAAGGTACAATCAGGTGGGGGAGATGGGAGGCATCTTTGGCATATGCACTTTGTTAATTAAACATTTTTGTTTGTCCTTCAGATCTGGGGGTTTTTCTAATAGTGTGGCAGACAGTAAAACCACAGCATGAGTGTGAGAGAGGAGAAAGCAGGTGTGGATATGGTCAAGCTTGTTCAGCAGCTTAGGTCCACTGTGCAGACTTAACACATGCAAATTAGTGGCTATCCCAGTATGAGAAGACGACTTGTTTTTTAAGATGCATTTTAGAGTTCACAAGTAGGTAGGTAGTTTGATAAAATTCACAAGTCAGAGAACTCAACTATAACAATCTGCCTTTGCCCCTTTTAATTTGTGGGGAATATGTAACCAGAGTCTGAAGTGATTGATACCCTTGCCACTGAAAGACTATGTGATTGTAAGGAGAAATAACCTTGTGTAAAAGAGACAATGAAAAGCAAGAATGTAATCAATACTTTTAATGCTGTTTTTTACCAAAAATAACAAGTCCTTTTAAGTTCTCCAGTGAATCATCCCAAATACTGTCAATTCAGTTAGATTAGACTTCCACCATAACAGTAAGTTTCTTCAGGACAAAAGATGTATGGTTGTAAAGTAACTGTAATTAGTATCTCCTCTCGTGGTATTAAAGCTACAGGAAATATTGACTTAAAAGATGGATCTTGCTTTTTTTTTTTTTTTTTTTTTTTTTTTTAAAGCCTGTCTGTTTTCATTTGTTGAGGTGGAAAGCACGTATTACTCAAAGACAGCTTTTTTATCATGTCAGCATGTTTCCCACTGACAGCAAAGTGAAGCAATATAGTAGCAGTTGCTACCATTATTTTATTGAAAAAGTCCTTGTAAATTCCAAACTGTTTGTATAAGACGTGATTAGATCATTTTCAGATAATAAGATCACACAGGTAGTAGATGGATACCTTTTTTGGTCTTGTAAAGGAAGTCCTTAAATACATTTGACATCATTTTAAGTATGAACTTGAATCTTTTGCTTTATTCAATTAAGATAATATGACTCCAGCTGGCAGTTATGATTCAGCAGAGGTACACATGGTGCTCTGTACTAACATATGGAGGATTTCAGAAGGTGCATGAAACTAGCATATCCTCCTCCTCCTCCAGCTAAAGTTCATCTTTTTTTAACATGCACCTGCTACAACTGCTCAAGCATGGGAAGTGATCAAATGTCTATACACTCTTTAGAATAAATACTAAAAATGCCTTTTTCATAGCATTACATTAAAGGCAGTTACCTCATTTTCACGAGCACTCCATGCTTACCACATAATGTCAGATAATTCTTCATACTTTTCTTTTACATGTTCCATGTTACAATTTATTTATAAGGAAGTGGCTTACTATTCAAAAGATGTAGAATTAGACTTTGCCAATTATTCCTTGCAATTACTAGATATGAGAAACAAATCTCATTTTTAAAAAGTACTTCCCTTACTTAACACTGATCATCAAGATTTTTCTTTCACCCATCAATCTGAAAAGTAGCTAAATAACTACCTTCTACTCTTTTTAATGTCAAAATTACTCACTTGTGGATGATTGAATGGTCTTTCACTCATGCTGGCCTAGTTTTCTTGTTTTTAAATGCTGGAGGTTTTGTTTCTTCTGCTTATACAACTCAGTTTTTGCATCAGAAGTACTATGCATAGCCCTGTACTACTTTGATTCTGCTGGAGATGAGTCATCACCAAAATCCAAATCTTAAATTATCATGTAGCTGCAAATTTGTAAAAGGTTATTCAAACTAATGGTAGCACACTGCACTGTAATATGTTTTAGTGGAATAAAATATGTGATAAAATGAGCACAAATTATTCTGATGATGTCATGGACATTTATTCACTCTGCTGAAAGTCCTTTTGTTTACCTGGTCATTAGGTAACAAGGTAATAAATATACACATTGCAGAATGAATACAAAGCTACTATATTCATTGTGGGTTTTTTGGTTTGGGGGTTTTTTTTGGCAACAGAGATTCGGGAAAAAGGGAGACTAGTCAGTCATATTTCTGCTTCTTAGTTCAAAAGAAGCCCCCAAAAATTACAGCATTAAGAAATATAGATCTTCTAGGAACAAACTTTTGGTCAAATCCTATTTTCTTCTACAATCATAGCATGTTCTATAAGGTAGAGAAATTGTATACATTGATTTTTAAATGTTTGTTGACAACCTGCATTGCATCTTATGGGATAAAAAGGAAGTGTAGTGTTAATTAAATTATTGTAAAAAGGGTATACAAAAATATATCTAGAGAATACTTAGAGATAGTTCATTGCCAAATTAATGGCTGTATCAAATAAGGACCTACTGGAGAACAACTGTCAGGGTCAAAATGGTATTTCTATCCATATTTTGGAAGATGGAACATAGTGACTGGTTATGAAAACTGTAGACTGCACAAGCAGAATGATTATAAACATTTGTTTAAGTGCTGAATACAAAATGATCTTTTCAAAACAGAGACACTTATCAGCAGGATAAAGTTCATTAAGGACAAGTGGCAAGTGACTATGATTTTTAGAAAAGATCATAAACAAATGTGCAAATGAAAACCAGAGAGAACAGCAATACTGAAGAAAAGGTTGTAGGATACTACTAAGAGTCATGGGAATATGATGTTGCAAGAAAGATTTCACTCGGAGAGTTTTGTATAAACAAAAGCTTTTTGAAAAGACATACATGAATATACTTCCTATTTCACACTGATGAGCTGAAAATAGAACACCATATTCAGACTTTTCTTGTTTTAAGAAAAGTGGAGAAAGCCCATAAAAGGGTGTTTAAAAGTAAAGATTTTAGAAAACATGAATACATTTTATGAGATAAATTGTTTAGAAACAGAAATAGTGACAAATGATATATGAAAATGCTTTTAGAAATAGTCATTACTAGCACATTATGATCATGTAGTATTTGTATCTATTCTAAGTTAAAACAAAAAAAGAAAGATGACTTAATTCACAACATGTAAAATCAAGCTTAACAATTGGAAAACATTCTCTGAAAGTAATTAAGTACTGGACCACATTACTAAAGCAAATTGCTGAGGTTCAAAGTTAAATACACAGTTTATTTTCCCTTGGAGAATTAGATTTACATCAGTTCAGTATCATTTCCCACCACCAAAATGACTAAAGTTCTAAGTAGTGTTTTTTCTTTTTCATCTATTATAATAAATTGAATGTCTGAGAAAAAAAAAATAAATCACCCAACCCCCTCTCCCTGAAAACCGAAACCACTCTTCCAAAAAACCCCAAAAACGAACCAACCAAAAAACCAAAAAAAACCCACCACAAACAAAAACATCCCAGGAAAGAAAGAAATATATCTGATAGGCTAGCAAAAAAAGCTGTGAAATATTATACAACTTCTCTACAATTTTTCTGCTTTTGTCAATAAGCATTGAAACCAAGCAAATAAGGGTCTGATGAGCAAAGCTATTTGCATTCTAGCATTTTTTCCAGACAAATTCAAAGACCGATTTTTTTTTTTTTTTAAGCTTCTAGACCTCCTTATTCAAAGTGCCTTTCAGCATTTGGCTGTTGATTATCAATTTGCATTTTTTTGGTCCACATGAAACATGGAAATCCAGAATCAAGCTAGCTGCAGACAACCTGCATTCTAAAAATTCATGCATCCTTTCGTAATTCCTATTTGGGCAATTACAATGATGATGTATTAACTTACTAATAAGAACTTTGGCCTAAAAATATCCTGCATCGTAAGCATAAATGCACACACTTACCAAATTCCTTCCCTATAAGAAGGAAAAAATTCTACATTTAGGCATCCTTATCAAATGTGATCAACAATATTAAAGATTCACCTGTAATCTGTAGAAAGTGAAACTGCAATAGGAAATCTGCTTGTTCAAGTAGCAAAGTACTGAAATATGTGTGATTAAGGGCCAGAATTCAATTTTCATGGTCAAGAAATAGTTCCTAATGATGGGAACGGGGTTTTAAACAGTACTTTCACAATAATGTAAAATTCTACCACATTGTTATTTTCTTTACAGGAAATGGAATTTACGCTAGGAGACTTACAGCTGATTTAAACCATGCAATACTTCATACAGAACAGAAAATAAAGCCATGTCATGGTTCAAGAAGATATAAAATATCTCTTGCTACTCAAATTTGCTTTGCAAACCTAAGACTAGCCTTCCTCCTTCAACTCACCTTTAATCATACAGAGCTTAACTTTTTCCCCTCTCTCTTTTTTTTTTTTTATTTTCTTTTTTTTTTTTTTTTTTTTAAACGTGGTGACAGTAAGAAAATGGAGAATGAGCATTACAGGATGACTAGATATTGCTTTTTGATTTTGTAAACATACTGCTTTTCCCAATGATATGAGATCCACATTTCCAGTGTGCATGAAAGAGGATGTAAGCTACAAGAGCAAGTAAGCCACAATTACTAAAAATCCTTTAAAAAGGATTGCATAGTCTTTCCATCCACAGCTTTCTTCCTCTTTTTGCCTGCATGGCAAATCTTGAAATTGACAAGATTTATACCAGATGTATTTATTCTACCTACAACCTAATCAGTGCTCCTAACTGCTCCAGTAAGACAAAAGGTAAGTATCAGTTTACCCTCCAATCACTTAATACTTTTTTTGACTACAGTTCCTCCCTAATCTGTGTAAAACATCCCTATAACTGTCATTGAGCACTCAGAACAAGAGTAAAATAATTGAACTGTGAAACTTACAGCCATCTTCTCACTTTATAACAGTCTGATATATATTTATTTGCCCTCAAATGGCATCTTATTATTTCTCCATCTTTGTTTTATGTATTCAGATCCCCCATTTATTTTAGCATGTTTATACTTTTTTTCCTCCCCCATATCTTGACTGGGTGTTTGAGGGCTGAAAAAACTACTATGCAAATGAGCGTTTTATGGTGTGCAAATACAGTGTTCAGATAGTCACTTGTTCTGCAACCCTTTCTGCTTGGAATAACTGCATTTTCTGTGGAAGACTAAGATAGAGGGATGAACTATTTACAGCTTGCACCTGTGTAGAACCGCCATAGTTTCAATATAGTGTGTGTTAAGATATATAGTGTGTATACAGCTTAAGAGAATCAATATTTAATTGCATTCTTTGATGAAGATGGTTTATTACAGTACTGTCCAATTCCACAATGTGGGATAAAAAAGCTATTAAAGTCACAAGCAAAAACGTTTCTCATTAGAGCTGGTTCTACAGCATTACCACCTGGTTTGCCATAACTTGGTGGTAACTTATGGCAATGTTGCATCCACCACTGCCTGGAAGGTGTGAGTAGAAAAAAAGTGACACTAGTGCAGTTCTGAGTGTGAGGTCATGCAATGTCCTCTCTTTTGAGATAAAAACTGAGGTATTAAAAATTAGGAAAAGAAGAGAGTGAAGAAAATATTTTAGGCTATTTGAATTTAGGCATTTGAACAGGGAAAGACTGCCTTTCCTACACATAAGAAAGCAAGAAACAGAGACTCTGGACATGTGAGAAACCACATAAGAAGATAAAAAAAGGAAGTGGTTACCTCAGTTAAGCTTTGGGCAGGAAGTGGAGAAGTACAGACTGAATTCAGAACAGATCCTTTTCCTTCTCCAGAACCTGGAACTTCATCCTCAAGCTAATGCGAGAGAGTGATGCTCTTCTTCCATCTACACAGCACACAATAATTGATCAGATTCTGCTGTTCAGAGACATCTCTAACATCTTCCATCAGTGCATGAAGTTATGTCTTTCCTGGTGCTTGACAATATTGAGACAAGGAAAAACAAGGTTATTCAAAATAACAGAGCTGGTGTTAGTC
>JAWWEU010000091.1:22910374-22921870 GCA_035583155.1 Acropternis orthonyx
CCCCCCAAAGGCAAAGCCCGCCGGCGTACGGCGACGGTCCAGCCCCGGGGATGATGCTGGGGAAGCAGATTCCGTCGTCCGTGCACCACATTCCCGTCGTGCAGCCAGTGGGCGGGCTGCGGCTCATCTCGGCATATCTGAACGTCCGCGGTTACTTCGAGCGCCTCCAGAGTTACTCTCCCAGCCTCCTCATCTTCCCCCATGTAATTGAGGAGGTACAACAGCATCACATGTTTCATTTTCACTAGCAAGAGCAATAAACTTCTACTATGTGTAGAAGTCTTTGATGTAGAATCACAAAATATTACAACTAGAATTAAAGGCACCTAATGTTCTTCAAGAAAAAAACCATTACTTTTAAATTTAATGTATTTAAAATGTCTATATTAGTGATGAGACTTAATCTGGTGGTTTGTTCTGACAGAGGTCACTCTGCTGAAGACAGGCTTTTGACCATACTTTATGCTAATTGATCACTCTTTTGAGGATGGAGACACTAAGAAGTATGCAAGCAGATTGTATGGGCATACGTAGTTAATTTCTTTTCAGGATGTTTTACTGATAGGATAGTTATCCAGAAGGAGTTGAAGGAATCCATGAAATATGTATCTGATCATATGCCACATGAAAATCTGGCTCAATATCCATTCAGCTTTAATTTGACTGTATCTTGATATAGGAAGGTTGGTGGCAGGAAGAGCTCAATGAACCCATGGCCTCACAGTCTGTTGGCAAAATCCTGGCTGATTGTCACAAGGCCAAGATCTCCCTTTGCCTTTCAGGGTTCAAAAAAAATGGTTTGTGAGTGCAAGTGAATTGCTGCCTGAAACACAGCACACTGCAGGTGGTGCTGGGTTTTATGTGAGAGTCTGGCTGCAGCAGGATGATAGCCAAGCAGTGATGTGGTGAGCAGTCTGGTGAATGGATACAGAGTGTGAAGGGTCAATATCAAGAGCTATTAATTTTCAGCCTCACCTCAGACACTAAGTCGGTGATTGTATTTAATTCAAAAATCATATTCACAGGTAAAACAGAAAGGAGGGAAAATAGTTCTTTTCTCTGAGGACTGCAAGATTTGTGTCCTAAGTGGGAATGCTTAGCAAAACTCAGAAAGCACTCTTCACAGCAGGTTGGGAAAGTAGCTTAATTTGGACGACAATGAGCTTGCCATGCATATATGAAAGGTCCATTCTCTGACATGTCGTGATTTTACGTTAACATAAATACTATACTGTTTCCTTGGGACTAAATTTGGGGTTTTTATCTCATATCAATGGCCTAATGGTGCTTCAACACTCTATCTGCATACTTTGGAATTCTTAAAATAAGGACATTTTATCTATCCAGAATGCCTTTTTCCCCCCTCCTTCTTTCTTATAACTAACAGACATTTTAATATTTAATGAACAATCTGAATGATTTAGGTTGCAAAAGTGCAATGCGTAAATTCACAACATAATTAGATTTCCATTAAAAAGCTACAGACCTTTATGGAGATTTTAGTACAAGCACCGGACTTTGTAATAGGCACTAAAATGTAGTTTTCACTTGCATTCTCCTTGGATTTGGATTAACTTTGTGGGGTTTTTTAAGCTATGTTTCTTATAATCACATTCCTTAAGTTGTTCCTTTACTTTGTAAAGTCCACAGGTGTCTAACTAAAATCAGCATTTACTCAGAGATGGCCAATGTATCTGTCTTGGTTTCAACTGAGATCGTTTTCATCTTAGTAGCAGGTACAGTGCTGTGTTTCAGATTCAGTGTGAGAACAATGGTGATGACACACTGAAATTCTGGCTGCTGCTTAGTAGTGCTCACCCTGAGTCAAGGACTGTTCAGTGTCTGATGCTCTCTCAGAGAGCAGGTACACAAGAAGCAGGGTGGGGCAACAGGGCCAGGAGAGGGGACCCAAACTGGTCAAAGGGATATTCCACACCATGCCCAGTATATAAACAGGAAGGAGTTTACCAGAAGTGGCTGATCACTACCTGGGGATTAACTGGTGGTGAGCAGTTGTGTTTATTGCTTGTCTTTTTTGGGGGGTTTTTATTCCTCTCTCCCTCTCCTGTTCATTTCAATTAGTAGTAGGAGTAGGAGTACACAATAAAGTTACCTTGTGTGTAGGTGGCACCATTAAGTGGACACCTATATAAATACATAGGATGAATGGTGTGTTGAAAACACTCCGGTTATTCAAAATATCCCACCAAACAAGAAAAGTGACAAGTGAACTTGTGTTGAAATGGAAATAATTGATCATTACAACAGGATTTAAATATGGAGTATTGTTCCAGGAATAGTGATAAGTGAACGGAAAGAATAATGATGAGTAGAAGAAAAAGAAGAGGTAAAACCAGTAACTATGTAACAATATCTAATTTCAATGGTTCAGGTGATATAATTTTACATAAAAATTATACATTCTTGACTTTTCCAATATGGATGTTATTGCAGTGGGTTTGTGTGGTAAGGTTTTTGTAGAGGGGGTTGCAGGGGTGACTTCTGTAAAAAGCTGCTACAAGCTTTCCCCATGCCCAGCAAAGCCAATGCCTATCAGCTTCAAGACTGACACACCTGGCCTAGGCTGAGCCTGTCTGTGACAGTGTTGTTTCCTCTGGGATAAGTTAGTGAAGATGGAATAAAAGCTATTGTGCAGAAGAAAATTGCAGCTTTAGATAGGAGGAGAGAGTATATGTGAGTGGAACAGCCCTGCAGACACCAACCCCAGAGAAGGAGGGAGAGGACATGCTCCCAGGTCCAGGAGCAGAGATTGCCTTGCAGCCTGTGGTGAAAATCACGGTGAGGCAGGCTGTTGTTGCCAAAAATTGAGGAAAAACTTTGACACAATATTAATATAGATAAAGTAGAGAGCTGGTCTTTAATGAAAGCACTTTCAGTTTCCACAATGCAAAAGTGCACACCCAGTACAGGGTTCTTACAAATTGATAACACTACTTAATAATCATATCTAATAGGTACATCCAACTCAAAAACCATTTGCCCTTGGTGTCACCCTCAGAACTTCCCCATTGGAGCCCTTCCAAGGGTTCTGGGCCTTCTCTCCTACTTTGACTACAATCATATCTTCCAGATGCATGTATCCCAAACAAGATATCCTTGCTGAAATCTTGTTCCTTGAGAATACCTTTAAACAGAGATTCAGGAATGTGGCACAAACCATGACAAAGAGGTTTATAAATTGTTAGCTGCTATCTCAGGTGCAAGAAACTATACAGCTATATTAAAACTTACAAATATATTAAATATTAAAATCTACAAATATATAAAAATCTTTAGGCATCACTGTCGCCCTCGGTGAGGCAGGCTGTCCCCCTTGTTAAGATCTGATGAGTGAGAAATGCCTGCACCCAAATTAAGGTGCAAATGAGACCATATGCCAAAGTCCATAGTACAGATTTTATTTAACAAGAAATGTCAGGTAGATAAAAAGAAATAGAAAAGAGAGGAGAGAAAGGTAAAGATCAAACAGAAGATAGTCACCACCTGTAGATCCAGTGGCATCCCAGTGGTCCTTCTTCACCCTGGATTCTTGATGGTAAGGGTTCCCAGGTCATTCAAAACTTTTTACTATTTATACATCTTAGCAAACAAAGGAATTAATGCTCATTGGCTATACAGTTCTCCTATTCTATTGGTTATATTACTCCCTCAGTTCTCCTGCTAATTAGTCCACATGCTCAGTCTTTTTCTTCTTTTGAGTTGATGGGTTTTTGGGTTGGTGATCATGATCTCTCCGTGTCAATCAGAGCTGATTTCAACACAGTTGCTGAGTTGTCTTTCCTTGTAGTCTGTAAATTCTGCATTCTTTATGTCCTTTATCAGTGATATATCCTTTCCCCAAGGTTTTTTAACCTTTCCCTAGGTCTGAGATAACATGTGGACAATAGTACCACCTTTGTCTTATCTCAAGTTCTCTTCATGGTGGAGTCACTTACATCCAAAGTTCCAGGTATCCACAGAGGCATATTTCCGGGGACTTCAGTGATCATTGGTGGTAGCAGATGCCATCTGTCCCATACCTTGGGGTGATCTTTGTTTGACCTGGGATAGGTGTATGAGCAGTTACTTGTTTACACAGTTTGCCACAGTTGGAATTTTTGTCTGGGTGCCTTAACCACGATGTGCTAACCAGATCTCACCTCTGCCAGGCCCGCATTTAGTGTCATCCTGTTGCTTCTTATATGCTCAGCTACAGTGTTTGAAACAGGTAACTGTGCTCTTTACCTCCTTACACCCCAGCAGCCCATGGAGGATCCTGTGTCAGAGCAGGTGAATTCCTGAAGGAGGCTGTGAGCCTGTGGGAAGTCCTCACTTGAGCAGAGTCCTGGCAGGACATGAAGACCTGTGGACAGAAGAGCAGGTTTGCTGGCAGGATTTGTGACCCCATGGGGGTCCCACGCTGGAGCAGTCTGTTCCTGAAAGACTGCACTCCATGCTGCAGCCCATGGAAAGGACCTAAGATGGAAAAGTTAATGGAGGACTATGTCCTGTGGGAGGGACCCCACAGTGGAGCAGGGGAACTGTGTGAAAAGTCCTCTTCCGGAGGAGGAAAGAATAGCAGAGATAACCTGTGAAGAACTGACTGCAGCCCCCATTCCCCATCACCTTGTGCCACTGGAGAGAAAGAAGGGAGAGAAGTTAGTAGTGAAGCTGAGCCTGTGAAGAAAGGAGGCGTTGGGGGAAAGGTGTTTTTAGGATTTGATTTTATTTTTCATTAAGCTAGTCTGATGTGATTGGCAATAAATTAAACTAGTTTCCCCAGGTCAAGTCTGTTTTGCCCATGATGGTAATTGCTGAGTGATCTTCCTGTCTTTACTTTGATCCATGAGCTTTTTGTTATATATTATTTTTGCTGTCCAGTTGAGGAGTTGAATGATGGAGTAGTTTTGGTGGGCACTTGGCATCCAGCCAGGGTCAACCTACCACAGTCATATAGTCAATTTGCCACTGTGTCTTCCTAATAAGTTTTCTTTGATTAATTTCTTTATTGGAGAAATTTAATGTAGCTTATGAATATTTATAGCTCTCAATAAGAATAATGTTACATAGTATATACAGGATTTTTCAAATTTGTAAACATTCTGGTAGGTGTACATGGCAGTAACAGCTGTTTCTCTGATGCATAAAAAGACTTTATAATTCACCATTGCAAGTCCCATCCATTGAAGGAAATGTAAGATTCCTCTACTTCAATTAAATTAAAATTAAGCCATTGCTAGAAGCTTGCAGATCCCAGTAGTGATGGTGTGAGCCTTCACGTGTGCAAGGAGTATAAATATGTGTGCAAAGCAGAAGTCTGAGAATGTTATTTCCTTAAGGATATGCTCCAAGCAAGTATTTGGCAATAGCTGAATATCATAATGGAGTCTGATTACCTAGGCAAAAACTTGATTTTAAAAACAGGTGGACTCAAAATGCAATGAAAGCTATTTTTCAGGACTGAAATGTGTTACTTCTTTACTTTTTTTTTTTAAACTTTTTACATATTTTTAAAATGCTCATTAGCTTTGCTTAAGTTTAGAAGTATGTTTTTACATTAATTATATCCAAGTAATACTGGAATAATTTTATTACCTTCACTACTGACCATGATTATTGTGTCTTCTGGGCAAGAGACATCACTGCCACTTCACCTTATTGAGTAGTATGTACAGGTGAGTTGCTTCCATTTCTGCTGAGTAATCCAAATCCCTCCTTCTATGATGTTTGCCAGTGGGAAATTAAAAGGCTCGTACTGGAGTTTAGCTAGTGACACCATTCCTGGTTTGTATCTGTTGCTGCAGGAGCTCAATCTAAATGTTGTTCAATTCTTGAGATTCTGAATATCTGAATAGGTCTTAAGTCAGATTCAATTAGAAAATAAAGCATTGTAAAAGCGTATTTTGGCAGGAAAGGTGAGAATATGTCTTAAAGAGTTGGTCTTAGGTAAAACAAAAAGTGAAAACACGAAAAAATTGCCCCAGAATAGTTCAGAAGGAGGTACACTAAATATTGTCTCCCTGTGTTAGAAACTTCTTAATTGCTTTAACACTCATTAACTACCAGGGATACTACCTGTCTGTGTTTTTATGGTCTTCTACTTCACCTGAATGTGTGCTGTGAGTGGGTATTTGAGGTATTCTTTCACTGCATGTTTGGAATGGAGATAATAAAAAAAAATCCTAAACTTCCTACAGGTTTAAAATAAACATCCACTAACTTTACTGTGAAGAGGTTTTTGATGGTTACATTTAAGATGGTTCCCAGCATCCTACACAGTTTTCTGTTGATTATGATTTCTTTGGAATATATGCCTGTGTTTTATAAATGATTATCCATTGTTAGAGAATCCTGATCAAGAGAAAAAAAAAGGTGTGTTTTTTTGATACAGCATGAAATATTTATTTCTCTTCTGTTGTCTTTAACACTTCATTGCTTCAGCTGATGCATTTTATATTTCTCCTTTGTTGGAAGAGAGATTGAAGCAGTACAATGATTCTAGTCCATCAAATTTCAATAGTGTTGTGTTGAAGTACAAAAAAAAAAATTGATCCCATTTAAATCACTTATGTCACTTTGTGTATTCTGAAGATGAAGTAATATTAGACAGTTTCAGAAATTATGGTTTCCTTTTTAAGATTTGAGCAAGTACACTGTGGGCAATTGTTGTCTTTCAATTTCTATAGCAGTGTTTATTTCCCTGGGGCAATGCAACTTAATTCAGCCTTATACAAAGGTCCCAATATAATTATAGATTTAACCCTGTGTATGTGCAAACCCTGCCAATGCAGAGATGTGATTTCATTTTGGTGGTTCACTTCATCATCTACATCAATGCTGCAGAATGGGTGATGCACACAATGTGATGAATGAATCAGCTGCTGCTTTTTCAGGCCTGGCTGAAGAAAGGAATTCCTAGGAAAATTCTTCCATGAGGGTTTGGTTATAATTCAGCAAAAGTTACATGGTTAAGGACACAAGGACACAAGGGAAGAGCAGTGTGGATGTCCTCCATATTTACTCTGTTGATTGTATACTTAGTAGATTTATGACTGCTCTTAAATGAAATAGCTTAATCTACTGAAGCCATTAAGAACTCCTCCTGTAATGGACAGACCTGAATAGCTCCAAATGGCTTAATTAAGGGCTGCAGGCACGTTTACATATAATCAGGAAGCACCATGCCTTCAGAAATTCCTGTTTCTCTACTGTTAATATTGTTGTAATATTAACTGTAGTGATCCAACCAATAGTATCTTTGAAAGCTTCTGGTGTTTTTCAGAACAACCTAACGTGAACGGAATTTTTAACATCTCTAAAAGATAAATTTCTTGATGCACCTGTAGAAGAAAGACTTCTGAGCAGTAAGAGAGATATGCATGTTCTTTTGTCTTTCATTATGCTCTGCATTTGGTTTGGGGTTTTTTTGTTTGTTTGGGTTTTTTTTTGTTGTTTACTTTTTTTTTTTTTTTAAATTTGCATTGGATACATGCCATATTCTACCAAAATAGTCAGATAGTTAGCAAACCACAGCATCTGCAAGTTGGTAGATGCCAATCTGTTTGCACTAATTTTATTCTACCCACTCTTTTTATCTTGGCTCATGCATTGTTGCTGACATCCAAACTGATGGTGGTAACTTGAAACAGATACTAAAAAGCATATTTATTTAAATGTGTCTGAATTTACATTGTGCAATATTTAGAGTTAGCGACCACCCCCAATTCAGAACTTCATGCTTATTTGAAAAATATTGTAGAAATGTATCCATTAGAGACAGAAGATTTTTTATACCACTTTCTACATGATTGTATCACTCATCTTAATTACAGCTGCATGAATTTGTACATTAAGTATACCAATAGGTTATAGTTTTGAATAAATATAGTTTCAATTATATTTAACATAAAAATAATTAGCCTAGAAAAAAACAAGGATTAAAATTAAAACTCTATCCTCACCATATGTTATACTAGTAAAATACATCTAGTAATATATCCCAGTTTCAAACCCATAGAACAAGTCAGACATTATTAGATCCTAGAAGAGGAATGCAACAAGATAAGTGGGCATAATAAAACAAACCTTCCATCTTCCTTAACACAGCGGAATAAACGCCAAAAAAATCTTTGCTGACTATAAGAAATATCCTCTAGTTATCACTGTATTCTGAAAGAATGCAATATAATTGTGTGGAAATCCCTCCAACATTATTTGTTAGTCCTGCTTCTTTCTCAGAGGGCCATAAAGATGCACTTTTTTACAAATCAAGCATTGCAGTGTACCAAAGAGACTTTGTATTTTGTTCACTTCAAACTGTGAAATACCTAGTATGTTAGACCCACATTTTTGATCCATCATTCAGTGTTTGTCCTCTCTTTTATGGTAATTTCTAACTTGAAGCTCATAGGTCATTACTTTTCCAAAACTGTGAATACCTGCAGGTCCTGTAGGTCTGTATGACCTTTGAAAGTCAGGATCTAAACCCATTTAGACAGTGGCTGCTTCTAAAAATTTGATTTTATATGACTTTCCATATATATCCTTTTATTCAAATCATTGATATAAATTCTCTGCTTTTACAGTTTGCATCTGAGAAATGTTCAGAATTACCATGGCTCTGTGTCCCCCCGAAACAGAAATTTTAACACCCACCTCCTGTGGAGCTGAGCTAGTAGCTCATTTCAGGCCACTACTTTGCTGCTGTTAGATTCATCCTAAATATGTAGAAGAAAAGTTTCTGTATTTACCGAGGTAGTTAGTGCTTTAAAATACTGTCAGAGTGATGCTCTGATGTCTACTACACACAAGCTGATATATGAAGTACTGTTAAAAAAAGTTATTAAAGGTGATTTCAAAGCTGAATCCTGAGTAACCAAAGTTTGCTTGAGCCATTGTAGTAATGGTGAACATCATTTGAAATTGTGACATCACTGTGAAATTGAGACAGCTCAGCTATGTGTACCCATGTTGAAAGCATGATCTCTTCTGTTGTGTTCACATTTGTAGTTGAAGCTGGAGCACTGGTCAGCTGGATACATTAAGCACGGAGGAACATACTATGTCAGCTCTGAAAAGTTTGCAGTCCTCTTAAAGTCAGGATGTAGTGTATCAAACCACAAGTTGCAGGCACAAAAAAAAAAAAAAAAAAAAAAAAAAAAATTAAGAAAAATAAAAAAATTTTAAATTTACAAGGAGTAACAAGGTGATGGATGTAAAATATGTGGAAGTGAATCACCACTGCTTTCCCCAGGTGCTGCAATATGATCCACAGTTCTAAATTTTTAGACACTAGAATCAAGTGAGCATTTTTACTGTTGAAATATAGTTTTATCTAAGTATAGTGCTCCAAGCAGTTGCCATTCCACATGCCTTCCCACACAGAAAAGAAAGAAGACCCATGTATTTTTTGTTATTTTAATACTTCATCTTTGCACCTGGACACCCACCCGCTCACATCAGTAGGCTGAGACTGTAGAAATAACAGCTCTGTGACCAGGAAACACCAGTGGCACTCATTCCTAATTTTCTCTTCAAAACCCACTGATAAATGGAAATGTAAAAGCTTTCTCAAAGGTTCCCATCTATGAGTGGCTGCCCTGCATGTCAGCAGTTGCTGTACTCCATCACTTTCATCTCTTCTTACCCCCATCCCTTCCCTGCACTCACCCTCTGCATCAGAACTTGGCTTTCCCGTGCATTGGTTATCTGGTTTACACCAGTTGAGCATCAAACCCTCAACTTTTTCAGCAAAAAAGCGTTTTTACCACTTGAAAAAGGACTTAATGTCTATGTTAGTTGCTGTTTAGGATTTTGGCTTAGCAAATCTTAAAATTTTGCTTTCCTGGTCACATAGGTTGTCAAAGCAGTCTGTTCATTCGGTTTTCTACAGCTACATTTCCTGTGGGTTGGATTAAACACATATACCAGAGGACTTCAATCTTATTTCAATGTAGTTTTTCCCCTACATAAAAAAAAAAATAAATCTGTGTGAACTTGCTGTAGGAACAAGAGGGCAGTCTTTCAAAAGTGTGTAAGAAATATTTAGCAGCACAATTTTGTAAATGAGGGAGATTGTCTCTAAAATGTTAAATGAGAGCTAAAGAACAGCACTCTGCTATTGCTATTTTTAATTATAATCAAGTTCAGCAAGTTTTTGATGAGAAGATGAAATATTTAAATGTCAATTATTTGTCCCCAAACATATCACATCCGCCTGCATGATAATTGTAGTTGTTGGAGAGATGGCTGATATATGAATATGATAAAATAAAATAATAAAAAAGAGACATTTTTAATTCAATTATTTGCTTCCTGGTATTAAATTTTCCTGGTCTGGCAGCTAAGACTCTGAGCACAAGTTTTGGCAAATTCTTCTGCAAAACTGATGAGCAGTATCAAGATGGTACCATGAATATTGACCTGTCTTTAGTCACGTCAAAACAGAGCAGAATCATGATCAGAATTCAGGACTTTGGAACTCTTGAGTTTTGGGATTTTTTTTACCTTACTGCCTCATCACTGCACAGTAAAAACTATTTATTTTTTCGCCCAGACCTCCCGTATGTGTTGTGGTTACTTTTATCAGAAAAAGTTCTTGCCAATTTTTCTGTTCACTGATGCTGGCACTGTTCCACTGATAGCTCTGGGACTTTGATTTTTGACTGTGTTCTTATCATATATCTGTTGTGTCAGTGATGAAATTAAAAAAAAAAAAAGAAGAAGAAAAGAAGGAGATTTTATTCCATTTTAAAGAAAAATCCAAAATTTTGAAATTTTACATTTTAATTCCTGTCTTGGTATTATATCCTGAACAACAATCAGTCTAAAGGCCTGGGACTTCGTTTTTCTATACTCTCTAGTTTCTGCCAGATTCCCAGGAAGTTTCTTACAGTGTCAAACATCAGGATTTCCAATAGGATTTGTTAATTTTTTATGATCTGAATAAACATTTTTATTTCTGCATATTGGCAAATGTCTCCAAAAAAAAAAAAGTAATTGGAATTGTTCTTTATCACTGTGAGTGATGGTTTTGTAGAGATAGAAAGACAAATTCTGCAGGTTTCATTTTTTCTCCATTGCATTATATACACCGGAGTGCGAGAACCATTGACCGAGACCCCAATGAGCACACAAGCACAAGGCAACAGTGGGCTCAAAAGGGCAAGGCTTATTGAAGGCGGGGGTTTATATAGGGTACGGTGGGAAGGTTCCAGAACCAAGGGTAGTAACAGGGATGGGATTGGACAGAACTGGGGGCGGAGCTTGTAACTGGAGCTTGTAACCGGATAGCCAATGGGCAACGGCTCCACAAGCAACCAATGAAATCCCAGGGTTCGGGGAAACGGCGGGAAAACCAGGCAAGAGGCGGGAAAATCGTGAGGGTGGAGGAGACAATATGGAGGATCATGAGGGGAAAAACAAGGGGAACGGCCATGTTGGCAAAACATGAATAATCATAACCGGCAAATGTAACATGTAAAAACCCATGAAATC
>JAWWEU010000091.1:22932829-22944054 GCA_035583155.1 Acropternis orthonyx
TCCCAAAACATACTCTTGTTTTCCACAGTTGTTTTTCCCTTTCTTCAGCTTTCCCAGGCCTGGCCCAAGGACACAGGAGATGTTTTCCACTGCTTCCCCAGGCCTGCAGCAGCATCCTCTTAAAGCCAAAGCTGTCCATATTCCAGCAATCCCCAACAGAGAGGCAAGTTTTTTCTCAATCCATAAGTGCAAAAAGGAGAAAAGTTGGTATGTGCCTGGAGCAAAATTAAGACACAAACAAGGTCAAATGTTGTTAATGACAATGGTAATTCACTTTTTCTTTCTATTAAGGATGAGATAAAGGAGGAAGGTAGGGAAGTAGGAAAAAGCAAATAGTGTTTACAGAAAGCAAAAGATAGTCACCATCATGGATCCAGTGGCATCTTGTAGATTCTCTGTCCATCGGTGGGGAGATCTCCATCTGGGCATCTGGGTGCTTGCTTATACAGAGTCTGAGACACACTTACAATAGGCAATGGCAGCTACGTGTTTGCCATGTGGTCATTTAGCAGTGACATGTTTACTGCAGACAGGCCCTGATGTTCACACCATGTTCTGATGCACTTAAAGTCTATAGGCTGAAGGATTGGTAGCCATGAGACATTCGCATGCTATACCTTATTTTGCACACAAAGTAGTAGGTTGTGGCTAAATAAATATCCTGTTTTTGCAGCTGTTGTGTAACTGCAAGTGTTTTCAATGGAGTTCAGGTAATGTCAAAACAGCTGCTCCTTAGAAGGTCTCTATTTTAACTGTTCTCTACAGGTGATCTGCAGTCTTATGAGAACACTGGGATTGCACTGAGCGTGGGGGGATTATTTTAATTTTATTACAACCAGAAGTCAAAAAAATGATGCAAATTTGTGAGTTGTTTCAAAACAGCCAGGGTGAGCCACACCAGACAGATGGAGAGACCTGTAACACAAAAGATGAGGTATACTTGAAAAAAAGGAATAGTTGAAGTCTTGTGAGAAAGGGGAAAATTTGCCTTGCTAACTCCAGCAGGACAATGCATTTATTACAGCATATTCATTAAGCTTTCTAACCAACAAAACGGCAAACTGTCTTCTGACAAAAGTCTTGTCAATAATAGGAAGTTTTCCAGATACTGTGTCCCAGCTTCTCACTGTGCCTTCATGTTTCAGAACTGTCTACCTGAAAGAGATCTAGGACAAACAGCATAAACATTGTGAATTGTTTTATATAAAGATAGACAAGGAACAACAATTCATGAGAAAACTTGTCATTCAGTTTACTTTCCCCTCTATAGCTTGCATAAGGAAGTAAGTGTGTAACTGAAGTCATAAGTAATGTATTTGTTTGTTTGTTTTGATGTCTCTGCTTTTTCTTCTCCCAAGGTCATGGCTGCCTGAGGTTACAACTACAGAAAAAATAATATTGCTAGGAAGCCAGGAAATTGAAATCAATATCATACCTTTAGCAGTAGCTTATGGATCTCTGACTGATCCAAGTATCAGCTTGACAATGGGTCAATTACTAACTCCTAAATGGAGGCTGAAGCACAGCAATCCAGCTAGTGACATACTCCTATGGCTTCTAGCACCATTCTGAATTTAGTCCATAACTTGCCATATAGTATCTTATTCCTGCTATGAAGATGTGTTTGTGAGAAGTGAGAAGCAACAGGAAAAAATGTAGTTCAAACATACAAACATATACAGAGTGTGGACCTGTGAATATCAGTCTTCTCCTAAAGATACAAATGCTTTCCTGTCCAGAAAACTTATTAGAGTGATGTGCATATCCTGAAGTTGATTTAATAGTGACAAAGTCCTAGTAGTTTATAAGCTTAGAAACAGGACTGATCTTTGACATCCAATAATTGTACCCAGATCATATTGTTGTATGAATCACTCAGTAATTTCTTGCAATTAACTGCAGTGGAACGGAAATCCACTGCATTGCAAGGTTTTCATTCTTCCTGACATTTTCATAAATTTCATTTAAAGAAAATAGTACTAAAGAAAAGTGAAAATTTTTGAAAATTTGAGAACTCTGAAAATATGAACATGAAAAGTATGTGAAACTATGAAAGGACCATGAGGAACCAGATTTTGGTGAGTTTGTGTTTTGTGCTTTGGTTGTGTGTTTTGTTTTGTTTTCCTAAAACTGCAGGTTTCATAAGGCCAAATAGTCTTTTGCTTCCATAGACAATACATGGGAAATGCCTTAAAAATTGTAGCCCAGTATATCTTGTCCAAGTGGGGTTTTTTGCCCTTAAAGCCCCAGACAACTCCAAGCCAAAACAATAGAAATTTCTTCTATTCTGGTACAAATAAAACCTTTTCTACAGCACATCTGTACTGCTGGTGTTATTAGTACCTTACCCAATAATGTTAAGGTGAGGTAACAGACCTTTAGATATTTATTATTATTATTATTAGCTATTTTTTTCTGAATTGGTTTGATCTTGTGTGACTGTCCAAAAGTTAATACTTATTCTGAAGTATCTGAAGCACAGTTTTCTTTCATGCTACCTAAAGTTGCACAAAAGTTGATTTCAAGTGTGGTTCTCTCTCATTCCATGGCACAAAACAAGCCCAAGATATCATCAATAACCAATTTTTTCCTCTGCAGTATTCTGAACAGTCTGTTCTGCAGTAGTGTACTTTCAAGCTTTGACAGGAGATAAGAGAACAAGACTGGGGCATGCCTTGTTGTGAAACAATGCAGCTTGTTTTGGAAGGAGGCAAATCAATACAGCTATTTATTTAAGCCCACAGGGCAGTTTAAGCTAAAATGATTCACAGTGCAGGTTAGAGAGATCCTGCTTCCATTCTCTCTAGAGAAGACATTGCTGCTCTCTTTATTACAAAATCCTTATCTTGAAAAGTTTAAAATGCAGTAGCTTAAAAAAATCCAAGGGAAGGAGATACTTTGGCACTGCTATCTCTTAGTACAGAACTGCGAAGTTTAAAAGAAGATCAAGCAATAGAATATCTCTCTTCACACCTACAAGGAATGTTTGAGCTGTTTCAGAACAGGACTAGTGGTAACACAACTGGGAGAAGAACAAGTAACTTATGAAATTATTCATGTTCCAGAAATTAATATTTTGTCTATGTTTTTTTAATTTTTGTAAGGAATATGTTTTGTTTATATGTGTCTGTGGGCCTATAGCCTTAACATTGCCTTTTGGAGTTTAAACGCAGCACTGAAAGTTAAATTCTGACATCTTAGGTTCCACCTCAGTTCTTGGCTTTTTTACCCTTTTCTAGTTTAATTCAAGTAAAGGAAGTTATTATCAAGTGCTTTTGCTATCAGCATTATTCAGTATGAGTTCTGTGAGAGGCAACTCACAGCACAGTTTCCAGACCTTCAGGACCGGGGAACTCTCTGGTGTCTTTACAAAGCTTGTACAGCCTAGCTTCCTCTCAGGTTTGTACTCAGGTTTCTTCCTGGATGGCGTTTGGAATGCAACTACGGTACAACACAGAGCACATCTGCCCTGCAGTATAGACACAACTGCTCAAGGTCCACAAGACTTCTTGGCAGAGAAAGTGAGTACAGAGAAGCAGTCTTTTTGGATGCTGTTCAGCAAGTAATTAACCAAGGCAGCTCAGGCACCTTTTTGCTTGACACTTGATTTGCTCTTAGCTGACAACATGTAATCTCCTGCTGCAGAACTGTTTCCTCCAGCCAGAATTCCAGTTACAGTCCTCAGGTGAAACACTTGCATGGGATTCACTGCTGCTTCTTTCCTGCATCAGAAGCAGAAGGGAAGGCAGACAGAAAATTCTGAGAATTATTGCCTTTGCTTATGTCATCTCAGGAGTATCACCAGACTGACTGGTCTTTAATCTTCTGCAGGCCTTGCAGCAGTAAGGCAGTGGTCAGGATGTTGGAAAGCCTTTGGCAGATGTCTCTTTCATCTGAGGATGCCTACATTGCTAGACAGAGCTCAAGCTGTGCCCTGCAGTGGTTAAAATCTGACAATTGCAAGACTAAGCTGAACTATTTGCAGGTAGTAATCTCAGTCCTAAGAAAGGACGAATCAAGGAATGGAGGTGAGAGCTGGATTTGGCTTACTTGTACATCTCAGCTTCTTTATCTCTTGCTTCAACAGTTTGTAGGGTATTTTTTGTGCATTTCTTTTGCTGATGCCTCTGTCATGGGTTGCATTCCACATCTGTGAATCAGCAATGACAACAAATTTAACCAACAGTGTTAGAAACCAATAATGCTTCTCCAGGTTTGCATATGAAATGATTTTTTCCCTCCCCATCTTTACTCATTCATCTTAACAAAGCTTAGAAATTTTAAATTTTCCTAAGAAACCACCCCTCCTTGGATCTCATTGCTGGGTTCCTTTATCCTAATTTATCCTAACTTATTCATCAATATAACAGCATCTAAGGAGATAACTAGAAGTCCATTCTTTTCTATCCTGAATTAAAAAAAAGTATTATTTCAATAGTTCTCTGTGCTTGCACAGTTAATATCTGACTAAAATAGAGAGGAACTGCAGGACTGAAAAAGCGTTGTGGTGTTTGGAGGTATGACAGATGGCATCTTATAACCCTCATAACCCAACTTCTTTACCTTCTACATTCAGTTTTGAGTGGGAATGTCTCCACTTTTGACATTTTAAATGATAATATCAGAACAAATGTTCTAAAACACAGTTTACTCATTAATAAAGGAAAGAAGCATGCAACATCAGTTTTCAGCTCACCTCACAGCTGCAAAAGCAAATCATGAGTAATGGTATGCAAGATATATTCTGTGTGCCACAAAAAGGAGTAATTGCAAATGCCTTTGTGGTATGGCAGAAGTAGTTAATTTCATCACATTGTTTTAAAAAAATGAATCAAAGAGTAATCTAAATGTGTTCTATATTAATGTACAGAGGCTGCGGGAAGATAAGTAAGATACATAATGTTATCCATGTCCTAAGATGGAAACACTAATAAAAATATTCCAATGTGGTTTCTGCAACTAGGATGAGCTGAGTTAGCCACTTCAAAGTGTGTGCCATTCATATGCTGAAATGGGGTCTAATTTGAAAGCTGGATGGAAAAAGGTGTAATTTTAGTCTCTGCAGACTCTGCAACAGAGGGTACACCACAGAAGGCAGAGAAGAAGGGCTCCCACTGCTTCCTTGTTCTGCCAATCCTGAACAGGCCAGCCAGCACAACCATGTGGCAGAAGAGGGAAAGAGTTAGTTTCAGGAAACTAAACTGAGATGTCTTGCTTTGTAATTAACTGATAAATGGCTTAACATTAACAAATCCCTTTTCTGCACTTTTCCCAGGACAGCTGATGAAGCACTGTAATTGGTAAACATTTCCATACTTTTACAGTGTACTTCAATCACTGTACTCTGCATGCTTGGTTGTACCCAGTACATCTTCCTGAATAGTGTAAACTCATTTCATATTTTGCAATATGCATGTGAAAATTAATCCTGATATATATTGTCCTGTATTTCTCACCACTGTGCTTCATTTGCCATTGTTCTAGCTGGTTGCCAGGCCTTGCTACAAGCCTGTAAAGGTTTTGTGTGACCTACACCATTTTGTGCCATCTGTAAACTTTGTAATCTGACTTTTTGGACATCTATTTTGACCAAAAGACATCCTTTATAAATCTGCATTCTAAAATCAAAATGAATCAAATTTTGGAATACAAACAACTAGTTTCAGTTTTATAATAAATATCAAATTCTATTTCATGAATCTCAGGACTTAATAAACCTTGCTTGTGAAAACATTGCTCTAGACTGTTACACTCCTAAGATGGTTCCAAAAGACTAGAAAGTGAGCTTAACCATAGAATACAAGTTTGGAAAGGATCTCAAGGACTATTTGGTCCAGCCTTTCTTGGCAAACGCACAGTCTAGACCAGGGGGCTCAGCACCCTGTCCAGCTGAATCTTAAAAGTGTCCAGTGTTGGGGGATCCACCGTTTCTCTGTGGAGGAGATTATTGCAGTCGTTGGTTGTTTGCTTTGTGAAAAATTTTCCTCTTGTGTCCAGTTAGAACTTCCTCAAGTGTAACTTGTACCCATTATCCTTGTCTTTTCCATGTGACCCCCTTCAAAAAGGGAGTTTCCATCTTCTTTGTACCCACCCTTTAAATAGTAGAACATGGTGGTAAGTTCTCCACTGAGTCTTCTTTTCCCAAGGCTGAACAAACCCAGTTCTCTCAGCATTGAATCATTTCTGTGGCCTTTCTCTGCACTGTCTACAGCCTCCTTGAATATCAAGGACCAAAACTGAGCGCAGTATTCCAGATGTAGCCTGACAAACACTGGGTGGAGTGGGATAATGGCTTCTTTATCTCTGCAGGTGATGCCCTTGTTGATATAGCACAGCATCCCATTGTCTCTCTTTGCCACAGCTACACGCATGTCACTCACACTGAGTTTGATGTCCACCAGGACCCCTGGGTCCCTTTCCACAGAACTGTTCCCCTTCTGGGTAGACTCCAGCCTGTGCTGCACGGCTGGATTATGTTTTTCCAGGAGCAAGACCTTATGTTTCTCACTGTTGAACTTCATAAGGTTCTTGTTAGCCCATTTTTCCAGCCCATCCAGGGCTTCCTGCAGGGTGACTCTTTCTTCGAAAATATGCATTTCCCCACCCAGTTTGGTGTCACCAGCAGACTTATGAGGGTACATTTGATCTCATTGTCTGGATCACTTATAAAGAAAATCAACAGCTTTGAGCCCAATGTTGATCCCTGAAGGATCCCACTTGTGACAGGTTGCCACCTTGAAATGGAACTGGGTACAGCACATCAGCCATCTCCCCACTCACCCCACAGATTGCTTGTCTAGATTTTCACACATTGGTTTCTCTTGTAGGAAGCTGTGGGAAACTATGGAATGCCTTGGAGAAATCCAGACAGACAATGTTTGCTGCCCACTTCACATCAACTGACCATGTTTTTTTGTCTTAGAAGACAATCAGGTTTGACAAACATGATTTGCCCTTGGTGACTGTCTTGGATTTTCCCAGTTATGTGCTTCATCTGACTTGTGGCAGCCCACAGGAGGACTTGTATAACTTTCCCAGGGGCTGAAGTAAGACTGATGTGCCTATAATTTCCTGGAACTCCCTTAAGCCTGTCTTGTAGATGGGGGTGATATTAGTCTTCTTCCAGCCTTCTGGGATGTCTTCTAAGCTCTACAACTTCTCAAAGATTATGGAGATGATCCTTGCAATGGTGTCAGCTAGCTCTTTTAACACCTTTGGGTGGATGCTTTCAGCTCTTATAATAGTTCATATGCCCACTATTGTTCACTGGCCATGGGTTTGTGTTTGCATCAACCTGGATATTTTCTTCCAGTATTTGGGGTCCAGCAGTAGTGATAAAGACAAAGATGAAGAAAGCATTGAGAACCTCTGTCTTTTCAGCATTGTTGGTGGCTGGGTAATTCACTTCACCTGTTGAACCTCTTGAAAAACTCCCAGCACTTACTGGGTCCTTTATCTTCCACGGCATCTTCACACAAAATTTCTCCCAACTCAGCTCCGAGCTAGTTCAGGTTTGGTCTTCCAAAATCTTAAACCTTCAGTGTGCTCAGTGGGATCCCAAGCTCCACAATATTGTGATGATTGCAGTCAAGGCTATAACCAACCAATATATTACAAAGCATGTTTTCTCGGTTTTTGAGTAACAAGTCCAGCAGTGCCTCATTTTCTGTTGGCAAAGTTAATATTTTTTTAAGAGTAACCAGGCCTCTGTGTGTTCCAGGAACTTGATGAAATATGAGCTGTTGCATTGTCCTTTCAATAAATGTCTGAGTAATTGAAGTTGCCCATAAAAATCAGATTGTGTTGACCTGAAGCATGTTCAAGTGGCCTAAATATTGCTTTGTTGACCTTATCATCTTGGTTTTGAGGTCAATACCAGATGCCTACTGTAAGATCTCTCTTGAAGACTACTGCTCTGACCTTAACCTATGGGCATTTGATAGGGCTTCCACAATCACCACAGTTGACTTCTGTGCATTCCAGGTTCTACTTAATGACATAGAGTGTGACTCTTCCTCCACTTCTTCTTTGCCTGTCTTTACAAAACATCCTATAGCCACATATTGTGATCCTTCAGTCATGTGCATTGTCCTACCATGTGTTAAGTTATTCCTGATAGATATGGACAGAGTAAGGTAATGTCCCATTTCTTTAGTTTTCTGTAGAAGACAAGGAAGTTCCTTGCTTCTGTTTCAAAAGTGTTGCATACCACCAGTCTCTCATGAAGGCCCACCAGATGTGACTAGGCTTATGATTTTCATATGTGCTCAGCAAGAAGCACAGGATGGAAGGAAGGTTAGTCTAGTTAGATGGCAGAAAAGGCTGACAAACTGTGCTGGGAGATATACATGCATCAGAAGAAATTTAGGAAAGTTAATCAGAAATAATGTTTCATCTGACAGATTAATTATCTTAAAAACACAGCAATTTTTTTATTATTGAAGAGTAGTAATACTACAAAAATTGTTTGTGAGCTTTGGTATCTTGTCAGCAGGCAAAGTCATTTAAGAGTCCAGTAGCTGAGTGGAAATCCTTGCTAGGATTCCCAATCCCACCAGGCAAGCCAATGTTGCACAGACTTGACCTTTTCTTGGCAAGGAAAAAAAAAAAGGTGCTGAGGAAGAATCATCTGTGTGGTAGAATCTACTCTGCAGTTTCTCTGTGTGTTTTTGCTCTACCTATTTGACAGACAAAGGACATAATTTTACAGAGATGCTAACCCAGCATTACCTACAAACACACTTGTATTATACTGGAGGGGGAGAGTCGTGGGTCATGGAGGGAAAAAAAGACGTCAGTTCAGCCTGAGAAAGTCCTGTGTTGCTTACTATTGCTAACACTCAGAGGAGTAGGCTATAGAGGCTTACATCAGTTATGTCGGCCTTTAAAAGAACTGCAGTAAAAACATGAACTTAGTTGACTTCATCTGATATTACAGATATTAAGTCCTTAAGACTTTCTGTGGTAAACCTTAATACACCTTTTATGTCACTGTCTCATGGTCACATATGGACCAGATTGAGTTTGACAAATGTATACAAAGAATAACAGCTGACACTAATTTCATGTGCCTGATCACAGCCCCTGAAGTAATGGACTTGATAAAAGTATGCAGATCTCTGAACAAGTAAAGAGTTTAGATGAGGCTATACAGATCCTTTATCTATAACTGCTAGAAAACTGCAACAGTATTTAAGATACAGTGACTCCAGAGCCTAAAGGGATTTTTAATAAACCAAATTAGCACCCTAGTCTATCTGATCCAATTGTCCTGCAATCCCTCAAGCTGCTAGGTTCCCTCATGAAAACCATTCAATAAATACTACCAAAGACCCCTCTTCCCACCCTTGTGTACAATGTTGACCACATAGATCCTATGAACTTCCCTGAATTTCAGCTAATTGTAGAAAAGAAGTACAGTTAAACATGTTCTGAATAGGAATCTTTAAAAGCATGATAAAACCAAGTTGGTGAGTCCTCAGGGAATACACGGCAAAAGTTTGAAAAACATTTGAGTTAACATTTGGTGATGAAAGTGGTGGGCTAGGTTTTCCCCAGAGAGGCCACTACAGCCAGCAGCTGATTGTAGCTAACAGGAGACTGCAGCTGGGGCCTTTGCTTGCTGAGCTTGTAACAACCCTTCTCTGTAGGGTGGCAGGAATAAGAATAAGGCTAAGGTAATGGCACTTGTGCATGCCTGGTCTGCTTGCTCTGATTGACCAGAGCACTGATATCACTGTGACAGCTGCCTTCTCAACACTCTCCCCTTCCAGCAAATGGTGGACCAGTCTGTCAGCTGCATATGTATTCTTAATAGTGACATATTGGCAATTAAAGAATGATTCACATTTGTACTGTATATGGGTAAACAATTCATGAAATACACAAGCATGAAATTGCCCTGGTGCAATTCAGGGCAGCTTTAGCTAGATTTGTTTTCCCTTTTAAAAGAGGAAAAAGGAACACTGTGAATTCGAAATTACCACATTTGTTTTGATACTAGGAGTACATTTGTAATATTCACTAAGAAACTTGATCAAAGCAGAAATTCTGACTGATTAGCATTAATTGGTAACTAACCATTTATTAAAATAATAAATAATAAAATATGAAAAGACCCTAAATTTAACTACTAACTTTTGAAAACCTCAGCCATCAAGTCTATGTTTGTAATAAAAGTCTGAGGCATTAGTGCCAATATTCAATTCTAGATCATGGTCAGGCTGGTGGCTTGCTACCATTTGGCACATGAGGGGTTGTGAAGACAATAATAAAATATTTTTGTGAAAAGGAGAGTAAGTCAAACAACAGTTGTCATGCTAAGTCTGAACAAATCTCACATACACTCTTTAAGAAAACTTTTAATTTTTTTTTCTTTTTCTGAGGTGTTTTGATCTCCTATGGAGCTGGGGATTGGTGTGTAAAAGGTGGCATATGTACTCTGACACAAGGAAGAGACAGAAAGTGCTACTTTTTTTGTTCTGAATAAACACATGCTGAGATTAAAAGAAAATATTTTATAGATATTCTAAACTGAAACCAGATGAAGACAAAACTGGAACAACTACTTTTGTGGAGGAGATAGTTCCCACGCAGTAAGAACATCAATTTAAAGCTTTGTAGATCATTCTTCAGACATCATTCACAATTCAGGTAAATTCATCAAACCTCAGAGTCTAGATTCAGATTTACTTGAGTCTGTTTGCACTGCTAGCACCATTTGAACAATTCCTGAGCTCAGTTCTTTATTTTAATCACACTGCCCCTTTCTCTGCTCTCTACTAGTCTCATTCTCTAACCATCTGCCAATATGGAAAAACCCTACTCAGGACCACCATCTACAAAACGTGAGAAAGGAAAAAACAGTTTTAAGAGGGATCCCTATTCTTAGCTCCTTTTCCCCAAATATTTCCGTGGCTTCTTACTGTTACCATCACAGGAAAATTGTGCCATGTCATGGTGTCAGTGGCAGCAGCAGCAGTTAGTGGTATTGCTACTCCTGTGCTGTCACTCCACCTGTCAGCTGTTCTCTGCAGCAGGATGATGCTTGTCCTGACACTTTTTCTCATAGGAAAAAAAGCAGGAAGACCTTCTGCATCTTAGCTGGGGAATTAACAGAAATATTCTGGTCTATACATAGATTAGTGTCTATGCCTCAAGATGCCAATAGGAATATTTAGGAGGCCCTGCCTATAAATCATTACTTGCAGCTTCATTGGCTCACT
>JAWWEU010000091.1:22944154-22961964 GCA_035583155.1 Acropternis orthonyx
CACCGGGGCTGACCCTGCACTCAGCATCTGAGATCTGACGGGATCAGATGGCAGGGAGGCATTTAACTGCCCAGGGGGCGGTCCCTACTGAGACTCGAACTTCTGCTCTTGGGATTCAGAGTTCAGAGTGCTAACCATTACACCACGGGACCACCCATGTCAGTATTAACTTGTGTATTATTTGCTATCTGGCCAGATTTACATATCATCTGAAACTGCTCGGAGTAATTTTAGACAGATTGTTTTGCTCTTTTGAAGGTCCTTTATGCTACATACTAATGTTATGCTGTGCAGTGAAATCTGCAGGATGAAATTTTCTTCACCCAGTACTCTCCATAATGGGAAGTTCTTATGGCTGTCCCCCTGAGTGGTGTCCTTTCCTGCTCCCCTTTGCTCTCAGACAGCAATAATTTGTGCTGTCCTTTCCATGATTACACATTGTCTCCTCTCTTTTTGTAGTGGGCAGTCTCTGTGCAGACAGGTCACCACAATTACTCTCAGCTTTCCTGTTTGTGGAAGGGAATAAATTGTATTGCAGGTCTTTGGTCCTCTTGACTGGCACCTATCTCGTGATGAAAGAAGCCAGATCTTGAGCCAGGCTCATTGTCTGCTGTGAAGGCTGAACAACTGGGCTGGACCCAGGGATGGGTTGTAAGGGGCCAGTTTTGTGATCTAACCCTAATGCCACCCTGCCACTGAGGATTTCAGACATCTCATCTCTGCTGCCACCAACCCACACTGAAACCACATAGCCTCTGAAACCACTGCACCTCTCAGAGGGGACAACTTACAAGTAGGCCTCTTTCTCTTAAAGCTTTTAATTAAATGCCACACAAAAAGATCCCAAGCTGAAGCAAATTTTTTTCCTTAAGCATACTGGCACTCTGCAGGTAACAACAAAGGAGCTCTGGATTGCATAGTAGAGCTGCAATGAGGTTTGAAAGGGAAGTGTGCATAAAAGCAGTAAATCCTTGAGGGAGTGAACTTTGAGGTTGTAAGGGTAATAGCCACATGGAATTAACAAATCTGACCCACCCTGGACAAACCTAGCCATGAAAAAGGAAGGGTGTCCCTGGCTTACTCATACCTATCCCTCCTACCTAGAAACCTTCATATGGTGCAAGGTCGCTCTCATTTAAACTTCATTCGTATGACCCACTCACTTTGTTCCTTCTTTCCTCTAAGTTGTGTAGAATTAATTACTGTCCTTAGATGCCAAAATCAGAATTTTTCATTTAAATGGATAGTGGCTTGACAGCTGGAACTTAGATTTTGACACCTGTTGCAGCTTGCCTACCTGCACCTGCAGCTATTTGAGGCCTCCAGACCACTACTGAACTTCTTGTATTAACCAGGTTGCCAAAAGATTGGGGAGAGGGAGATTTTATTGTCCTCTCTGACATATTTTTTAGAAATATGCCCAGAAAACCTTAGAGAAAAAAACCAAAACAACCAAATAAAAGGGACTGAGTGACTTGTGTCATACAATCTACCGTTCTCTTTGTCTGTTTTGTTTTCTTTATTTTCTTTCACCAGTATGACTAACCTCACCACTTTCTGTTCAGCAGATGAACAAAATGCACACTGCTATATTCAGAGGCACCCACTCATTCCTTACAGCTTTTATGACAAAGCCGTCCCTCCACATGTCCATGTTGGCCTCTGACCCTGCACGTTTACTCAAGTAAACAAGCCAGATGACAGGAAAAAGTAGTAGGGTAAAGAAAACTTATCTGGAGGCCAAGAGTCAAGAAATCCTTCTTCACAAACCAGACTTAAAAGCAACAATTTCAACAAATGCCTTAGAACAAGTTCACAGCTAGAATGAAAGGGAGACAGAAAACAAATAAGCGAAAAAAAAAAAAAAAATTCCCAAACCAACTCTCTCCTTACATATTTTGTTTTCTGTATCACCAGCTACATTAGTAGTATAAACAAATAAAAATATGAACGATCATTAGAAAAGACAGACAGATGGACTGAGTTTTTAGGCAGAGGGGTGGAGGCGGACTTGCATTTGGAAATGAGCCTTAAAATCTGGAGTTTGAATATTGCAATGACCCCTGTAATATTTCTGACATCCCTCTCCCTTCACAGGGGCACTGTCAAAAGTCAAAGACTGAAGTTACTGCTGTTACTGTTGAGACTGTCACTCTCCCTTGCACAGAGGAAGAAGTTCAAATCAGGGAACACCAATGCGAGGCAGTTTTCTGCTACTAGTGATTGTGTCAGTGTTGTAGGCATTGCAGAAAAGAATAATGCAGAAAACAAGAGGAGCAAAGTTCAAGGAGAGGCACCTCTAATTGCACAGGAGGAGGCAGACATGTACAATAGTGTACCCTCCAGCCCCAGCTAGCAGACCCAGAACAAGATATCACTTCTACAGACAAGGCTTCCTCTGACATCAATTAGTTGTCATCCCAGCAGGTTTTCTCTTGCTGCGACTTGGTGGACAAGGTGAAAATGTGATCAATTCATTAAGCTTTCCAGTTCTAACCTAAAGTGAAGGCTGGTTCATCCCCTCAATCAACTTGTTTGCAGCCTTCAGTTTAAATCCAGTGTGTTTATCACTGTCTGGATGATCAGTGCTATTCTTTCCGGGTCCAAGAGATGATTTGGTTATCTAGATGTAGAAATAAATCTTGCTATGACATCCTTCATTTCTGGAGAATTATGGACAGATGGACCCATGAACAAAGGTCAGCACACTTCACGGTTTGAAAGCAGCCTTTATAACTAGTTCTCTGAAAAAGTTTTTTCTTGTAAGCCCCAGGGAACTTGACAGTACGCAGGTAAGTAGCCATTGATTTTTGGTTTGCTTTGCAGGCAGAGAGGCAGGAACATGCACAGCGGGACTGCCTTCCCAAGGCCAAACCACAAGCGTCACAGGAGCTCAGCAACTCTTCTCCCAAAGGCCTTTGCTGAGTCCTAAAACGCCCCATGGAGGAAGGGGAGCCACGAAAGTGATGCAGACTGCTTCCCATATAGCTGGCCATAGGCTACTTCTTTTGGTTTGTCTTAGGCCCTCCTGCTGCCACCTTTTTTTCCTGATGCTTTGTTCTGTAATCATAAATTGTCTCACTTCTACCAGCAATCTTTGTTCCAGAGCTAGCTATGAATATGACAAGACCAGGGGACCTTGTCCTGCAGCTAATCTATCCACCTACTTGTAGTTAATCTGTTTTCCCTGAACAACGTCATTAAGCCCTCTTGGTGTTCTGGCCCACAAACATATTGTTTCAAAAAGTAACTTCACCGGCAAGATCAATAAAGTAAGCAAAAGAGCACTCACAGTTATGTCTTTAAACTTTCCATATGCAGTATACTCACTCCATATGTTGGCATTTCCTTGGGTTAGCTCTGTTAAAGGAACGTGGAAGTGCATTTGAAATGCTAACTTTATCTCTTCCCCATTTTCTGTACACTTCTGTCTTTTATAAGCCTGCAACTGCACTCAGCGTCCTTTCTTAATTGATTACATAATGCAGCCTTCCTGCTTCTGAGCTTTTAAGATACACTTAAGATATGTGTTCAAGTTTTCCTCAAAATTAGAAAGGTTGGGAGCCTGTCTTTTTGAAAATGAAAACAGAGTTTCTCATGGAATTGTAACAACTTGGGCTGGATATTAAAACCAGGATCAGGTATCAGGGGACTTGAAATAGTAATGTTGCACTGCCAATACTCTGGCACCCCAAATCTCATCTGAAAACTAGAGCAGCTGCCAGCATAGTCAGCTGCCATCAGTGGAGCTCTGACAGAGGAGCATTAGGGACATAACACAGTGCTGATTCCAGCGTGAGAGTCAGGGTTCATTAACCCTTCATGGTAAGTCAGCCATGCTTTTTCTGGAGACAGAAACTCATGTAAGTTATTGCAGTCAGGCAACAGTGGCAAACCCTCACTGTGGCATCTGACTCAAAAGAAACTGGAGGGAATCTTGGGAAATGACCTTTTGACAGCGTGGAATAAAGATGTTAAGGCAAAGCTCTTTCAGGGTAAGTATTTTATTGTGCGGAAGGAAAGTTTACGTCCTGTTGGTAATTTGCATCTACTCCTTTTCAGATAGTCTTTTTGGTGCTGTTTTTTTTTATATTTTTACTCTAAGTAAATGAAAATGTACACCACCATACAACTTACTGTTTTGTCTGATATGAAACTTCTTATTTAGCCTTTGCTGAACAGTATTTCTGGTTACTTGACCACCAGTCAAAAGTTGTTATTGGGAATTTATTGCTTCCTTAGCTACAACAGGGCTAGGCATCAGTGTACAGAGCACTCCAGTGCTTACTTCCTCTTAAAATGTAAGTTATTTGCTAATGAATCTCCATGTCTTTTTAATTCTTGCAGAGACATGGAGAAGCTGAACTTGAAGGGGCTGGCCCTTGGTTCTGGGCAGTTTTGAACAGTTTCCTGAGTCATGCAGGTTAGGCTGTGACGTGGGAGGCTCTCTGCACAGGAGGTTTCTTCGTGGGGCTTGCCTGCTGCTTTTCAGGGAATTTCTGCTGTGTGTTGGCCTGTGCCCAGAGAAGTGCCTAAGCAAAGATGATAAGCCAGTTCTCCAGGCAGGAATTCTGGAACCATTGGGATGAACTTGTTCAGCAGAGCAGGAACTCTGAGCTTTTATCTGTTAGATGCTGTAAGGCGTGGGAGTGGGGAGAGCTGAACAGCGCTGAGGGAGGAGTGCATGTGGGTAGCTAGATTTGAAGGTAGTATAGAGAATGCTGTGTTTGATTGATTGAGAGGATCGATAATATGATTTTCTTCAAATATGGCAGTAAAAATTTAAATTACTATCTCAGCATTGAAATTGTTATCCCTGGGATAGTAACTACATCCTCCTAGGAGTAGTGAATCTCATAAGAATATGTGAAACTAAATACAGTTGGAAGTAAAAATCCTGATAAAAATAGAACCATCATGGGTATTTTACAATACTGCAGAAAACACTAATCAAGCTAAAATAAGGTGCCTGGAAACTTGAATGTTTCCCTAGTGGGAAAAGTGCCTAAACTACTCAGCCTTCCAATCCTCATATATAAAATTACACATGAAATTCTCATAATAAAATTAATAATTGATATGCCATAGTAGTTTTGCATCTTAAAACATTTGGCTGAGATTGACACAAATGGCTGTGACTAGGGAATGCTCAATGCTGCTAGAGCCTAACAGTTATTAGCTAAGTGGAAACATCACTCCTGGGTGTCCCCACACTTCTAAGCAGCCAAATACTACAAATAAATTAGTTTTCTTCTGTACGTTGAGCTATATTTGGAACAAGTTTATTTGCAGAATCTGCGGCTTCAGTTCAGTGTCCACTTATGAAAAATTAATAGAAGCTTTACACTCAATAGACATTTTAATAGCAAAAAGTTTCTTAGAAATAAAGCTGGTCAAAAATACCCACAAATGACCTATCTGAAAGTTTTTTTCACCTATCAATGTTTGAATAAATTCTGGTTCTTAAAACTTGCAAACTGGTATTTTAAATAATGGTAACCCATGGTCCTTCCAATAATCTGAACATTGTAGTAGAGATCTTGCAGGACTGGGAGCTGCTGTTTGTTCTGCACGTATTGTTAGTGGGTGGGTTTTTTTGGTGTAACGCTCATTTATCACAAGGTTAATGCCTTGGGCCTTTGACCTTCAAAGGCTCTAGATTGTCTTTTGATGTATGACGGATCAACACTTGCAAGGTTGTGGTACCTCCCTGAAACTGTTGGGTCAACAACTGTTACAAGTTTAGAAATTGCTGTTTTATTCCTTGTCCTTTTTATGTAGCCATATCATAGAAGTGAAGAGCACAGCTAAGGCCATTTTATTTCCCTGTTCTTATTGACCTCTTTGAAATATGGACAGTGAAGAGCTGGGACCCTTTGTACACTGCCAACAATACAGGCTGCTGGCAGCAAACATGAATTGCATAGGGCACCTGCCTTTTGTACACTGGTCATGTCTGAACAGAATACTGGTACATTTTTTTGGTACATTTCCAGCAGAGCATCTTCAAAAGCACATATTTGGCCAGTACAGCTCTGCATGATGCATTGCTTTTGATGCAGTGTCTGGAGTAAGAAAAGAGAGGAGGGAGCAATATGCTTCAGTTTTACTGACCACCAGGCTGATCAGGAAACTGTAAATTGCTAGGGAAGAAACAGAAGATGAAGAATTCATATCTTAGTGCTATCCCAAAGCTTGACAGTGTTCTCTGCTGGTTTTCATTTCTGCAAATGCTCCTGATCTGTGCTTTAGGTTTCTCATCTCACATATTTTTCACCCTAAGACCTGAACAAATCGTGACATTTAAGGAAAAAGAAAAGGTTAGAATCTGTTTTAATGTTGTCTGAGCCCTGGAGTCCTGGTGTTTCAGGTTTTCTTTCACAAACATGAAAGTCAGAGGCTTAACTTAGTGAAATGAGATTCCTTATTCCTTTGCTTCATAAAATGTAGAGTTTATTTTTTCTTTTTCTTCTAGATGTATTTGCAAAGTGAATACTCATTTCATACTTCTTTGTGTAGAAAGTGCGAGAGAATGTACAGACTTTAATGAGACCAGGGAATTTTTCCTATGTGCTTAATATATCATGCACTTATCAGGCACTGGTTCTTGTAAGACACTATGCCAAATAAGTGATGTGATTTATATTGCTTCTGTATCATAACTTCACTGCAAGGAAAAAAGATTGTTCCTTAATTTTGTTAAAAGTCTTCTGTTCAGGGTAATAGTAGACAACAAAGAATGTATGAAGCAAGAAATACTCCACTCTGTCCCAGACAAATGTGTGTTTCCAAGAGCAGAGGATTTGGTTGTTGTCCTGTTCTTCAATTTGCAATTTACTGTAACTACTGTGTCTTCTTCAGCAGATCTGTTTAATCAGATCTTCCCCATCTGTTAACTGCAAAATTCTTTATTCTTGTCCAGGTATGAACTTCACATTAGTCTTATTCCATCAGATCTGTTCTGCAATTTCTCAAGATAATTTTGATTTCTGATTCAGTTTTGTTCAAAGTATATGTAGTCCTTCTCAGCTCTTTGAATTTAATGATCACATTGAATTTTAAAAAATGCATAATATCAAATATAAACCTGCAGAAGATTCAATTCTTCCTTCACATTTTATAGTGCACCACTGATAACTAGCTATCTACAGTCTGTCCGAAAGTTTTACTTGCTCCTACAGTAGTTTCATATTAGCCATGATTTGCTTTCTTGTTTCTAGAAAGATCTCATGTCAACATTTGTTCCCAGAAAGGTCTCATATTAATGAACTGTAATGGTTTAAGACCAGATGGAAATTAAACACCAAGCAGGACATGTTCAACCCCTCTCTCAGCCCCCCACTCCAGTGGAATTTGGAGTAGAATCAAAGTAAAACTTGCAGGTTGAGATAAGAACAGTTTAATTATCAAAACCAAAGTAAAATACAGCAATAATGGTAAAGGATAATAACAATGATAGTAAAAGGGGAAATGAAAAAACCAAACAAGTGATGCACAGTACAACTGCTCATCACCCACTGATTGATGCCAGACCCTCTTTCCCAAACCCATAATGACCCTTCTTCCAGGTAACTCCCCTCAGTTTCTATACTGGGCATGACGTTCTGTGGAGTGGAATATCCCTTTGATCTGTTTGGGTCACCTGTCCCAGCTATGCTCCCTCCTAGCTTCTTTTGTGTACCTCCTCACTGGCAGAACATGAGACAAGAAAAAAAGAAGTACCTGATTTAGGATAGACATGGCCTAGCAAAAAAACCCAAAACATCAGTGTGTTATCAACACCATTCTCATTCTGAATCCAAACCAGAACACTGTAACAGCTACTGAGTAGAAATTAACTCTACCACAGCTGAAAGCAAGACATGAAGGTAACAGCTAACACCTATATTTTCTCTTCTATGAGGGATATTCCTCTACTGTAAAAGGAAAATACTCTTATCTGAGAAGATCTGTTTTCAACAAATGCACATTGGATGTTATTCATACCTTTGTTTCCTTCTAGTTGTTTTGTTTGAATTTAATTTTGTGTTATTTCTTTGAAACATTTTTCAAGAATGTTAATAAAACTGAAATTCCATGGCTTGTCTTTTCCTCTTGCACCTATTAATAATGGTAGGCACTGTATCTGCCTGTTTTCAATCCTTTTAAATCTTCCTTGACCTCCATGGTTTCTTAAAAATCACTAAATCACTACATAACCTGAAAATATTTTCTTCATTGGGATCAACAAATTTGTAAACATAGTTTATTTAAACTTCATCCAAAGTATTCTTAGTGTTGTTCTCTTATACTTTGTCACTGGTGTTGATGCTGATAGCAAAATTATCATAACTAAACTATAAAATGAAACTAAGCTTTGAAAGTCACTCATAAAGACTTTAATAAAATTATAAGGAAAATTCATCGAGTGACAAACCAGGAATGCTGGTCTGCTGGTAATGTTCTCAAAGTCTTCTTATTTGTTTATTTCTTCACTAAAACCTCTCAGAGTTATTAGGCCTTGGCTTAATGAGTAATGTATCCTCTCACTAAGAATTTATAGAATCATAGAATTATTAATGTTGGAAAAGACGTTTAAGAGCATCAAATCTAACCATTTACCTAACACTACCATGCTGCCACTAAATCAGGTACTCGAAATACCTGCATTACCCCTTCATCTTCTTTCAGTGATTTTTCTTCACTGATCCTCTGTGATTTGAAAATGGTTAAGGTGTAGATTGCCCTTAACAACACTAAAAATTTCTAATGTTTAATACCAGAATGCTTTTCATGCATAATGCAATCCAAATCGTGGCTTTGGTATGGTCTCTGGAAGTCCAAATCTTTCTTTGAAGTAAAAAGAAGGGCTGGCAGCTCAAAGCCCTTGAGTTAATGTTGATAATTTTTACAGGCAGAGTTTGTACAGAAATCATGCAGTATACTGTAAATGACCGATTTCTAATACTGAATGAAACTGCAAAATTTTCATGAAGCTCATATATGGAACACTGTGTTTGTAAAACAGCATGCTTGTAAGTTTTCCTTGGTCTTTAGATTTCTATGGATAGGTGGCTTAATTATTTTGGGGCCCTGAAGCAAAATTATTTTCAGTAGTGAATAATTTTAAGCTGGAATGATCACTCCAAAGAATGTAACAAGCAGATGCAAAAGCCACAACAATATTTTTATTAGAATTTGGAAAGTTTACATTTTCTTCTTGGTTTTGATTGCCTGTCACCTTTAATTTATTCACTTTGGGAAACAGAGCAGAATCTGTGAATGGTAAAGAAGCAGAGTATTTTCAATGCAGTGTTTTGTCAGAATTAATGCAAGACAATGCTCTTCATGTTATGCCTGAGAATAATTATGGTTGGTTATGCAGAACCACTTCTCCAAGCCATTCGTTGAAGGATTTTTCTCTTCTTACTTGTGGTCACGCTTTTTTTGTATTTTATAAATCTCTGCTCTTGTGACACCCCACCTGCAGTGCTGTATCCAGCTCTGAGGTCACAACACAAGAAAGATGTGGACCTGTTGGAGAAAGTCAGAAGAGCCACTAAGTTGCTCAGAGGGCTGGAGAACCTCTCCTTTCCTATGAAGACAGGCTGAAAGGGTTGGGGCTGTTTAGCCTGGAGAAGGGAAGCTCCAGAGAGACCTTATAGAATCTTTCAGTACCTAAAGGAGCCTTACAGGAAGGCTGAAAACTGACTTTTCAAAAGGGCACATAGTAATAGGGCAAGAGAGAATGGCCTTAAACTGACGAAAGGTAGATTCAGACTAGTTACTAGGAAGAAATTCTTTACTGTGAGGGTGGTGAGGCACTGTAATAAGTTGCCCAGAGAGGCTGTGGGCTCCCCATTCCTGGAGGTGTTCAAGACAAGGCTGGATGGAGCTCTGAGTAACCTCAACTAGTGGAATGATTCTGTATAAGGTAATTCAGCTCTTTGATCAGCTGAAATTAAAATGGTTTTATATTAATTGCAAGAGGGCAATGGGGCTCCTCTGTGTGAGAGAAAGTATTGAATCCCACCTTGTGCTGTGATGAAGGCTGTGTAAATGGGTCTTTTTTTTTTTTTCTTCCCAGAAGAAATTATTTAGTATAAAAAATTATATCTGTAGTAGAAAGTAAACATTCACACAAAGCCAGACCCTTTCCCTCTTGCCCATTTATTTTCAGCCTCTCCTATATGAAAAGCAGCTCCATTTGTCTCACTTGCACTGCAAGGACAGAGGGCTGAGGGTCTGTCAGCAAAGCCACTTTTCAGACTCGGTACCAATAAACCACAAGGAACCAACAACACTTTTTCACTGCAGAGGTGGGGAGTGTGCCCTCTTCACTTTCCTTGTGTTACAGATGACTGTGGGTGTAATTCTTATATGAGTGTTTCTCGCCTAACTCAACAAAAAAGTCACTGAACCTAAACTTGCAATCAGGAAAAAAACCCAGAAAACAGCTGGTATTAACATGAAGTGATGAGAAGCAGTTTAACTGCAAAAGTGTAAAAGGTGCTGAAAAAGGGAAACTGTCCCTTTGACAGGACCTGAGAGAAAATAAAAAAATCCTTCCATAGTCTGGTCCAATTTAGACTGTGAATCACCAGATTCATGTACAGTTTTTCAAACCAGGAGAGACAATACTTTTCCATGTTATCTCATTGGTGATTAAGATACTTATGCTGACTATAGAGAGGCAAAAGTTGGCAGTTTTCATTCAGTTATGCCATTTACACCTTGAGGTTCTTGTCCCATGTTTAGTTAAATAAGGTTTATAGTTTCACTAAACTAATATTTTCACTCAAATTTCTGTAACAGCTGAGTGGGATTCCCCTAGGTGCCAGCATTTATTCCAATTCCTGGGGGGGGGAATGCCCTTCCCCCTGCCCTCCCTCACCAGATGGTTTCCCAGGAACCCAAGAAGGCCATACAGAGACTACTGGAGAGGGAGAGGAAAAAGAGGGTTTATTACAGTTGGGTACACAGATATATGGGTTAGGATAACTTTAATATGACCAATAGGATGAAAGGGGACCAGGACTAAAACCAATGAGCTAGGGTTTTACAAGGACCAATGAGGAAGTGTTTTAGAAATCCCTTTTCAGAACTCTTTAAGATACTGCAGGGGTTTGGGGGAAGGGAGGATACAAGGACAGTAAAATTACAAATCCACTTGTAAAATGTATTCATACTACAGTAAAAGTTTCAGTTTCGAGAGCATTTGCATTTGTCTCTTCATTCTCATTGATATTCCATCTTTGGCAAGATTTTTTCCATTCCTTAAAGTGTTTGTCTATTACTACAAATTTCATTTGCATTCAAAGTTTTGAAGTACAAAAGGAAAGCATAGCTACAGAGGGACCAAGGAAAAGAAGTTTCCTTGACAAATTTCATCTGTGCTTAGCTAGAAAGGATAGAATGGCTGTTTCTACATAACATTATGGATGTTTAAATTTGTGCTAGTTGTTTATGATCCATGAGAACCATTGGACCTTGGTAGGATATGTGGAGTTCAAGTATAAAGTAGCTGTAACTATCTTCCCTCCAGTCAGCAATCTAGAAGACAGAATGTTTATTGAATAATATGTGGAGAAATAGTGAAGGAGAAAGCAGCAGAGGGAACAACAACATCAGCAAATGTGACAACACCAGCACGACTTACAGCCTTAGTGAATATCTTAGAAATTTTGAAAGTCACAGAATTTTATTCAACAGGCATTGAGTTGATAACTTGCTTCTGGCCAGAACAGAGTTAATTTTTGCAGTAGCCAGGAGGGGCATGGCCAGGACATGAGGGTTATTCTATACCACCTCATGTCATTGCTGGCAAGGCAGGTCCCTTCTGGATAAGTAAGCGTGTGGAAGTGAACAGCAGGGTAGTCCTTTTTTTGTGGTGACCAACTGTGTGTGAATCTTGTACACTATATTATTGATATTATTGCTGTTACTGTTTCCTTTTCTTATCTCATTGAGTTTTCCAGTAAATTGCTCTTATTTCAACCCATAATCTTTATCTTTTGTGCTTTCAATTCTCAACTCCATCCCACTGCAGGGGAACAAGGGGAGGCAGAATGGGAGTAAATGAGTACAGTGTGATTTGGAGTGTTTCAGTGGGAACACTAAATTGGGGAATACCATTCGTAAACCATGACAGTTGGACTTGATGATCCTTATGGGTCACTTCTGCCTCAAGGTCTTCTATAACTATATGATAAAAAAATCCTAAAGTATATTTAATTGTCAAGGAAACCCCTCTTTTATTGTAAGGAAACCTTAGTTTTCCAGGCAGAGAACAATGTTATTGTGTTGGACCAAAGCAAATAAATATGATTTTTGGTTTCTTACTTCTTGGAAAATGCTTGCCTAATTTGCCCTGATATTAAAATATAAAACCAAAATATTTCCTTTGGAAGGTCTTAAGTCTTTATGTTAGCCCAAATTCAATAAATGTGAGCAAGTCTCTCTCTCTCTCTCTCTCTCTCTCTCTCTCACACACACACACACACACACACACACACATATATATGTATCTCTATATATGTATATATATGAAACATTCAATCAAGTGCAAGTGTTTCTTATAGCAGCACTGTATTTTAAGAAGTTGTATTATTAACTTTGATTTGCTAACAGAGTGGCATTTTTTCTGTTATGGAATCATAGAAATTGAGAAATCAAATCCTTTCCTTCCCATCTTATTCCCTCTAAGTAAGAAAGGAGCAGTATAAGGTGCATAAAGTCCAGGCAAGGGGTAAAGAAGTGCAGATGTTTTAATAATCTTGAAAACCTGGAACATTTAAATATGCGTGGGAGGAAGGAGGGAAAGGACAAAAGGTGTGTGGTAGAAAAGGCATATTCCTTTGCTATATTGTTTTTCTAAAAATTATTTTAGTTTTTCTCTATTCTCCTCCTGAAGTTTTCATGAGAATTATCAAAATTCTTCATAAACTCAGTACAAGTTTTATTCATAATGCAACTCAGTACAACTGCAACAAAGGGGAATCCTCACTCTTCATCACACCAATAAATGAAAAGCACAATTGTCTGGTGGAGTTATTTGTTTTCCCATGAAACCTGTGGAGTATATTGGGCAAATACTGCCTAGTGGATTGTCATTTTATTTGGAGATTTTCCATTATTCCTTCTTTTATGCAAATGAACTTTTTATTATAACATCTGATTTTTCTGCTTTACGCAACGGCAATCCCTTATCGGGGTGGAAGATACTGAAATACTGAAACATTTTTTTCCTAGGAATAAGCAATACAGCAATTGTGTAATATAATTTTCTTCTATTTGTCTCTTTTCTACAAAATGTCTGTGATTTCACACTATTTCTTTATTTTGTCTTGTTTGCACTGCTGCTTGCTCAGTTTCCATTGAATTTCACAAGCTATTTTTTAATGGCAATGGCAAATTCTGTAAAAAAAGGAAATTACACACTGTCTTATATTGTAGTGACAAGGATTTTGTGTCTCTTTCCAACATATTTTAGAAATCAAGGTGTTATAAATTGATAAAAATTTACAGAGGTTTTAGTAATATTAAATATTGCTTAACTGCATGACTACATCAATGTCTACCACCTACTCAGTAACAAAAATTTTCCGTCTATGCAAAGTCATTTGCTTTTCCTTACCTCTCTTTTTGATGTCCTTTCTTGGGTGAAGATTGATTAGAATCTCCTGGTTCTTCTTTTTTGTTTGTTAGTTTGAGTTTTTGCATTTGTTTGTTTTCTAGAAAACATGGACAGTGCTTATCACCTGTTTCCTTCATTGAATTTGATAGACGATATATACCTAGATGACAAAAATCAGGACCCCTTTTGTCAGTGAACGGACCCTTTGATAGCTGTGTGGCTGAGAGGCAAGTGGTCTGGGACTGCCCTGTCACTTCTTGTCACAAACACTTTAAGTAAGCAGAGGATGCATATTAGATTTATAATTTATGTAGGATGCTCTTTCCACCCCAGACTTTTATGCATATTACAAGAGCAGAGAGTTTATTTTTAACTTGCCTGGGTCACATTGAAACTAGGTTAGTATAATCTCGATGACATTATCAAAATATTTTAGTAATGACATAATTTTTAGAGTAGTGTGAATAAATGAGCTTAATGATTGGAAAAAATGTTGGCTTAGTGTTTATTTAATTGTGTTATTTTTATGTTAATATAAATTAATAAAAAATGTTAAGTTTTCAAGTGAATCTGAGTCTTGCACTGTTTGTTCTTTTGTATCTCAGCATTGCATAATGCTGCTGAATTATGCTGTTTAAATATGAAAAAATTTGCAAAAAATCAAACTATGTAGCTTTACAGTATTGTTTTCACTTGAACAGAAATGGCTTTTACATACTAAAGCAGATACTTGTAATGGAACAAGGAGAAGGGGCCGAATGTACACCATAAATGTGAGTATACCAATCACCTTAAACCGTTGCTCTCTATGGTCTGCATAGCAAGCACATTAAAAAAATATGAAATTGCTGCCTTACTGTGCTTTATTCAATGACATTTAGCAATACTGCAAAATCAGGCAATGTCCTTTCTAGCAATGTTATGAGGAGAGAAGCAGAGATGCAGAATTCAAATGGCAAACAGCCAGTCTTCCTAGTTTTTAATTTTATGTTGATTATTTGCATAAGATATATTTGTAGCATTCACCCTTCTGAGTCTATAACTGTATATCTGGGGAAGCAGGTTATCCTGTATCTGCCTACTACAGGGCTATGACACCTTTTCCTGTAGCATATGGTGTTATGAGCTACTATCATGGACAGGATATTGGACCCGAAGCACAGGTCTTGTGTGAAATTGAACTTTGTGTGAGGATGTGCACAAAATTAAGAGGTGGTTTTTGGTATGACAAATATTACTGCAAATTTGTCTCTGTAGAATCTTTCTCAGGTAAAGTGTAATAACGGTGTTTTCTTCTAATGACTTTGAGTGCGCACACAATTTCTTTTCCCTCCTAATGAGAGCAACCATTTACTTCTACCTTTTGTACTGATGCCAGTTTCTACTGTGCTGTTCATTTAGTGGTGTTGAATTCCCAGTTTATGTCAATTTTTTCCGTTGAATTTTATGCAGACTGAAAAAAAAAATCTGCAGGTCTGTTTTCTCATAAAATGAGAAAAAATATGTATCTGTTCATATAATTAAAACTTGTTGTTAAAAGTTAGAAAAATTCTTACGTTTAAAATTGGAGAAATACTTTGAAAACTCTCTGTAATGTATTTTTTTGATTATCAAAGATTAGTTGGCACTAGTACTTGCTTCTTATACAAAGCTGTAATATACCAGCATCTACTACTTAACTATTTTTGCTAAATTCCAATGGGAAAAAGCAAAATAGTGGTCCTAAGCACATATCAATTTCAGAAACTATGTATCAATGTGCATAAAATATTTTGTATATGTGCGTATATGGGCATATAAATATAAATGTTTTTCAGCTTGTATGTGTTTCTCCATTCATACATACAGAAAAAAATGAAGTTCACACCTCTTTCATGTTGTTGATGACTGCTGGTATCTCTAAGTGTCCTGTTTTGCAGAGATTTTCAGACCACTCAGTACTTCTGAAGAGTTGATTGTACACAGTATGCCAGATTAAGTGGAAAATCTGCATTTTAAGTTTGGGAATTTTGAAAACAAGGGTTCAGACACTATATATATACCAGTTTATTTATTTTCTTCTATCATGTATGCATATAGATATCCTGCTTTTGAAGACAATGTACTTCTATTTTATATTTCTTCAGGCTTTCTCATCCCATTGATACAATTTCAGGGACATCAGTTCAAGGCAGTTTCTGTATAACATTGCTTCAGACATTGCTTATAAAATAAGTCAAACTACTTTTCATTCTGGGTGAAAAGTAAAAATGCAAGCACTAAATAGAGAATGCTCTTTGGTCAGTGCTGCAGAATTAGAAACATAGAATCATTAAGACTCAAAAAGAACTCTGAGATCCTTCAGTTCAACCATTAACATAGCACCACCCTATTCACGACAAAACCATGTCTCCAGGTGGCACACTCCTTTTGAACATTTCCAGGGATTGGTAGGTTTTCCCACTTCCCTGGGAAATCTATTCCATTTTTTTAATTCTTTCAGTGAAGAATTTTTTTTTCCAGATATCTGACCTAAAACTTCTCTGTCACAACTTGTGGTTGTTTCCTCTCATCCTGTCACTTCTTACTTGGGAGAAGAAACAGACCCCACTACGCTACAACCTCCTATCAGGTAGTTGTAGAAAGGAATAAAGCTCCCTCTCTGCTTATTTTTCTCCAGACTAAACAATCCCAACTCTCTCAGCCACTCCTCATAAAACTTATGCTCCAGACCCTTCTCCAGCTCCTTTTCCATTCTCTGGACATGCTCCAGCACCTCAATGTCTTTTCTGTAGTGGAGGGCCCAGAACTGGACACAGGACTTGAGGTGTGGCCTTATCAGTGTTGAGTACAGGGGGGACAATCGCATTCTCTCTGCCCCAAGACTGTAGCACTGCACAGACTTGTTGTGACTTAAATGCAGGACCCAGCAACTGATCTTGTTGGACCTCATAGGATTGGATCTCAACCACACACTGCTACAGACTGCAGACTGAAGGATCTTGCTAATACACTGTCTCTCAAACAGTGAAATGACATGCCCAGTCTTATCTCCTGTGGTTCTGATTTTGTCCTCGTCCCTCTTCAAATCTAAAGCTCTCTCAATGAACCCAGATAACTCCTGACCAAGGATTCTTTTACCTCATTGAGACAGGTGTACCCCATCTGTTGCCAGCGAGTCTGGTGTTGTGTAAACCAACCCACAGTCAAAACTTTCCAATTCTACTGATGACCCCAAGCTCAGAGTCAGATACTAAGCTATGCAATTTTCTTGGTTCTAACCCCATCATTGCCTGTAACTGGCAGGATAGAGGAAAACACACCCTGTGTTCCAGATCCCTGAAGCAGTCGCCTCAAGGCCTGGCAGTCCCTCTTGACAGTCTTCAGACATGTTGGAACTTCATCGCTTCACATTTGACAAACAGTAATGGATAATAATTAGAGGCATGTACCAGCCTGAAGAGTTTCTCTTGGTAAAAACCTTCACCCGGGCCCTAGGGAGGCAGTAGATTTCCCTGCGGATTGGGTCCCACTGGCATATTGGGCTGGACCCTTTTTTCTCCTCATAAGGGACTTACGCATGACAATAACACTTCTTTTTTTCTTCATTTAGCTGGGGGTAGACTAACTTGCTCTATACAACCTCTACAGCCTGGATGCACCTTTGTCCACACTGCCCTTTGCCTGGCTCCAAAGTTCCATGTGTATTGTAAAAGGGCACCATGGAGTCTGAAAGGGGATTTGTTTGCTTGCTGAGCAGAATTCTGATTCACTGTGGATTTGTTGACCTTTCCTCATGTCCCCACACTCCTCAGGCCCCCTCCTTCTGCCTGGTGTTGGAGAAGGTAGGAAGGAGACCCCTCAGTTCTTGTGATGCAACTGGCTGATGCATTTGCCTCAGGGATGGTAAGGAGTGGCTCCACCTGTCAGTCTCCTCTGGGTCCCTGATGATTCTTAGCCTTTCTACCTCTCTTAGTTCTGCCACCAGGCTCAGTAGATCATTCAGCTGGTTGCACCTGACACAGCTGTAGTCCCCACTGACATCCAATACCAGTGCCAAGCTCTGGTACTCCCTGCAGCCTGACACCAATGCAGAGAGCTGCATGTTTTTGTGGCAGCTCCACCTGTGTAGCCAGATGCCTTCTGGTGAGTGCAGAGGTAATGGCACCCACCAAGTGTATCCCATAGCTGAGTTCCTTCCAGAAGCATGGTGACC
>JAWWEU010000091.1:22961974-22981023 GCA_035583155.1 Acropternis orthonyx
ATATAGCTCTACTAAGAATTTGCCTCCACTAAGAACCCACAGACTAGAAGGAATCAGAGACTGTAAATCCAAGTTTAGCACGAGCCTCCTTTTGTACTGTTCCACAGTTATTTGTGTTGCAGCCATTCTGATTCCCGTTGTAGATCTCTCCTATTTTTTTTAATAAGTGATGTTATCACAAGAAAGGCTGTCGCTCAGGAGTGCATATAGAGGGAAGGCTTGTAACTCTTCATTAATTTTCTTTCTCTTTAAAACTCCAAGCACAGTCAAACCTGTCAATAAAATCTATCTGGAATACTGTGAATTGTTCTCTTTTCTCTGCAGCAGTCAAAACACTGTCAATACTGAGGTGATGTGACATCAAAATATGTTTGAAAGCCTTGTGAATACCAATCTTTTCAGATGGGGGGCTCTTTGAAATGAAGTTTCTATCAAAAATCCAATTTGAACTCTTCCTTTTGCTTTGAATTACACAGAAGACATCTTTGAAGAACATGACCTGCTTTACATCACTCAAAGGCAAAATAAAAGAGAAAATTTTTCTTTTCATGTGACCCTATGGGAGATGTACTTCTTTAGTACATGTGACCTGGTACTAATACAGGAGATGACAAATAAATGGAGTGACATAATTCATAACTGGTGATTAAACAATTCCTAGGGACTCACAAAATAGTTCTGCAGAATATGAAAATGGAAACTAGGAAATAATTGGAACCATTTATTCTCCCCTATACTTAGTTAATTTTGCTCCTGAACATGTTATTCCACATCTAGGTTTTTACAGTGCTTTAAATATTAACTGTGCTGTTTATTGGTACTTAGTATGATTTTGATGATTGATTTATGTCTAAACATATAGTGAAATCATTATTATGTTACAATCGTGTTAATGATGTTTCACTCACAGACACTTTACATTGATAGTTTAAAGACATTAATGTAGTACATCCATGCACTGTACTTTTATGATAGCCTCGTTTATCATAACCAGGTGACCTGGAAGGTGAGGTGGGCCAGGGCAGTGACAGACATGAATATCAGAAGTCCTGACTCTTGGGCACTGTCTCTAACCATGAGATTCAGCCACTTATGATTTTCTGTGGACAGTAAATGTCTTATTACACCCGTGACCTGACAAGAGAATTAATTGTGAGATAAAGGTTTAACTTATAGCTAATAAAAAATAGATATCCTAATAAAAAAAAAGTGATTACAGCATCTTTGATGGGGTTAACAATACTGCATTTTGAACTTTACAATAAGACTGGCATTGTTACTTGCTTTATTCTTAGTTGGAGATATCTGCTATATGCAATGGAACTGTGCAGTGGCAAAGAAAGTGGCAGGGGATTATTTTACAAATAGTCAAGCTTTTTCTGTATTTAGAGTTTGCTATTTGAGCTATGATGAACTTCCACCTGAACACAAGACAAAAGTTAATCTCTCCACCCTGATCTTTGGTATACCAAACTTGTACTTCCAGAATAAAATGTATAAATTCCTTTCTCTTTGAATAAGAGCAATTTGCATTATATTTTTCTGTGTTGCATTCTAAATCATAGATTTCCTGTCACAAGTTCTTTATATTTGTGGTGTGTAATATGTTGAGCTGTAAGTAGTGCCTAGTGTTTTTTATGCTGATTTGCTGAATATTTTCAAACAACGTACATATGAAAAGATACACTTTTTTCTCCAATTACAGCTCAGTACTGAAGTTTTGAAAGAATTACTCACTGCATTGCTTAGGGAGTTAGTCACAATAATATCAAAACTAAAGGAACACCCAATAATACAGTTGAAGGAAAAAGGGCTATATGAGATTTATTGACCTATTTAAGAAATGTGATCCATAAAGAAATATGATAATTTATTATAATAAATCAATAAAATGATTCAGTTGCTCAGCTCAGGTCTCAGATCTTTAAGAGGAGGAGGGAGAGGCAGAGCATAAGGCAGAAAGATCTTTATATTATTATGAAGGTGGAGAATGCCAGAGTGATTGTTTCCATGACCACAGTGTGTTTTTCTGCAGTCATTCTGAGAGAAGTCTTGCATAAAAATATTAAATCCTTTGGGACTCATTTTGTGCCTCTATGAAGTTTAATTCATTATACTCTTCCATTAACAGTTTCTGAATTTTTGGCTGCTTTGGTGGGCACATGCCATTGCCTTTCTCATTTAGTCAACAGAAGATACAGGATGCCTTATACCTTCATCCCATAGATCTATCTTCATACCCAACAATTACAGATCGAAGTATCTTTTCTAGGTATATGTCACTTTAAATATGCACGAATTAGGAAAACCCTAAACTCTTAAAGCTGTGATAAATCATTAACTAAGGGGTTTGAATGCATATGGAAACGCTTGATATTTGAACTCAGTTTTGTATATATGTTTTCAAGGTAAATAGAATTTTATTTCTTTTTCATAGTTTATTTTAATTGATTTTATTATATCTTATTTTGCTAATTTTTAAAATTATTATTTTGCTTGTCAGGAAACAAAACTTTAGCATAGCAATGAAACTCTGGCATTTGTGGAGTGTTTAGGCAACAATCAGATTTTTTTTGAGGAAAAACTATGCTGTCCTCAGTAGAGTCAATAGAGTCTGCCAATTGGGGAAGATTCTCAGTAGCACAAGAGGTGCTTTATAATACTAAATTTGTCCCTCAACACTTCTTTTCTACAGCACGCAGTACTTTAGGCTTCTACCTACCAAGTACTTACCTATGTACATATCTTAAATATGAATATGTCCATTGGGTTAAATGGAGCCATTCACATTCTCATTGTTGTGTGTCTGATTAAGTACATTGTGAAATTGAATCTTAGACTCAGCCAGGGTATCCTGGTGTTTCTCTAACTGAAACGGAGATTTAACCAGAAATGGGCTTACTGTGGTTTTCTTTTCTTCTTTCAACAGCTAGAAAAATGTGATTTAATTTTCCTTTGAAAAATAATAATTTAATTTTTGAGGGAGTAACATTACAGAAGCTCAAAATTCTGCTTGATTTTCCTTTACTTGTTTTAACTATGTGTGTGAAATGATCTACTTTTAATTATTAAATCAATTTAATTAAATTTATTAAATACAAAGGAAAACCCTCAAACTACAAGTGCATGTTGGACCAAAGTTAGACTAATGAATGTATGAGGGTACCTGATTTTCAGTCTAATTCAGTGGGAAATTACAGAGTCAACTGGTAAGTACACGTATTTCCACACAGAAGCAATAATTTATATGATATACAATAATAGTGTATACATTAAAGATATTAACAATGAACAGATTTTGTACATTCTTAGGAAGAGTCTTTAGTAGGTAATAGAATTTTCCCCAGGAAGAATTTAGACCTAACTATTTCTTCTGCTGTACTATGCATAATAATTTATATTTCTTGACAGCCACTCATCTTTCCATTCAAACAGCTTCTTACAAATTTTTTTACTTTGAGGAAGTAGCAGGGAAGATGATTTTTTTCATAGCTAATGTCAGCATCCATGATAGGACACCATCCTTATCTTGCATAGTACTAACATAGGTCAAATTTTGCTGACTTCTTACTAACCAGATACTTACACAGCTCTGCATCCCTATTACCTGTCATTAAATTTTTTAAGTGCCTGGTTAAAATGGAAAATTTTCCATAAATTTTCCATAAACCTCCTGTTTTAATTTCTTCCTTTGAATGTCAGATTTTAAGTAATTTGTCTTTACAGATTAGAAATCATTGAGTTCATTCAACGTAGAACTTTTTTCTTAAGCAGATGGTAGGATGTTCTATATTCCTGATAGAGCCATAGCAGATACAAAGAATTCAAGAACTATCCACATCAAACTTTATGCAAGTTTGCAGTTTTTCTGTAGTCCTCTCTCCTGAACTTCGTAGGTGAGACTGCAAAGTTTCCTTTTCCAAAAATGTTTGTATGAGTGAATGTGAAATGCATGAAAGGACAAACATTAATGCCAAGAGAACACGACCCAGAGCATTAGGTCTTTCTAGATGGAATGTGTCTGAAATGAGCTAATCAGCCTAAAGAACTTGCACACATAGATGTGTGGGTCATTCCTTCCATTTAGGGACTAGGAAAAAACCCAGAAAATGAACCCAATTTGTCTATAGACTTATCTCGGTGTCATTATGTGAGAGAAAATATTGCCATAATCGTGTTGAAAAATATAAACTGAAGATAATTTAGCATTTACAATCTCCCCTTAGTGTCACTAGTATCTGGCTACATTAATCTGATATTTCTATAAATGATGGTGACATGTATTATAGGACAAGCTGTCAAGTGAAAAAAAAAGAAAATAAAGAAATATTTTTGTTATGTGTAAGTTAGATGATTGATTGACTTAAGTTTATTATAGAACATAGGTGGTCGAAAGAACCTTTGGAGTCCATATCTTACAATAAGTACAGCACAGATAATACACTGAGAGTTCACACCACTTATTAGGAACACTGAAGTGTTTCAGTTATTCTGAGACTACACCAACTGCTGGTCCTTCTGTGGAAGGGAACTGTAGTCTCAGAGATGGGTCAAAGCTATGATCAACAGTGATGTTTTGTATCTGGTGAATAGAAAGAACATGTTTCAAAATATAGATGACAGAGTGTTCCTACAGTGGGAAAAATAGCAAATATGTATGCTGAAAGCTATTTTTAAAAATAGCAGTGTGAGATAAATAGGATGGTGATTCAACACTTAATCATTTAGTGCAATTTTCCCACTCACTTCACTAAGTACTTTATTTATTTTGAGCCTACTCAGCTTTGCCAGAAAGGTTTTTTTTCTTAATTTGTCTGTCATTAGTTTTGACTCATGATAAATTGTCTTTAAATTCACTTTAAACATAATCAGCTATAGTTTAAAGTATAAACATGAAATTGCTTATTATATTCTCTGTACACAAATTCAGTGCAAATGAAATAAGTATCTAAAGCTTTGGTTAGTAAATGAGTTGTGGGGTTTTTTCCAAGTCAATTTGGCACTAATTTTTAGACATTAAGCACATATAAATAATGTTATGTATTGGCAGAATGTAGGTACTATCAGAGATTAAGGAAGAGAAAGTATTCTTTTTCTTGTAGTGCTTTTTCTTCTTTCAAAAGCTTGTCTCCCTTAAAGAATATCTCCTGTTGTAACCAATGAAGTTAAGTCAAGTAGCAAGGTGACTTGGCATCATGAATGAACTCAGGAAAGCAGCTGACGGAACAGACTTTAGCTATGGAGGGATTTTATTTAGGATCCTCACAATTAGCTTCTTATCAAACTAGTAAAGAAACTTACATACAAAAACAAATGTGTGAGTATGGTTTTGAGTCACTTTGCCTTGTTGCTTTTGCAAACACTGAATAGTCTTTTCCTGTGATTTGGAAACTGATTCAACATACTAGCACTGTGGGATTAGGAAAAAAGTGGCACACAAGCAGAGGACAGAACATGTCATCATAATTGCACTTCTATCTGTGATAGATATGTGTGATTTGTGTTAGTAAGGAAGCAATTAAAATACAGTCTCATGAAAATAGAACAATAATGACACTCCTATAGAAAAAGTCTGATTTATAATGAGGCCTGAATAGTGCTCCCCTGTATCTTATCTGAAGAATGCCTGAATTATAGAAGGACCTGATTTATAATAAGGTCTGTTTAGTTTCTTAGTATCTCTGTATCTTACCTAGGAAGTGCATAAATTATAGAGGATCTGTTTAAATTCTTGCCTTATAGAAGAAGTAAATCTTTACTAAGTGTGAAGATAATGAACGGAACTGACACAACAAGAAAGATCTGTTGTAGACTGTTAGCATGACACTGTGAAATGCATGTGTATACGATGTAATGAATAATGTATGAAGTAACTGGATAAAATGACCGATATATGTCATATCTGGTATATGAGTTGGGAAGCGGTGACTTTCTCTCGTATCCAGGTACTGAATTTTGTTTTTATCATATAATAAACCCCTATTAAAAATCTTTGAGGCTCATTTCTCACAGGGGGTTAAACTCCTATTAAAAATCTTTGAGGCTTGTTTCTCACAGGGAGATAATCAGTCTTTACACCCTGTGTGGAGTCAGGGCACATATGGCAATCTCCTGACCAAGTTTCCCATTTTCCTCTTGCTTGCATCCATATAACCAGTGTGAATACCTCACATTGTGCCTATTTCATAGCTCTCATTTTCCCTCCTTCGTGTCTACTGTAACAGCATGATGCAAGCTTCCCACAATCCAAAAGAGTGCTGCATCCTTCACTGAGCGCAGCTCATACACCAGAATGATGTCTGTCTCAGATCCTGCCCTCACACTCCCATGCTGGTGACTTGGGAATAAATCCCTGGAGCAGTGCCAATGTAAAACAGGTGTAGGGGATAGCACAATTAAACTGTAAACACCCACTGCTCTGGGCACAATCACAGAGTTTCATGCCTGCTGAAGGCATTTACATCTGCACAAAACTGGAGGGTGTAAAATGCTACCATCATAACTGAGCATCTGTCCACATGCCACACCCACTCTGAGCAAGTGCAGGTAGCCAGGGAGGAGCACGTCTCTCAGTTTTGGACAAGCCCTGCTTGCTGCAGGTTGTGCAAGAAGTGCTTTTTCTCCACATTCTCTCTCTTGGATTGGTTTAGCACCATGCTGGGCATTTGGCTGGAGTGCCCAGTGCTTGCTGTGACGTCCAGTTGTACTCTTTGAGATGCTGCTCTCGTTTTCAAGTTCCCTGTGTTCTAAACTCTGTTCAGTAAGGGATATACTGCCTGTCACAAAGTGATGACATGTTGGGGGGGGGCATAGTGAGAGTAGACGCAATGTGCTGCTGCATTGCTTAAAATGAGCAGCCTTTTGCCTCTCCATTCCAAAGAGCATGGGGTGCGGTTACCTCTTAATTTTAAGAAGCTTCTAGATACATTTTGATAATAATTTAAGAAATTAATGTGACTATATTATTGGGTGAGAAACTAAGAAATGCAGGTACCATTATAGGGCAGTAACTAGATTGGTGCTAAACTACCTCCTCTCTACTTGCTTCCAGCAGATATTTTCAGACCAATTTATAGCTGCTGTATTATTTCTCCAGGCATCTCCTGTGCCCTCCTAAGCGCAAATTACACCTTGGGGAACAGTTTGTGCCAGCTGGAAACCTGCTGGATTTTGAGGCAAATCTTTTGTAGCTCCAAAAGACTATGTAGTAGGGAAGTATGTGGTTACTTTCCTCTCCAAACAAACATTACCTGAGGGTCCTCTGCTTCTTCCCACTGCAGGCAGCTGCAGGGAGAGAGGAGCTGAGCAGACTGGGAGGGAAGAGAGTGCCCAATAGATAGCTGGTAATTGGATGTGAACAGGAAAAAAATATGAACCCTCTTATGAAACTCAAGAGAGACTAGAAATAAGCAACAGCAAGATGAAGAGAAGGCATGTCTAGCATGGTGTGTGAGGATCTCAATCAGGATATAAGCAGCCATGCTCTGCAGTAAGGACCACTGACAGCACTTCAGGGTGAGCCAACTCCAAGGGACAAGAGTCCCCTGTGGATCTCCAGCCCAAAGGGCAAGAGATGAGCAGAGTTAAGGTCAAGGCCAAGGACTCTGAAGTCCAGCTTCAAGGAGTGATGGGAACTGTGGTCTGATGGGAACAAAGCATTTGTATGCCTAGTCAAGGTGTCATGCGAGAAGTAGTCAAGGGGACCAAGCATCTGAAGGAAAGTAAGCTGGGAATAGAGAATATAGCGCACGAGCTTTATCCAGGACTTAGAAATAGTACCTGGAAGCTGAAATGGTCAAGTGGGGAGATTCCTTTATTTCCTACATGCTGTTGTGTAGTATTTAGGTTCCTAGACCTGTCATCAGAATCCTTAGAAACTCCAGTAGCAGAATCCAAGATTTGGACCAGTCTCCTAGCCAGGCTTTTGAGTGCTGTTGTCCCTGTGGCTGTCATCAGCCTCGAATTCTGAAGAGACCTTGGCCATCGCCACTTTAAAAGATGATCCGTAACCCTCATTCACTGCTCTGTGAAGTCCTGTTCTGTCCTTGCAATCCTGATCCTTCAGAGGTTGTTTTCATCTGCATGTACATATATACATACACCAGATGAGACTTGGGACTTAAAAGTGCTTCTGGAATGTGCTGAACAGAGGCTGAGCCTTGAGCCTAGAAGGAATCTAACAGTGTTTATCCTATTGGTATGGCACCAAGACTTACAGAGTGATTTGGATAAAGCAGTCTTGTGTCTAACACTTATGCACCAGGACACATCTTTAAATGAGATTCTTACCTTCTGCTCTGCCTTCACATAAATTCTTCATTTTCAGTTACCAAGCTGAGAACTAAATCCTGCCCTTTTCTTCTCCCTATACAGTTTATCCTGAGAGAATGTCTAGGTCAGTAGTCTACTAATGTCAGTTGTAGGTCTAGCAGAGACTTCGCTTGTGTCCTGCCACTGTGCCAGGTTCAGCAGCTTAGTGGCTTTTTGCACTGGGAATATTGCACCAATCTACTATCTCTGCCATAAGTAATGCAATGAGCTCAATGTAGAGAAGAAGGTATCTGTTTTCTTACTATTATCTTACCCATTCATGCTACTCAATGCTAAGGGCTTTAAATCACTATGAGCCTTGCTTGATGAGGTGGTTTAGTTTTGATTGGGGTGGGGTGCGGGGTTTACCTGGAGTGTGGTGGCTAAATTCAGTCTTTGCTCAAGTACATGGACTTTCTATTTATGCCAGTGGGGTAGTACATCTGCTGCCTGTAGGCCATTTCAGCACTTCAGGGAGGAGTTTTTAATCATACAAGGAACTGTCTGTATCTCATTGTGACCACCTCCCTCTTTCCAAATATACCCTTTGCTTAAGTGTCCGCAGGAACAGCCTGAACAAAGCTTTGCCTTTTCTGACACGTATCTTCAAAATTAATTTATTTTTGCACTGCATTCTTGTGAATCTAGTTTCAAGTGGTCCAACTTCAAGTCGTTGATGTCTACAAAATAATTTCAAGAGCTACACATGAGATCTGCCTTGTTGCACTGTGCTACATGGACATAAGCAGTAGTTCAGACAGTCCTCATCAGCAGGGCTGATCAGTCAGGCAAACAGCATCAGTCTTTACCATTTTAATTTTCCAAGGATAGGGCATTAAACCTTATTCCTTCTCCCCTTTTTCCCTGGCGCCCAGGACTGATCTGTGCTGAAGATATTCATAAGCAGCAGATTTCAACATGATTCAATCTGTTCTGATAAAACCTTACAAAACTCTTGATTTGGCACTTCTTTTTTCCTGGTTGTTTTTTTAATTATTATTATTTTGAATAATATAGTTGTTATTTTAAAATATTTAATATGTGTTTAATCTCTTCCACTTTGATACAGACATCCGGAAGGTTTGTCAGCACTTTGTAGCACCAAAATAGGAGAAACAATTAATGTCAGGCTCACTCTTGCCACTAAGGGGGTTTAATAAACGATGAGGTGTAGGTCTGGGACAGAAATATGTAGGATTTGATCACAGAGCTGGATTGTGTATTGAAATAGCTGGCGTGCCCATGGTGTGTTACTTGCTGGGCAGCCTGTTTGCCTGTGACCCTAATGCTACCACGCAGGAATTCCCCCCCCAAGCTGCAGCAAGCCATTCACTGCCAAAACCCTTGGTATGAGGCTGACCTTCTCCTCTGGTATGTGAGGCTGAGCAACACCATATGTGAACGTCAAAAGAGGATAGATTAGGAAGAAAGGATTTCCTAAGATTTTAAACCCTCCAGACAACGCCGCATCAAGGCGAATGCGAAAATCCCGGGTAACTGAGAGAACAGTGGCAACATCTAGTGGCCGATGAAGCTATAGTCTGTACTGTCGGGGAATAACCTTTGTCTTTCCTTCATGCCACATGCTTGCCCTGCTGTGCTCTGTGCTGGACATTCTCCTTCCATCCGGTATGATTGTCTGGGAGTAGATATCTCCACTAGGCACCTTACTGTTTTCTGGTTTTAAACTTCTCTCTGAGATGCATACTGAAGGCCAAGTTCATCCCTAGCCTGCTACATAGCTGGTTAGTAATCCTTTGGCTTGGCAGGTGCTTATTCCACCTTTCAAAGTCTGTTTGTCTGGCTCCTTCTGACATGATCTGCTGTGAGAGGAAATGACTCTCACTTGAGAAGGTTGTAGAGGTTAATAGGGAATTTAATCAGAGCCCTGGATACAGCAACCGTCCGGCAATGTGTCAAACCATCTGGAGTCATAATCCTACTGTGTCAGCTTTATTAAGCAAAACAAGATGCAGTCCTAATCTGCAGCCTGTGCATCTGTAGACTTATTTCTTTGGGAGCTCTGCTTCTGGCTGGACAGGAGCTGTGCTTCTGGTTGGGCAGAAGCTCAGATCTGGCATCAGCAAACATTGCTGCCCCTTCCTGAATATCCTGTCAACAAGTTAGTCAGAAACATGCTGGATAATTCCAAGACTTACCTCCAGACCACTGCATAAGGAACCTCTCCTTGTAACTAATCTGAAAAATATCCTCAAAATTTTACCTGGACAAATGTCCAGAGCCTGCAGTCTAATCCTACAGCTGATCCCAGCATCTTCTTCCATGCTCAGGAATTGCAGTCTGTGAGTGAGATGTGTCTGGTAAAGGTGACCTCCTAACACCTGTCCTAAATTGAACACAATAAACCTCTCAGGACCCAGAAACTGAGTAGACTTTAACATGAATTGGGTTAGAGCTAGGATTAGACTTGGAGCCTGAGGATACAATGGGATATATTTGATTTTCTGGCTGATTTGTTTTTCTGATCGTCTAGTTAATATTGAGTCGTTCAATGTGAGTTTATATTTGAATTTACCAGAGCTGACAAACCTCCACTGATACCAGATTTACAAGCAGAGGGTAGGTTAGAGCAGGCTGAGGGGCAGTGATTGGGCAGGCAAGTTTGGGCTGGCGCATGAATTTCTTAACCCTTTCAGTCAGTGTTTTTATAGTCTGTAGTACCAAAGTTTTGGATCTCGCTTAAGTTTTTGCTTGCATGGGGCTTTTGTAATGTATAGGGACTTTAAGTCCAACTTAGGTATTTTTATCACTGAGACATCCCATCATTTTTTGGACTTCTTATATTCTCTTGGCCTTAGGAGTTTGTTGATAGGAGTTTGTTTATAGTCCTAACTACATATGCTGTACACATAGCAATTCCTCCTGGGTGTCAAGCAAAGAAAGTGACAAAATGCCACCTGTAAAGTGCATATCACAAGTTTATTTTTCTGCACAAACAAATAGAAAGTGATTGTAAATTGGAAAAAAAAAGGACAAAACAGAGAAAGAAAAAAGGTGTTTCTATAAACAAAGATGCCAACTCTGATCTTCTAGGGTCACATTTTGCACCAGAGAACTACTGCTGGGCTCTCATTTTCAGAGCACTGATGGGTCTCTTCTAGGATCTAGATGGGTCTAGGAGGGGGTGCTGGACATTATAGCAGAAAGGGAGCATATTCTTTATGAGGGACAATCTTGCGTTTCACTGTGCTCATGTCTGGTGATCAGTGACTCCTCATCACTTCTGAGATGAGTCTCTTCTGAGATTCTTCCTCTCAGTTGCTGCAGGATCTTGAGGTTCTCTCTGGTAAGTGTTCCCATATATTCAGAGGGAAAGGACTGTTACTTCTGAAGCAAAACTAAAACCCCAGAATTGCCATAGCTGCAATGTGTAACCTGCAGCATGCTAGAGAGGAGGGATGATAGGCAGTTTTAAATCAGAACCCATACAGACACCTTCAAATGCTTTACAACGGGCCACTGGGGTTTGGCCTATCACTGCAGCTAATAACTTAGCGGGTGGGAGCTAAAACTTGTCAAACAACTGTTTTTGTCTGTGCTTGTTCAACAGCTGAGGAGTTAGACATTTGGAGAGGCTCAGGAAAAGCTCATATGGTTCAAAAGTATTCATTGTAATCTCACCTGTGACCTTTCTAACAGGCCAGCCACAATATTGTCATGAGCAGACACTAGCAGAGCTGCTTAAAGCCAGCAGTAGTTCAGGTTTCTTCCTAACAACTTAACAGATTCATCTCAGTATTATTTCTCATCTCATCCAACTTGCAGCTACAGTCCATCTTTGGGATACACCACAAGCAGTGTAGGCCTCATCTGCAACACCCTCTGCTTCTGCAGATCAAGTCATCTGTCAGCATAGGATCCAGAAAAGTTTGTGAGGGGCTGAGATCTATTATACTACTTTGATTTTGCTTCTAAATATAGCTTTGAACCAATGATGTGCAGGATTCCCAGCCTCCTAGTTCTTTTTCTTCCTCTTACATTTAATATTTGTTCTCCAATCAAACCTAACTTTTTTCATCTCCTGCCCATTACATTATCAGAAACGATGGGGCAAATGCAGTTATTACACTTACTTGGGTCATGACATCTAGCATTGAACACTGTTTGGCCATCACTCCTCGGCAGGCATCATTGTCTCCCAGAAATCTGGAGTGGGATCACTGAAATACTAACCACATGCAATCTCCCTTACGTACTAAGGCCAGACCTCTCTATTTTTCCAGTGGCTAAATGAATTTCCTGAGATACTCAGGCTGTGAGAGCACTTAACTTTAGGGGCCTGAGGGAAAGGGACACTGAAGTAAGATTCAGACTTTGTGAGGTTATTTCTTCACTGCATAATTATCTTGAGCACCCTTTCTCTGGTCCACACAACCCCTCTCTACACCTGAGTTCAGTAATGCTTTCAGCCTGGGCTAGCTTGTCTATCTAAGGCTATCCTGGACAGACAAGACTACACAAGCAGATGAGAGGGAAAGCTTTTGAAGCACTGCTAGTCCTTGAGTTCCTTCCCACAGGTTTCCTAGATAAAATGAAAGACTACTCCTTCCATGTTTGGGAAGAATTACAGATATTCAGTTTTTTAGAGCACACAGGATTTTTTTTCCAGAAATGCTGGCAATGCAGTGCAGCACAGGATGACTGAGAAAGCAATCATCCAAGATAGGTTTTGTAGCATGGCTGCTCCCCATCACTGGAGCTCAGTGGATTCTGGTGATTTGAATTAACTCCGTGGTGAGGATTTCTCCTACGATGTCCTCTCTGGGCCTTTCCAAGGGCACAAAAATATCCTCATCAATTCAGGTTGGCTGCTCCTATGTAATACCACCAGGCGCAGCACCTCTTCTGACTCAGCCACACCTTTTTCCATTAACTCAAGGCATTCCCAAAGGTTTTCTTAGCATCCTGTCCCATGGCTGATAGTGTGCCAAGTGAGGTGTAAGTGCTGTACTCCTCTCTCACCAGCATGTTCATCCTGTGTTTCAGGATCCCCGGGAATGTGCACTGCAAACACAAACCTGCAGAACAAATCCAGCCAGAGTGAAGGATTCAAAGGCAGGATTGTGTATTACTTCTCCCTTTCTCTTACTCTCTTCCTCCCAAGCTTCTCCAAGAACCTGCTAGCTAGGTTCTCCAGTCTTCTTTTTCTTCATGGGAGAGCACATACGAAAAATCTCAAGGTGTTCACAGAGAAAGACTTTAGAGCCTCCAAGAAAAAGTATAGCCCCAGCTTTCATGAAAAGAGCTACACATCATAAGCTCCTCCTGTGCAGAGGAAGGTCAACTCAGACAGTGTGAAACAGCACTAACTGCACTGCTTACAGACTGCATCAGCCTCACTTGCACTCCTTTTTTTCTCTCTAGAACTTACAGTTTTTTATATCCAAAGTTTATGCGCAGTCCTGCTTGAAGGAGAGGAGCAAGTCTAATGATATGGAGACTTGTCTCAAGCAGGGCTATGAGACTCTCATTCTGCCTCCCACACATATTTCTAAGGGTTTAGCAAAAGGCTGGGAAACCCTGGCCCAGGAAGAGGTGGCAAGCCCCTTCCCTGCAGCTGAGACATTCGCTGTGTTTGGAGCCATGCTTCAGGAGCAATGCTTTCTTGGTGTACTTGTGGTGTCACACTGTAAAAGTGGTTGGTGGAAAAGGAGGAGCACAGGCAGAAAGTAAATGGCAGAGGTGTGTGCAAACCAGAGTACAGATGACATGCACATGCACAGTCCCTACTAATATGCTGAATTCTTCCTTGGGAAAGGGAACGCTTTCTTCTTGTATGTCTTTAGTAATAGGGATTAAATCACAGGCAAGCCTGGGACATTCAAGGAATAACCACTACTCTTTCAACAATATTGCCAGCAAACTGTACACTGTACGTGTGTGTGAGTGCAGATCTTCTGGGATTCTCAGGGCACTTCAGTTTTTACCAAATAGACCTGAAGAATACCTGATTCATTTAATATAAAATTTTGCTTGCGACTTTCTGTTTCCCTGACCTCTACTTCCATACTGAGAATGTCTGTAAAGAACCTGTTTTCCAGCTCACCAAAAAGTTTTCTGCAAGTTTTATGTCATGACCCAGATAAACAGATAATTTGCAAATGCGTATTCAATCTTGCCTCCTTTTAAAGCCAACTGTATTTTCTCCCATGCAATCCACCTTTGTACTTACAGCATCCATATCCTGTTCCAGTGGAACTAATGCTGCAAGGCCTTTATTTGTGCCAACCAGCCACTGCCTGATCTTAGCTTTGACTTTGTGTATCCTCAAAAATTGACACTTCCTTTTGCAGCTCCTACAGCTGGTGATAGCCCCACCAAGTCCATTCAAAGACCGTCTTTGGCAAACTGCTTTCAGACCTGAGTCATATTTAGTACCAGCTAGGGTGACTCTCCCTTTTACCTCCAGCCCTGGTGACTGGAGGAATGGGCACACATGGCCACTCTCCTGCACAGGGCGCACTGCCCACATGTGCATGGGCAAACACCACTGCTTACTCTGCTCTCTTGCCTTCTTTCCCATGCCCCTCCAGAGGGAAGTCAGGCAGGAGTGTTTAAGGTGAAGCCCCACTTCTACTTTCACTCCCTGCTGAGTGTTGCTGTGTACCTGTGTGTGTGCACACATAGGTGAATGTGTACAGACCAACAGATTCATAGAAGAGCAGTCTGACAGGAAAGCCAGGGCTTCTGCTCTGTAATCCCACCTCTCACCCTTTCTTCCTGGAAAGCTCTTAATCTGCCAGTTTCCCTCCATTCAGAGGTGACTCCAAAACCCTTGAGATATGAAAACCACTGCCTCCTGTATTTCCTCATGTGAGACAACCCCTGCTATCCACCTTCTCCAGAGGTGGGTTTGCTTCTGCATACCAGTTCCCAGTCTGCATACCACACATGTGCCCTCTCTCCACATTCTTCCCTCTGCTGTAGCCATAGCCAGTAAGTCTTTCCATGATGTTTTCCATCTGAGACCAAGGGGAGGCTGGGGGAGAGGGTGCTGCAGAAGGGGAGTAAATTTGGGGGTTTTTTTCCTTCTTCATTTTGTGTCACTCATCCCAATGTACTGAGTTGACATGAAAGACAAAACAAGCACTATCTCTGCGGGGCCACAGACTGGATGGGAGGGGTGCGTGCCTCAGTGGTGGCCAAAACTTGGCCTCCACACATTGGCCTGCATCCCTGTTCTTGCTGCTGAGAATTTGGGCCTGGCCACCTGAAACCGAGAGGCAGAGGTTGGGTTTGCAGAAAGCCCCTGGCCCACCTGACCAGGCTCTGGGGAACTCTGATACGGTTTTGGGGACTGGCTGAGCTCCACCTTGAAGGGTGCTGGTGTAGCAGGGGCAGAAGAGGCCATTTCTGTTCTCCACAATGGCTCATCCAGCGTGGTGGCTGAGCGGGGCACAAGCACGGTGGGTGCCAGGCTGCTTGAGGCTGGCATGGGAGCCGGAGTGGAGAAGCGACGAATCTCCTGGGTCTTGGCTGTTTTCACAGGGACCTGCTTGGCTGCCATGAAGGATGAGCTAGCCTGTGGAGTTGGCTGACCTGGAGAATTCTGAGTGCTGGGGCTTGGGGGATCCCCAAAACAGAACATGGCTGACTTTAACTGATAGGGCTGATGGCGCATTAAATCAATGACCTTGATCCCTGATTTCTGGCCAGGTGCCTTTTTCACTTTGCTCTCTGCTTTGCTAGCTTGAGATTTGCTGGCTGCCAGGGGATAGAAAGGGGAATGCATTGGGTTGTAAGCTATTGGAGGGGGAGCCCGGATGTTAGGTGAATATTTCCAGGATGAGGGTAGAGAAGGGGAAGGAGAAGGGGTCCTGGGCTTGGGTTCTGGCTTCGGTGTTGTCTCCACCACAAATTTGTCCATGCGGCTCTGGCGTTTGGCAAAGAGCTCTGCCCCCTTGCCTTTAAGCTGAGGCATGTCCTGGGCCCCATTTACCAGTCCAGCATCTGGCTTAGGAGCCACTGGAGGTGGGGTCTTGAACTTGCGGCCCGAGGACTGCATGAAGTTGCAGGCCTCAGCACCCAGGCTGAGGAAGTCTTCTTCAGGCCCAGACTCAAAGCCTGCCCCAGGGTGGTCACCTTTTGGCTTCTCATCCAGGTTCTGCACCAGAGACAGGAGCTCAGGGTTGGGTGAATTCTTCTTCTCCTCAATCTTACTAAACATGGGTTTCTTGTTGCCCCGCCGGCGAGCCTCCTGCAGGATGCCTGTGCGGGGAGCTGGCACAGCAATCCTTTGCTCCCTGGAGGTTAAGGGCTCCGAAGGAGGTCGTGGCATTGCTGGAGTGATGGCAGAAGAAGGCTGATTTGGCAGAGGGGAACTGCTCCTCATGTGCTGTGATGGGGCTGGACTAATATACAAAGAAGCAGAGGCTGTTCCATGGACTCGTGGCTGGGATGCTGCAGAGGCCGCATCCCCTCCTGGCTTTGAGGGAGCTGACAGAAAGATAGAGGTGGTGGATGTCCGGGCAGTGTTGGCAGAAGGCTTAGTTTCTGGAGAACTTCCTCCTTTTGGCTGTGACTCCAGTGGTGATGTTGGCCTTCCTGGTGCAGGGATATACAGAGACGTGGAGGAGCTGATTGGACCACGGTGTGTTGGCACTGGTGCATTGGCAGGAGCCAGAGATGAGAAAGGGGAAACCACTGTGCTTTGTCCACTCAGATTTTCAGTGGGTTTTTTGGGTGCAGATGGCCTGAAGATGACAGAGGATGTTGCTGGGCGTTGGCCAGAAAAGCCAGGAGTAAAGGGCCGTGCAGACCTGTTGAACATGCTTGTTGAGTTTGCAGAAAAAGGGTCGGGAGTGCTTGGAGGAGGCGGGAAGAAAGTGGGGCTAGGAGCAGTCAGGAGCTGAGTGGGGACAGTGGCTGGCTGCTTGCTGGGCACTTGCACACGTTCCAGGTGGATACTGAGGGGCATGCTGTCTGCCTTCTCCTCTGGCACAGGCATATCTCCGTTCACTGTGCCCTGCTTTGGCTGGGCAGCTGGGGCAAGCTGGGGGCTCTTCTGCACTGGAACTTTCTCAACTGTGTACTTCCCAGCCCGTTCCCTCTGCTGCTCAAATAATCGTGCTCCTTTACCTGAGGCCTCACTCAAACCTTTTTGCTTCTCTTCCTTCTGTTCAGTGTCAGACTTGGACTTTTCAATGTCTAGGTAAGTGTTGTCCCAGTCTGAGTGATTAGTTAGGCTTCGGGCATCAGAGAAACCTTCCTCATCAAATTCAGACTCACTAGTTGGAAAAACTCCGTCTTCCTCCTCGTAGGAGCGGTCTTCATCAACACTCCCAAAGCTTACCAGTGTATACTTCTTAGCCCTCTGCCTGCGCTTCTTAAACATCAGCACCCCCTTGGAGTGGGGGTTGGGTGCATCAGTCAGCAGGGATGCAATAGTTCTGCACTTGGTTTTGGCTTCTTTCACGTTCTTCTCCTGGATGCTCTCGTGGCGATGGAGCTCTGAAAGAGATAGAAAGAGTCAGCCTCAGCTCAGCAAAAGGCTGAGTGAGCAAAGGTGGACAGTGATATGGCTACAGGTGTTCTAGTGCCCACAGGAGGAAACACACTCACCCCCTGCCTGTCTTTTTTTCCCTGTTTTTCTGATAATAGTGTCTTTAGGAACTGTTGATAGAAACCCAAGAGCAGTTTTGTCTTTCCCTGCAAAGACAATAGAATGCAGGTGTGGGGAGGGAACTCCTCCAACTCTGATGGCCAGCCTCTGTTTCCTCATCAGACCTGGGATTTCCTATTTCTGAAGCACATGGCCAAGAGTCCCAGGCATTTTTGCAGTGCATGCCCTTGCTCCTGCGAATTTTTACCATTTACTTATCACCCTGAAGGTGGAGCAGTGCTTTCTGTGGACCTTCCTCCTACCATATAGAGGACTCCCAGGAACAAGTAATCCCTCTGGCCCTGAGAGTTTGGGAAGCAGCCGCTGCTACTGTTAGCACCCATGCATGCGTGCAACAGGAGACGAGCTCTGCAGGCACAGCCAGGCTTCTCTTGATCTGAGCCCTGCAATGCCAGCTACAGTTGTGCACCAGCCTTGTGTGTAGGGCTGTTCACTGCTCTGCAGCAGCCTGGCCACCACAGGAGGCAAAGGAGGCATGCTTTCACCCTTGCTGGAGTCCTTTCCCAGTGCCCCATGCCTGGCAAGGAAGACGAGTATTTGCTCCTGAACAAGAATCCTAGACCTGCACAGCAGATCAGCCAGGCCAGAAGGAATCCACTTAGACAGGCTTGCTTGGAAAAGACCACACCTGTTGGGACGCTGACATGAAAGTGTGGGATAATCATTTTCCACTGTTCTGCCAGTCCAGCAGTTAGTAAAGCCCCAGGGAGGAAAGCTGTCTTCTCTGTCTTTGTGTGCAGGGAAAGCAGGCAGTTAGCAAGGTTCAATAGTAAAAACAAACTTGGCTGCCCTAAGGAAATTATAGACATGCCTTGAATCAGTGTGAAAGTGACAGAATTCAGCATTAACCTTGCACAGAAAAAAGGCCCACATACCTAAACCGTAGACTAATTTCTGTTTTCTTTCATTTAATCCTTTTTCCTTGCTCCCATTGTCTTTTTCCGAGCATGATAATACGGATGAAACAACCATCCACTGCCTGCATCTAGTAATTTGTCAAAAAAATGTGTAACACCTTGTCTAGCCCTGATATTCTCACGAAAGAGGTAAAAAATTATGTCCTGCTGAAGAGGGGGAGAGGAGAGGAGAGGAGAGG
>JAWWEU010000091.1:23089155-23099960 GCA_035583155.1 Acropternis orthonyx
TGGGAGAAGATTTTGTGACTTTGCATATTTAATAAAAAATGGAAACTTCTGCACTATTGGAAAGCTGGACACTAATACTTAAAACGAAAATCATAAGCAAGACTAGTCCCATTTTTGCATTGTGTTCGAAAAGTATCACACTTCTTTGTTTCATGTTCTCAGTTTCATGTGTTCATGCTTAGATGATAGAGACCTTATAATTAAGCTCTTTGACTACAATTTTTTGTATTTTTATATTCTTTATATTGAATTCTAAATATGAAAAGCATTGGGTTTTTTTCCTATAGTTCAAGCAATTTCATCTTGTTCCCTTAAATTTCTCCTCATGTCACATCTTTTCATCTGCAGTGCAATTCAAATTCTTGCTTTAGGTCTGCTTGTTTGATATACGATGTAAAAAAGAACTTAAACAAGGTTTCACTTCTTTCTTTTTCTTCTGTTTGTAATCCTTTTCTTTGGCCTTTGTGATGGTCTGCTTTGTTCTAATTCTGATGACAGTCTTCCTCAATTTCCACTGAAATTTGTGACTTGTAAAAGGTTTCAGCATGTTTAAGAATCAGAATTCTGAAAAATTTTACTGCATAATCCAAATTTTATGTATTTTATCTGAAATGTTTACATGGTTTTTTAGCGTCTATTTTACAATTAAGTTACTGTGTTGAATGGAGGAGTACGTAAGTTTTGTATGGAGCTTGTATTTTTGTTCCCTGTGGAATCTGCCACAGAGGCTACTATGCCTCAGATTTCACTTTGTGTCTTATGATTTTCCTGCTTTTCTTGTCTTCATTACTTCACTACTACTCTGTTAAAATACACATATAATTTTATATATATATATAAATACATATAATATATATAAATACATATAATACGTATAAAATATACATGGCCTGACTATTTAGCTGTGCACTACATTCAAGACTCTTGTTTCCTGCTTCAGAGATCCACATGACATGGCTAGTTTTTCTTCTGTCTGGTTCAAATAGGTAAGTAAAGGTTGCCTTGCTTTCTTTAGTTCATGGGTGCACATAAGCATAACCAGTAATCTAGCCCAACATAACAATAAAAACTTCCTAACATAAATATTTTTAACAGATCTTTACAGTGATATGTTGTGCTGATTTTGGCAGGAGTGGAGTTAATTTTCTTCACAGTATCTAGTATGGGGCTGTGTCTTGGATTTCTGTTGGAAACAGTGTTGATAACAAAGAGATATTTTCAGTATTGCTGAGCAGTTCTTACACCGTTTCAAGGCCTTTTCTGCTTCTTACATCACCCCACTACCGAGGAGGATAGGGGTGCCCAAGGAACTGGGAGGGAACACAACCAGGACAGTCGACCCCAGCTGACTGAAGGGGTATTCCATGTCGTGACCTGATGCTCAGCATATAAACCAGGGGGAAGAAGGAGGAAGCAGCAGACATTTGAAGTGATGGTGTTTGTCTTCCCAACTATCCTTAATGTGTGATGGAGACCTGCTTTCCAGGAGATGGCTGAACACCCACCTGCCTGTGGGAAGTGGTGAATGGATTCTTTGGTTTGGAGTGCACAGCTTTTTCCCCCTATTAAACAGTTTTTATCTAAACCTAAGAGTTTTCTCGTTTACTGTTTCAATTCTCTTCCTCATCCCACTAGGGGGAGGGAGTGAGTGGCTGTGGGGTATTTAGTTGACAGCTGTGGTTAAACCACAGCATATGTGAAGGAATTTTTCTTTTTCTTTTTTTTTTTCTTTTAATAGAGAACTAAATTTTATTCCTTTTTAAATATCTAAGCACTATCAGATAACCCAAATGGTACAAAATACATACTGTTGACACAATTCCACAGCATATTTTCACTAACAGCCCAGTAAAAATTTGTTGCTGAGGTAGGGTCTTATTTATGCTTCTCCTTTCTTTTTTTTCCATCCTCTCTCCAAAACACCCAAGCAAAACAAAACAAAAAACCAGGCAATCTTTATTATCCTGTCTTTCTAATTTTATGAACAACTTAAGGGACACACAAATAAAATAAAAAATAAATAAATAAAACAACCACCTCTTCAACAAATCATGTACAGTGCATCTACATTGTAATGGTAAGTTTTAATTGTTCTGTTTTAATTTCAGCAATATTTTTGTTAGAGAGAAGCTATCATTGTAATAGAAAATTGAACAAAAAAATCAATACAACTTTCATACACATTACACTGGGGCCTTATATTCATGGTATTTTTTTTCACTTGGATTTTTCAGAAGTAGCTCTTCTCTGGTACTCTTCATGCACCCACATACTCTGGTTAGATATTTTTTAATTGCACTTATCATACAGTCAGAATTTGCAGGTGGTTCTCAGAAAACTTTTACCCCTCTATCTAGCTGTGGAAAGGACAATGCAATTAATAACAGATGGTATGAAATGACCATGTCCTTGAGAGAATGCCTTATTGGCACCTCCTGTTAATTGTATCACATATAATGCAAGTAAAAGCATAATAAATCTGAACTGGGGGACATTTTATGCAAGAGCTCTTCTCCCTTTCCAGACAGTAAATTGCTCAACTCTTGAAATATCTATAACCTTGTGATACCCAACTTGCATTTACTTAATTGCCTGTTTCCTTTTTTCCCTCTTGCCCCTTCTTGTTCTCCCTCTCTTTTTCAGTTCCCTGGATCTGTAATAGCAATTCTATTTCACTAGTCTACTTGCTTCAGTGCTGTAAGGAAAGGATCTGAAATTGCTGTCTTGGATGGAATTTTTTCAGGTCTGTTTTGCAGACTTATTGGTATATTGAAGGTTTTAGAGAGCTTTAAAGCACTTTACTTGATATTGAAACATAACTAAATGTTGAAGAAGAGCTTTCTCATTAACTGTGAGATGGAGTGAGATTCAGATGGATTAAAAGATACACCATATTTTATTTTTAAATATAATATCATGCTAAAAACACCAAAATCCTGACACACAAGATTTTTTATTTCTCACAATATGTGAGAATTTTTCTTCTGTAGAAAAAAAAAAAACAAGAAAAAATTGCCGAAGTCTCAAATCATTGTGCTTTGTCACTATATGGGGATGAAAGAGCACTGCTTTGGCAGAGTTTGCCTCTCTAAGCAGTGAGAGATGGGGAGACTGTTTCTTGCAAAAGTTCTGCTGTTTTTTTTTTTTTTATTATTATATCTACTTACATCAATAATTGCAATCCTGCCATTGGCACAAGGAGATTAAAAAAACAGTTAAGTGAATAGGAGCATGTATATACATTTCCTTGAAAGAGATGCCACATAAGGCACAGAATGGTGCACACAGTGAATGGCATCCACAATTACAAGTTCCCCATCAGTATTTAGTTGGTATCACCTTTTTTTTTTGGTGGTTTTTTTTTTTTTTTTTTTTTAGTTATCACCCTAGCTCTCCTAGTGTCTCTGTGAAGGTGGCAATTGAACAGAGAATTAGTCTTTGCAGAGTATTTTGTCAAGATAGTACAAAGTTTTCAAGTGATTGTTTGAACTCCACTTGGTCTGGTATCCAAGGTGGAAGGGTACCAAGTCTTGTAATCTATTCACCAAGTGCCTATCATGCCTTCTGGATGTCTTCTGTTCCATGTCATGTGCTGCAGGGGCATCTGGGGTAAGGAGGTCTTCCCTGGATAAGAGTAAGACATAGCACATCAAAGTAACCCACAGTGGAATACATGCTCTGGATCGGGAACAAGAACTTCCAAATCTAAGCCCTATTCCTGCTATTGTCTTTATGAATTATCATATAAAGTTTACTTTGTGTTTTTGTAACCCTTTGTAACCTTTTTGTAACCTTTGTGTTTTTTTGCTCCGTATTCTGGTTTATTTTAAACTGTAAGAGTGAGTGGTGCACATCCTGAGGACTCCTCAGTGCTCTTGAACTGCATAGTAATATTAGTAACATGCAGAGCTACCCTGGCAAGTACTATAAAAACCATGTGCCAATGTCAAGACTGCTTTAAGAAAACCATAGAAATGGAAAAAGTATTCTTGAACGACTGCTGAAATCTGAGGTATAAGTTAATCTTGTGATTTTTGTTCTTTATGGACAGCACTTTGAAATGTCCCCTAAAAATATCTATGATTTTTTTTTTTGACAAGTTCATATGAGACTTTCTTACTGCAGTTAGAAAAGTGGTTAAACGAGTTCTCTCATAAGTCCCTGTGAAGCCATTATAACCTGAGTCCACCTAAGTCAATAGTAAGATTACCAGTGGTTTCTGAGACAAGAGAATAATTTTGAAAATGCATTTATATATGTATGCAGTTTAATATGTGTATGCAAAAAAATCCCAAAAACAAACAAAGAAAAAAACCCCACCCAAACAAAAACCCAACAATCAGAAAAAAACAAACTCAGGAGAAATATTATTGTGACTACAATATATTTTGTCACCAAGAAGACAGCCAAGGGTTCGAGTCAACGAGGGAAAGAGTAGACAGTAAGAAAAGTAACTGAAGAAATAGATGAAAACTAGAATGGCTTAGGTAATGACACAACAGTTTAAGCTACCAGCTATACCAATGTGGTACAGGTTTGGGAATTTTCTTATTTTCCTAATGCATTTGCTGTTTTATTTCATCAGTGGTATTAATAAATTCTGAACTAGAACTGTGCAGTAAATTGTCAGTCATAACCCTGGCATTTCTTGCAAATCTGAATATCAGTTTTTAAATTCAGACACTTAATCTTGGACAAAATGCAGCAACTCATGTATAATATTAAAGATGTTATTTAATCCCCTAAATTGAATTATTCTAATCCTGTCTTTGTATGAAGAGTGAAAATTAAAAGTGACATAATGAACTTTGGAAACACATAAAAGCACCTTGTATGTCCAAATTGATTAGACACTGTAGTTACAGGTAGGTAATTGGTATACTTTTGTAACCATGACTGTTCATTTGCACATTCAGCATGGAATCTATTTTTAAGTAGTGTTCATTTCCATAAAGAGCATCAAGCAACCACATGGAGAGGTACATTCATACCCAAACTGGCAGAATGTTGAGTACAATCAAAGTAATTTTATAATTAAACAAAAAACCCTGAAAATTTGGAAAACTTTGCTCACTCCTTCATTGCAAAAAATGATTCTCATGTCACTATAGAAAATATTTACTTACTATGCATTAACTTACACCTCTACACACTGTAGATGATAGCATTTAAGTGATGTAGAATGATTTTGCTCAGATCTTACTGTGCTTTGTTTTTCTGACTAGAAGGCTGTAAGTTTACAGAACCATTGCTTTATCCAGTCCAGTGTTTCCTCATTGATGAAATAAGAAGGACCTGCTCTAGCTTCATGGACAGATGTCCTGGCTTTGTACTTCAGCTGCTCTTCAGTCTGGCCCTGACAGCTGATCTTGCTTTCAAACTGTTCATCTGCTGAACCTGAAGGAAATCAAACTAAAATATGTGAGCAAGGGTTTTTAGGAGCGTGTTAGGAGTTGGATTTAATATTCTGAGAGAAGACTGGAATAAAGCCAAACCCAAATAAGGAAGAAGAAGGAATGAGGAAAGCGTGGACTGGGAGAGAGCAGGGAATTGTATTTCTCTCTTTTGGTCACAGCAGGAGCCTAGATTGTCAGCTGCAAAACTTATCCATCCTATCAGTAGGTATCTTTGCAACTGTGTTAACATGTTGATGGAGTGCTATGTATATTGGACAACTATTTTTATCATGCCACAGTTTTCCATGTGTGTTTAATTTTGAGAGAAATACATACTCATTTGTCTAAATGACCACCATTTGACTAAAAGACCACCTCTTCCTAAACAGCCATTGTATAGTTCCATACGTGAAAAGCAGTTTGATCTGTGTAAGAAAATGTGAAAGATCATTCTTTGAAGCAGTTTATTAATATATTCCATAGGTCTGGATGATCAAAATAGCATTTAGGTATTAAGTCAGCTATTCGTATATATTGAACATATCAATTCACTCTTACCTCTATACTGCTGTAGGTACAGCATCATCTTTGACAATTCTATCATTTCCTGTTCTTCTTGCTTGTTCTTTTTCAATTTATGCTCTAAACTTAAAAATCAAAGGTGCTTTCCTCAAAGGTCTAGTCACTTGGATAAGTGCATAGTTTGCCTTGGTGGGTCTGACTGAGACATAAATAATACTGTGTTCAGATGAAGATTGATGACTGTCTTTTTATTTACTTTAAAGGTTAAGAATTTTTGGTCTGGCCTCTCTTTCTCTCAACTTCTATGACTCAAAGATGTGTACAAAGCACTTTTACAGTAGACACTCTACAAACACTGCTTTTTCTATTTCTAGGTGTTTGCTGTATGTCATTGTTCACTATCAACCCACAGCAGTGATGTACACACTCTCCGCTTTCTTAATTTTCAGATTTTCTTCTCATTAGCATATGGAAATTATGGCAGGTCATAAGAATGTAGATGCTATTGTTTTCAGTGAAATCTCAGTGGAATTATAAGAGACCAAGGCAGGAATGAATTTCGACACTTTACTTTCCTGTTGAATTTCTCTTGTTTACTTCTTCTGATGCAAGCTCTTCCACATCACCAGTAACTTCATTTACCTACCTCTGTACCTTTATATTTATATTCTTTCTGAACTGACTGAAAATGAAAGCATGGAGCTGTGCCATGCTGTGATAACACTAAGCAGAAGCACCAAGGAAGACTAACAACACTAAGTAGCCTGCACAAAACTGTAAATCTCTAAAATTAGTGCAGGGGTAGATGCCCAGGCAAAATCCATTGCAGCTTTCTGAATTCAACCTCTTGCTAAACATAATGTACAGTCCATCCATCTTTCAGGCTTGGTAAGTGAGATTATAAATACTAGAAAAACCTAGACAACTGTGTAAATACATAGTATTTGCTTGTAAATACACTATTCACATCGGACAATAGTGATAACACCAAACACATTAGTAATATCACTGGAAAGCTGCACAAGGGATAGATTAAAAAAAAATCGAGTAGGACTGTAGTTGTAAAACTGTATAAAGTAGGGGGTTTGAGCTTTAGTCCTGGAACTCTTTTTCATTTATGTTCATCTTTCTTCCATCCTGAGATGCTAATCTAACAAGTCAGTAAGAGTGGCACATCTTTGAGCCAAGACTTGTCATGTGTCTAGCAACTGTACTTCTCATTAGAACAACTATGAATTAATTTGAAAGAGAGAACACATTACAAGACATGCTGACAACCCCAATTCTATCTGATGCAGGAACAGAAAGAAAATGTTATCTACTAAATAACATAAGGAATAAAAACTCTTTGTTCTGTCTTATACTGTTTTATTTTTCTTTGCATTTTGCTATTTCTGAACAGCTTACTCATGTGAGTGGGTGTATAAGAGCACATTTACTGTAGTTAAAAGTTAAGGATATTTCATCAACAAAAATGGACAACTATACTAATCAAAAGTTTGATTTTCAGAAGTAGTAGTACACAGTTCATTCTATTTCTAATTGCTTTATGACCTTGTACCCAACTCAGTAACTTAGCAGTCTTGTCTGCCTATCCACAAAACAAAATATACTTGGAGTTCAGATTTCAGTAATAAGAAATTTTTGATAAAGTGGTGAAAATGGTGTGTTATAGGAGTCCTGGACAAATTCACAGCTACAATGTGTTTGGTTTTTTTTTTTTTTTTTTTTTTACTTCATTCCTCTGTACTAGGTTTGTGCTATTATATTCAGATAACTGATTTTCTGGAAGTCCTCACGATTATTATTATTGTTATAGATATAGAACTATTTAAAGATATGGATCAATGCAGGATTTTTTATATACATATTTGAGGGAAGGGTTTATTTGAGGTTAATTTTCAATACTAACCAATTCAACAACAAGTAATAAATGCATTTTATCCTGCAGTATTCTACATCCATATGGGAAATAGTATCAGAGTTGAAACTCAGCTGTGTAGTTATAAACAGTGCAAGTAATAGCATGATAAATTGAGAGTAGTAAGTTGCATTTGTGTACGCACTCAGAATATTTTCTAAAATATTTCTTCAGGTAGACAAAATCTCAAGAAATAAAATTAATTCAGATATATACCTTCCTGATTTTCAGCTTATTGTATTCTATGGTATTAATCAGTAAGTCATTTACTTTGTTTTAGTATATTTTAAACAAATTAAATGACTGATGTCTGCTGATGTGGTTGTTAAAACTTACCCATGAAAACCCAAAACCACAAAATGAAACATTCAGGGAAAAAAAAGGAAAAAAAAAAAAAAAAAAAGAGAGACAGAGAGAAGGAAAAAGATAAAAATTTGCTCTTACTTTTGAAGGAAAAATAGATTTATTTTTCCATCACTGGGATAAAAAAGCTCAAATGAGTCCTTCTTGTGTGCCAGCCAGTGAATTTGCTACATACTGATGTAGTGGTTTTCATCTGTGTTGCTTATGATGTTGCCATCTTGATGTTTTTCAAACCATTTTGTAGGAGTGGCATGACCACTGATGGTAGCCCTCATCTAGTTGTCAAATTTTTTTACAAAATATAATCTCATCTCTGTTGCTATGGCATTATGATGTCACCCAGTCGATTTCAATAACTGTCTATCAGCGCTCAATATGTTGAAACCTTCAGGATAGAAGTTTGAAGGAGCAATTCCTCAGGTATGGCTATTTGTTCTTACTGTGCATTGAGCATGTATCTGCTGGTACCATACCTACATTGTCAACAGAGAATTTTTAAACAAAAATTTCAAAATGCACTATTCTAACATGAAAATTCAAAATGCCAGAGTTCCTTTAAAATAAAGTGACTATGAAGAACACAACTGAACAACAAGAGTGACCATGAATGAACTGTGTCAAAGTTCAGCAAGAAAAGCCTTCCCACTTTATTTCAAAGAGTATAGTCTCTTGTTCCATGTTTACTATATTACAAGTGATTGGTTTTCATTGCCTGTATTGTGCATATAAGAGGGTATCTGCCCATTGGTCTGACAAGTCCACCATGGAGATACAAGTATATTGTAATTTGTGATGGTTCTTCACTTACATGTGCTCAAATTTGTATCTATGTAATCAAATTTTCACAGAAATATCCTACTTACAGCAAGAAATATAGAGAAAATTCCTCATGGCTGCACTACTCAAACCTTATGCAAACCTTAGAATCCTTGTTTTACTTTCTTCATCCTGCCCACATACCACTCACCCCTGCCACATACCAAGCTGGCAAGGGGAGAGGACACTCCTTTCCAAGAAAACCCTAGACCTGAATTCCAGATCAAAGAGAAAGACTTGAAATTCAGGATGTCCTTGACTTAGGGAAAAGCAGGCTGGAAACATGGTTTCAATCTGTGTCAAGAACACCGAAATTATTTTGCCAATATAATTGAAGTTTTGTCCCATATGTTTCTAAGTGATTTAAGGGGGAAAAAAAATCTTTGCTGTCCCTGATTTGCCTTCTGTCTTTGAATGCAGCTGTTTTATGTATGACATGATATACTACCTCTGCCTGGGGATGAATTTCTGCCACTATCACAGAAGTAGAGAATCACCACCATTATTAAAACACAGCTTAGGCACTAGTCCATATTGTCATTCTACTTTTTTTTCTCACTCTTTTTTTTTTTTTTTTTTTTTTTTTTTTTTTTTTTTTTTTTTTTTTTTTTTTTTTTTTGGCTGTGATATTGGTGTTGAGCTCTATGACATCATAAAATATCTTACTGTATGTAAATCTGAAATGTCTTGCAAAAAGTTGATCACCAAAGATTCTAAAGTTCTCTTTTACATAAGATTACTAAAGTATGCTTTTGCTGCCTGGTCTTTCTCTTGCTATCCCTTGATGTAGAAGTCATTCATAATGCGATGGTCTAATCTTGAGAGGAGCTAGTGACACATCTGTGGTGGGCCAGGTAGAGTCCTGCAACCCTCCAGCACCAGTCATGCTTTCCATACCAAGCTCTGAGGTTTGGGAAGGCTCTGCTGACAGTGGAGGAAGATGCAGCAGTTACTGAATGAACCATTACATGATGACATCTGTCTCCCTGTTCATGCACATTCTTTTGCTGAGGCCAGTGACTTTATGATCAGTGTCAAGCTTTTACATTTTCAGACCCACTCTGCCTAGAAAGAGGCTTAGAGACAAGTTTTCAAACTTAGGCACTTGGTAAGATCTAAATGAAATACAAGTGAAAGCACCATGTTTTATAGTTATATAAACATTGTCTAAGAACTGAGAAGGAAAAAAAGGTGATAAAGCAATCTATACCATGAAGTATCCTTTTACTTTGCCTTCTTCTGTAAACTTTCTTTTATATATATATATATAAAGTAGATTCGGCCCATCAGATTCCCTGTCTTACGTGTCTCTGGAGTCTTTCAAGAAACTAAGCTTATCCAAGTATTTTACAAATGCTAACATGCTTGCTTTTTTCCTTCTCTGTCTTTCTATGCTTGTTTGTTTTTCAGATCTATTAGCACCAGTTCTGGTTCATCAACAACTCTCCTCTGTTGTTTGACAACTGCTGAAGCTGAAGAACATATTAAATGAAATCTTTTCTAAAAATCTTTTTCAAGAGAAAAAACTCCAACCATACAAACCCAAAACAACCCAAGACTTCTACCTCTTTCGTCTTTAAATGGGAAATATTTCACTGTGAATGTCAGTGATATCAGTATATGAATGGTTGGGCTACTTCCATAGTCTCTGAGGACAGAAAATATTTGATATCACCATGCCATCATTACACAGAAAAGGTTTTCCTATTACAATGTAGTAGTCAATGCACCATTTAAAGTATGGAAAGATTCTTGTCATAAATGGAATGTGGATGCTAATGCAGAGA
>JAWWEU010000091.1:23100060-23114019 GCA_035583155.1 Acropternis orthonyx
GCTTCCTTTGAGAGCACACGCAGGATCAGTGTTGAAGAAAAAAGACAACGCAGAAAGAACCGTGACTTGCCAATCCCACCTGTGGAGACTTTCCACTGTGCCATTTGCAACCAGACTTGCCTATCTTGCATTGGCCTTTTTAGCCATTAGCGTGCATGGGTAGAGCCCTTTCCAAATCTTCATTCACAAAGCCTAGCCCTAATGATGATGATGATGATAATTTTTCATCTGTAATACCATCCTATCTTGGAATCTCTTCTAGAGCTGAATTTCTGAAGATGAAGACCAACCTTCATCTATGTTCCAGGAACAAAATAGGAAATGAGAATTCAGCTTGTACTTAGCTTCAGCATATGTGGTTTATTTATTTCAGCAATTTTTTCTGATTAGAAAAAAATAGAGACAGTTACTTCCAGCACAATACTAAACCCATCATTAGGCATCATACAAAAGACATTTTGAAAGTCAGAAAATAGATGGGGTCACAGATTATGAATATTATTTTATCCCTCAGCATAGAATGTCCTTTTATTTTATGATGAATTATGTAATTCTGATACAATTAAGCCCCATGGAAGAGGAGAAGAAGTTTCAAATTGGACATTACCAGCAAGACATAGAGTTAAAGAAATTGTCTTACACAGGTTCTTTAAATTTATTTTTGTTCAAACTGAAAACCAAAAGTTTGACACAAAGTAATTGCATATTACTCATGTACCTCAATAGCTCAGTTCTGACTTTTTTTTTTTTTTTTAAATAACAAAAAATTCACCATTAATATGTCAGGATAGATGGTTACATGTTGATCAGCAAACCTATGGGATTATGGGTAAGTTCTTGATTGAATAGGGATAATCCATTCAATACTTGAAGACATTAATTCCAGCACACATTATATCTGTACTATAGCATGTGCCTACTGTAAAGTCCACACAGAGTCTAGAAAAATCAAATAATGGTGTAGGTTAGACCCTAGCAAGGTTACCTCTCTGGAGAAGAGGGGTGGCAGGGAAAAAAGAAAGAACATCTGTGTTAGTTCAATTGCACACTTAAATGAAAATGTTTGTAAGAGCTCGTAGTCTTTCATCTACACACAAGAAAAGGAACAAACACTAGAAAAGAAAAATTTAGGCAGATGCAAAAAAGTTTTCAGGGATGAACAGAAATCAATTAATTTCAGTGACTCCAAGTCTCATGAATATTTTCTCTGGTGTAATTGTTAGCTTAGTTTATTCAGATGTCTCACTTTGATCTACTGGTCATGCTAGCACCTTCTCCACATATTCTTCAAGCATATACTTTTTCATTACAAATATCACAGAACTGCATTGGGGGAGATTTCTATGAGTAACATTTTCCAGAACTGAATTTTAAGAATGATTTTAGATATTTTTCTCCCAGTCTTGGGAGGTTTTTTCTTTGATAGAAGACAAAATTCTGCTATTGTCAGTAAAAAAGATTGAACAATATCAAAAATACTGAATAGAGATGTATTTTTATGATTGTTCTTATCCTTATTCACATACATGATAGCTAGTTCATCTGTTTACATTGTTGATGTCAAAGAAGCTAAAATTCAGAGACTATAAAAATGTCTGTGAGAAAAGGAAACAGTGAGTGTGCACAGTAACTTGTGCACATATATATCTTGTATATTGAAAACTTCAGTTATGTAAGAATTTAAATTCTGCTGCAACTCAATCTGTAGGACACAGAATAGCAGGTAGAGATGCATGTTTTTATGGTAATGTAGAAAATTTCTGACCAATTCAATAGTGTCTTTTTTCCCTTTTCCTGACTATTTCCAGCCAGCTATGCACCACCCCAAGGCATACATGAACACCCATTTACTGCAGACTGATGCTGGATGAAGAATGGTTCCCCCTACCCCTCCATGCTCTGCAATTTTGACCTTTACCAAAATGTTAATAGAGAGTTGAATGTGTATTTTAATGTAAAAATATTTATTATATGGAAAGAAAAAGTACTTAAGGAAAGATTCCTATATAAATATACATCTGTGCTACACTCTACATGGGAAAAAACCCAAAACCACCAGTAACAATAAAAAACCCCGACAAACCAACCAAACCAAAAAAGATAAATTCTTCATTTCAGATAATCAGAACAGATAACACTTAAAATTTAAAACTCCACCTAGGTGCTTGTTTTGACCAGGGTAAATCTTTTTTCACAGTGTCTAGTGTAAGACTGTGTTTTGGATTTGTGCTGAACACAGGGTTGATAATACAGAGATAGTTTTGTTCTTGCTGAGCAGAGCTTACAGACAGCCAAGGTCTTTTCTGTACCACCACACTGGTGAGGGAATTTAGGCAGAGACATAGCCAAGAAAGGTGATCTCAATCGACCAAAGGGATATTCCATACCACATGACATCATGGTCAGTATATAAAGTGGGGGTAAGCCTGTTTGGAATTGATGACATTTGTCTTTCCAAGTAACTCTTATGCGTGATGGGGTTCTGCTCTCCTGGAGATGACTGAATAGGGGCCCGCTCGTAAGAGCAGTAAATTAATTCCTTGTTATTCTTGGCTTGCACACACAGCTTTTGCTTTTCCTATTTAACTCTCTTTATCTCAACCCATGAGACTTCTGGATTTTACCCTTCTGATTCTCTTCCCAATCCTGTTAATGGGGCAGTAAGCAAGCAGCTACAGGGGACTTGGTTGCTGACTGGAATTATTCCATGAACAACCTGTATATATGTTAAGGTTGTAGCCTCCCATCAGTGCAAGAAAGTAACTCTGTATCTTTTTCTTTCCTTCCTACCAGTTAAAGAAATGCATTTTAACCATGACAGTAATTTGTAGTGCACTTTCAACTTTGTGGTTTAAATGTGGTTTTCATTTTTCACTCTGAACGTCTGCTTCTGGAGCAGGAGAACTACTGGTGTCTGCGATATTATCTTTCTTAAAGATTCTTTCCCTTTTAGTGCAACAAGTCATTACCAAGAAGAATTCAAGACCTAGTAGGATGTAAGACAATGGGGGAACACAGGATGTTCCACATGAACATGAGGAAGAACTTTACTGCAAGAGTGACTGAGCACTGGAACAAGCTGCCAATACAAGTTGTGAAATTTCCTCCCCTGGAAATATTCAATAATGATCTAGACACAATCCTGACTAACGTGCTCTAGGGGACCCTGCTTGAGTAGGCAGGCTGAGCTAGATGGCCTCCAGTGATCCCTTCCAAGCCTACCCATTCTGTGTGATTCTGTATATGCTTATGGGATCCTGAAAAGGGGGATGTGCACATGGTACACTGTTGTGATACTAAATGCTTCAGAGGGAGCACCATCAAGGCATCAGATGGAAAGGGAGTGGATATTTGAAGGAGTTACATGGGGTGTGTCCAGAAACAACCACAGAAACTAATGAAAAGGGGCATGGACTAGAGTTTTGAATTGTGGGGAATCTGTAGGATGATTTAGAGTTAAAAAATGGCTGAAGAGAGCAGCTAGTGATTTTAAGGCTCATGGCGTAAAGGACTCCACAGATCTCACAGTCATGCTGTGCATTGGATGAGTCTGTGTTTTCTCCCTTGGAGCTCCATTCTGCAAGTGATAGATGTTAGAATTATTTTTATTTTCATTACTTGGTTTTCTAAAGTAAACCTGTTGTTGATCATACATTTCTTCAACTAAGAAGATTTTGAAAGCTAGCATCAAGGCAAAGCACATGGACAAAAAGGAGAAGAATTCCCTGGGAAAACACTGCACAGTGAAGCAGAATTTTTGCATCTCTTTTAAAGGAGAAAAAAAATCTTATTTTGACATGCCTCCTGCATGAATGGAAGAAATTTGTCCTGCATATAAAATATGAATTTTAGTGGAAAATGAGAGATCACAAAAGGCTTTAATATCAGCAGGTCTTTTGGTAACCCATAGCTGTACATGATCTTAACAAATTCTGCTACAAAAAGTACACTTTTAAGGAGTACTAAACTTGTGCATTTTAAAAAATACCGTAGAAAACATGCTCACTTGGAAAGGCTCATTGGGTACTCTGGTAGATTTCAGATGAACCCAGTGTTAGCTGCTAGTTTCAAGTAAGGTGTAAAGTAATGAATACATTCATCAACAGGTCAAAAATGGAAGAGGTTATATAGAGAGTGGAATTTTATTCTGAAAATGAAGAATGAAACAGAAGGATTTGAAAAATCGAATGATGAGTTTCAGTAGAGGCTAAATTGCTAATGGCACTAGAAGAATACCATGAAGAATTATAAGACAGAGGGCAAAGAGGATGCTGAAGAGAAAGTCAAGTCACAAACTAACTGTGAACATACGGAAGTTCATAACTATAAAGGGTTATTGTGAAATTACATTTTAAGTCTGAGAGGTGTTAATTCCCAATTACAAACTAATCATAACACCAATTGCAAATAATAAGTTACATAGTACTGAAAAGAAATTGTTGAAATATTAGGAATAGTAAGGTCCACAGTGGTAATGGAAATCTTGGACCATTTTGTAATTGGATTTGCAACTTTAGGAAGATTTGGTAAGGATTACAATTTCAAATAATATATAAATTTAAAAACTAGTCTGTTTTAAGAAACAGACAATTACTTAACTAGTCTAGCAGACTCATTTACTGTTATTTTTCAGAAAAGATAGTAGGGATAAAATAGAAGAATAGAGAATTAAAACAAAATAAAGGGGTATACCACAGATTGATTGCAAATTTAAATTTTAACTGGCAAGTTCTTTAGGCTTTTTTTTAATGCATTAGACATTTTTTCATTAAAGAAAACATGGGACCTAAAATGGCAAAAACTCACACTAGCTCGATGTTTGATTGAATTCAATGACAAAAACATGTTTTTCCTACTTACAATGTATAACTGGAAAACATTTTTGTAAACTGAGTACAAAATTGAGTACTATTTCTCATATTTTTGGTTTTCTGATAAGGATTAATCTTGCAGTAATTGGGGAAAAGTTGCACTAAGGCATCCAGGAGTATGAGGTGGCAAAATTTCCAAGTGCTGGCTGACCTTATTCTTTCCAGTAAGAGCTGCAGAGGAAGTAAGAAGGCCTGAGGCATGCTTACTAGTACTGTAATGGGAATCTAATTTTTTATCACACTCTTCCCTTGAGCTGGTACATCATGTATTCTTTTCAGGGCTGTAAATTCTTTGTTTCTGAAATGAACTGTCTGTGTTGTCTGGGATTCCTTGAAGTGTAGCACCTTCTTTGTGGTAGTATCAGCAGTTATTATGAACGTATCCTGATAGACTCCAGGATATGCAGTAAATTTAACACTATATGTAATCCCAAATGGAAACATGTCCATTCTATTCCAAGTGAATCCAGCATGTGAAAAACATTGTGTGGGATCTGTAACCTGAGATGATATCCACCGAAGCTCCACTTATTTGTTTAGGTTGTACAAGGTATTTGGATCTATGTCCTCTAAGTCCTCATAGACTCTCTTGGTAAGGTAGCTGCAGAGAAAGCTGCAGTTTAACAGCAGAACAGTAGTTTCCTTGTGCTACAGTCTAAAACATTTGCATTGAAACCAGTATATGATTAACACAACTCTGCAGGCTATACAGTTTCATTAAAGACATCATGTTTGTAATGCAGACTTTCTACTGGGACTTTCATTTAGTGAGTTATTATTAATTCATCCATTGAACAGTTGACTGGAAGAGGTAGTGTGCACCACTATTCTAATATTTGTCCAAATGCATCCGAAAGATCAAAGAATCACAGAACACCTGAATGGCTGGGGTTGGAAGTGGCCGCCGAAGAGGGTTCATCAAGAGCAGTTTGCACAGGCTAATGTCCAGGTGGGTTTTGAGTATCTTCAGATAAGAAAACTCTACAACCTCCTTGGACAGATTGCTCCAGAGTTTTATCACTCTCGCAGTAAAGAATCTCATGTTCAGACGGAATTACTGTGTTTCAGTTTGTGCTCTTTGTCAATTATTCTGCCACTGGGCACCACTGAAAAGAACCTGCTCCCACCCTCTCAATGAAGACTGAAACAAAGAAGTCATTCAGTAATTCCACCTTTCCTTTATCAGCAGGACACCCATGCAATTCAGCATTGAGCCCATGTTTTTCCCTAGTCTTGCTACTAATGCATTTGAAAAAGTTGTTTCTTATTATTCTTGACATCCTTTGCCAGATTTAATTCCAAAGGGACCTTAGTGTTCCTCATCACATTCCTGGATACTCTGGCAATATTTCTTTGTTCCTTCCAAACACCCTGGGTTTTTTCCCATATTCCATAAACTTCCTTACTCTGTTTTTGCCAAAAGCTCCTTGCTTATCCAGCCAGATCTCCTGCTCCCTTTGTCTGGTTTGTTACTGAGAAGGATGCACCAAACTTCAACTTGGAGGAAGTGATGCTCGAGTATTAACCAGGTCTCTTGAATCACCCTACCTTCTAGACCCCTAACTCATGGGATTTCTCCAAGTAGGTCCTTTAAGAAGCCAGAGTCATCTCTCCTGAAGTCCAAGGTTGTATGTATACTTATTGCCCTGCTATCTCCACACAGGATCCTAAACTCCACCATCTCATGGTCATTGTAGACAAGGCTGCCTCCAACTTTCACATTATCAATCAGTCCTTCTTTTTTTGATAGTGTTCTAAGATGAAATGATAAGTAAAATATTTTACAAGGTCGTGTAGTGACAGGACAAGGGGGAATGGTTCTAAACTCAAAGAGAGTGGGTTTAGGTTAGATATTAGGAAGAAATTCTTTACTGTCAGGGTGGTGAGGCACTGGAACAAGTTAACCAGACAAGTCTTGGATTTCCCATCCCTGGAAGTGTTCAAGACCAGGTTGAATGGTGCTTTGAGCAACCATTTGAGCAACTAGTGGAGCGTGTCTGTGCCAATGGCAAGGGGGTTGGAACTAGATGACCTTTAAAGATCCTTCCAATCTAAACTATTATATGATTCTATGATGTGATGCTATTTACTTATATTTTATAAAATTGTTTGTTTTATAAAGGTTCACTGCCAGGACTTGACCATGAAACACAATTCTATATGCTTTGATCAAAACAACCTCACAAACAAGCACAATCTCCTCTCTTCCACTTCCATTACCACTATTCTGCAGTCAGAAGAGATCAGGCAAAAGTAAAGACTGCAGATTTTCTGTGACTTTATAATACTGAACTCTTGGGACACTGTTGCAGAATTCCTGTTTCTAAAAATCTTCTCTATGTGAAGCCCAATTTTTCCCCTAAATGTAATTTTATAAAGTAAAAGCTCTCAGAGTGTCACAGGCCTAGGATGAGACAACACCACCTTATTCCTAAAGAACTGGATGCTCCATATCTATGTACTGAAATAAATTTATCATATTTTGTGTTCTCAAAAACATTCACTTACTCACTACTATAGTTTCACTATAATTTCACCTGTTAAAGATACTATAATTACAAAGACTTTAAATATTTTCATCATTATGTTTGCTTAAAAAAGGAACCATAAATAAGGATTGTGAAGAAAATGAGCATGATTTTTTGATAATGAGATCCCACTCTTGATTTACAATGGCAAATGATGTATAAGTTATGAATGAAGTTAATACTGAATTATAATGCCACTACAACCACTGCCAGGTAGCATAGCTGTTAAACCAGGAATGTGTGTCTGTCTCTGGTTTTCCAGAGAAAATTTTAAAAATAGTCTTGCAGAATATCACTGAATATGAACAAAAATGATGAAAGTATCCATTATTAATAGTAAAGATAGACAAGTCTTGAGGTTGTCTTACACTAAATCTCGGTTTCTTAGAGGTGTTCTGGTAATGAATACTTTACATTCAACATTAACATATAATTCAGTCTCTCTTCTTAATATGGAGAAGATAAAATAACAAATGACAGCATTCCAAAAATCAGTGGCAATTTGCTCTCCCTAACTTTGCAATTTACAAGTTCTCATGTGCTCTCCTCACTAAAACAAAGGATATCACCTATTTCATTCACCTTTCATCAGGAAAGAACAATAACAATGTTTTCGAGAGCTGCTAGCCTGCACATATCATTTCCAGGGATGAGATTGTACAGCTTTGCCTGGCAGGTTGGAAAATCTCCCATACTTAACTCATCCTAACAATACCAAATTTTGCTTGTATACCCAGTCTAACCTCACCTGATGCAATTTCAGCCTATGGCCTTTTATTGCGCACTATGCAATCATTGGGGACAGGTGATTCCACTTGGTTTTGAGGCAACTTACCTTCTGAGCTGAGTACTGTAATCACACTTTCCCTCAGTCTTCACTGGTATGAGATTAGAAAATGGAGACAATTTCAGTCTCTTGCCATAAGCCTTTTTATTACAGTATCTAGTCATCTTTATTCTCTTATGTCGTGTCTCAGTTTGTCTGTGCCTCTAAAGCATCAGATATGACAAGGCTAGGAAAGAAAAGCTTTTATGTGAAAACATCTAGTCACTTTAGTAAAATCTAGTTATGTCACCTGTTCTGGTGATGTAGTTCTACTGCCTGACAACGTTTTAATATTCTAGAAACTATGTTTCTCATCACTGTCAAATGCAACACTAAATTTTGCAGTCAGGATGGAAAGCTTGTTCACAGCAAAGGTGTCATTGAGGGCTACAGGATAAAGGTAGGCACTTTAAAAAATCCATGTAAAGTATTATTTTCTTCTGAAAAAATATATTTTGTTGCATAGTCCATAATTAATTAGTACTCATTGGAAAAAATTAAGCTGAAATGAAAACAGTAAAGAAATTTTTAATTTTTAACAATACGTGTATTTCTTTCACATCTATAAACATTCACTTTACCTTATCATCAAAATAATTAGTAGATTATTCATGCAGGATGAAGATCAAATGACTGAAAAGTCCAACACAAATCAGCAATGCAAAAGATTGCACCTTTGACCAAAGCTTAATGGTAAGCTTGCAGAAATGATAAAAAAAATAATGAGCATTAAGAATATAATTTTGGATTAAAAATATGGAACATATTTGCATTTCCAGAAAAGATGAAAACACACTGTTTATTCTTACAGTTCAAAAATTTAAAATACTAAATGCTGAAATAAAGTTTATAGTAAGTGATTTTTATTCATACATCTCTGTTTTTGTCTTCAACTTTTATTTGGTATAATTCATATGCATGTTTAATACCTGTATGAAATTACAGCACATGGAACAACCATCAGCACATGAATTAATTTCTTTCTCTTTAAACACATTGTTGAGTAAATCATTACTCAGAAATGAGAAGCAAACAAGTGAATTAAGTATGTAGTTTATGACTAAGAAGTTTATTTAATGAAAACTCTCATTGACCATCAGATTTTTATGGGGAGTAAAGAAGATAATGCATAACAGTTTTTACATTAGAATAAATTCTAAATTTTTGAAAAAATGGAATTTTCAAATCCCATAACAAAAGGTACCATATATATAGCTGAGTGCACTAATATGTCTTCCACTGCACTGGAATAATTTCTAGTTAATGACATGGTTTATAAAGACAATCCACTCTGAGAAGTGATGAGGAAAAACAACCATTGCCTGAGACTAAACAAATGAATAAACAAACCCCCTAATAAAGACAACAATTAGATTAAATGCTCAGATGTTTTCTTAAACATCAAGATAACGTGGGGTTTGTGTTTGTTTTGGTTTTTGTTTTGTTTGTTTTGTTGTTGTCGTTTATTTAATGGTGTCAGGGGTGAAGGCATGGGACTTTACACGTCTGTTAGAACAAATAGTCTCTGTATAATTGAAGACACTTAATTCCATGAGCTAATTATTGAATAAACCTTTGAAAAATATGTAATTTAACATAATGAGAAAAGACAATATGGCAAGTCTTTGGCAGGCACAATATTCCCTTCTTAGAAAGGACTAATGCACTAATATAATCCAGGTGTGGTGAACTCTGCCACTAATACTTAGATTGCTATTTCAATAAAAAAGTTGATTGGTTTTAATAAATGTATGGCTACAGTTAAAAAAATCAATCTGACATTCTTTTAAAGTCTTTTTGCTATGAACAATGTAGTAAAATACCCTATTAATTATTTACTGTGTAAGAAAACTTCTTTCAAGTAAATTATTCTTATGTTCATCATATTTATTCTTTAAATATAGAAAGCCTGACTGGTTTCTCAAAGGTTCCTTTAAACCTGAATCAACTTTCAGTATTCTTTAGAGATGGAAAATACTGTTTCATGTTTCTAATTTGATACTGTGTTTTCTGTAATTATGAGAAATTTCTATTAGTCAGAATCTGGCAAACCAATGATCAGATTAGTATTCTGCTCTGTAGACTCCTATTTGAATGTCAGCATCAAAACTTTGAGTTTATTCTTCTTCAAGCGCCCAACATGTTAACAGCAATACTATGCTTTGCAATAAAAAGCAATATGGCTTTTTGTTGTCTTTGTTTGTTTGTTTGTTTGTTTGCTTGTTTGTTTTTGTGGGTTTTTTTAATGGCAGGATATTATTTGAGGTTGTCTTAGCAGTGTCATTTTTACACTTGTGTACAGTGCAGGATAAGTTGATGTTCAGTGCTCTTTGTGCATTTAATCTCTGTGTAGAAAAAGGAAAGTGGTAATTCACATCCTGAAATTTAATTTTTTCTCATTGTCATCGTCATGCAATCCATTTTCTTGCAAGAATAGGGCTACTACCTTTGAGTCATGGCCTAGGGACTTTTTAGATAACTACACTCTGCCAGCCAGAATTATTCCTTTGAATTTTTAACTATGTAGTAGCTCTTCTCACTGTTTGCCTGGGTGTTGTGCTGATGCTTGCTAAATAATAACTTTGTTTCATTCCAAGAAAGATTTCCAATACTGTCCTGACATGTTCCTTGTACAAATATCCGTGTGCATTTTTTCAGCAATATCCAGTCAGACATACTTTGGAAATACAGATGTTCACAAAAGTGAACAGCAGAACTGTAGCAGACTAGAAATAATGCCACATGCAAGATAACAGAAGAAATAACAAGATGCACACTCTGGTCTCACTGCTTACTATTGAGAGAAATTTCTACCACATTCTATTAAAACAAATAATTCCAAGTATAACCCTAAATTGAAAGTAACTCTTTATACCTCAATAAGCTCAGTTTATTGAGGAAAATTGAATAAAATGGAAAAGAATATTCCTAGGTCTTTGTCCTTAAATTTTCTACTTCACCTCTCAGGAAAATAAAAGAGGCAGAAATACCATGCTTGTTGCAATCTATTTGATAAATTGACAAATGAAAAATAAAAGAACCCACTTACCAGCTTTGAGAGATGACTACGGTATATTGCTCTGTCATTTGACAGATGACCTGACCATTGCCATGGGAACCAGCAGGAAGCAAAGTGCCACATGATAAAAAACCAGCTACAGAGTGGTAAAGGCTAATAGCATGAAATGAATTGAGGGGTTAAAAGGTTAGGAAAGTTCTGGTGGTTCCTGTGTGTAGTGTGACTATGAGAATATATTTCAGGCTTCAACAAGCTGTATTAGAAAAAGCAGAGAGATTAAAGTATATTTATAGGTCTCCACCATTAAAACTTTCAGATTTCTCCTTTGTGCATTTGCTTAGCATTTAACAACAGAATGGAGTCTTAAGAATTGACATGAAATGCTCTAAAAATGCAATAGAAAAAGTAGAGGAAAATCAATAGTAGTGTGGGAAAGGATGTGAGAAGCTTGTGTTTTCAGTGGTAATCAAAAAGTAATTTTATATCCAATAATCTGTATTGATTGTTTGTGAAACTGTAATGCATTTTATTACACAACTTGTTCTCTGTTTATAAATATATGTATCATTTTGTTGGGGTTTTCTTTTCTTATTGAGTTTCCTTTTCTCCAGGACAATGTTTATGTTGTGTCTTTAACACATAAGAGCAAAGTAACAGGCTATGAGTATTATTTGAGCTAACATTAGCAGCTTGCTAACTCCTTTGACTTTGTCTGGAAGGGAACAAAGAGACGCATGGTATAACAGAGCCCTTGAACTAGCACCATTTACAGGTAATTCACTCAGTAGCTGTCAATTGTTTCTTCTTTCAGCTACCTATGAATCATTCAAAAACTTTCACACCTAATTGTATTTGCTTTTGAATACAAAAGTACCTTATTATGCAAATATATAAGAAAAAATCAGGACATAAATTCTGTTAAATATATTTTAAAACCATTGTAAAGACTTTGAAAAAAAAAAAAGGAAAAAAGTCATCCCTTTTCTTTATCAAGCCCTTAATTTCCTGTCATTTCCTGAGTCTCATGAAACCAAAAGATAAAGCAGACTCCATGAGAGTAAATGACTAGGTAGTTGTAGACTGTTTTAATACATCACACAAGAACACAAACGTTTCAGGCAGAACTCCCATTTTACTTTTTAAAAGCATTATTGTAAGTAAATTATAATATCATAAATTGATCTGTCAGATTTAGTATTTTTCTTTAAAAACATATTTTGACTGAAAATTCCTAACATTTGAATGTCTTTTATGAGCACATTTTATTAGTATATATTCTCCCAGATAGCTTTTAATATAAAACAATCACAGACTGCTACTAAAAAAATCCTCTTTGTTATTTTTACTGCTTCTGATATTTATGGAGGTCTCAGAGAATGTAATTTGTCCCATAGTATCCAGAAACTAATGTGACATAAATGAATGTTACATTGAAAGCATTTTGTACAGAAACTATTGCAACAGATATCCTGCATAACCAAAACCCAGCAACAACAACAACAAAATAAAAACCAAAAAGAACAACAAAAAACCCCCACAATCAACCAAATGAACAAACAAACAAACAAAAAAAAAAAACCGGAAACAACCCCCCCCAACAAACTAAACCAAATCTTTCTTAATCTGCTATTCACTGAGCATTTTATACTGAAAAGGAGAACCATGAGAAGATGCTGCATGTATTTTAGAATGAAAATTACTTCTACAAAATATTATTCTGTGTTGGGGGGATATGAAATAAGTATTCAATTTTCCTTTATGGATTTGTCATACCAAAAAAACCTCCTGTTAAAAAAAAATACAGATCAGAATAGAAATATGACATTGTCAAATAATAATAAAGCTGTTTCAGGAACATAATGAAATCACTTTTAGAAAGAGATTTTGAAACATTAAGTTGGGTGAACCAATACTTTCATTCAGTCCAGCATCTCTATATCACTAGTGGACATGAATATATGATAAATAATTTTATGAAATTGAAATGTTTTAAGATCAAAATATACTATTTTAAGTGCTTTGTCTGAATTAATGTTTAATAAGGGCTATACAATTGTCTCACACTTTGTATATCATGGGAATCTTGTATAATAGTACTGTAGAATAACTTTGAAAAATGTATCACAGTTTGAGATGCTTCAGTGAGTTAAAACTTCATCCACCATGGCCTTACATCTGTTGTCTAAATGGTTAATTACCAGGTGTCTTTTAAGCCACTAATCACATTTTACTATACAAGCTATCTTTGAAACTACCTTCGATATACATAGAAAAATGAAAAGGTCATTTATTACTACATTTCAAAATTACAAAATAACTTGCAAGTATATGCAAAAATGATTTTTTCATACCCAGATAAAAATATCCAGGATAATTTGAGAACAAAATGCCTCAAATTGCATGAATGACAAGTTAAAGCTACACAACTAAACAATGTAAATTTTTACCTAAATGCTTGAAAAATGCAAGGTTTGTTACTTTTCAGCACTTAGTCAGACCAGTTAGTCACGAGCAGCATTTGACTTAGCATGGTGTCCTTCACCCTGGTGATTTGCAGAGTAAGGTTCAAAATGCAAAACTAGATGTACAGGAATATCAGCATCTGTGCCTAAGCTTTGCTTCTGCACAGTTGATGAAGCTGCTGTAAAAAGCACCTAAGCTTCCATTTAGTCTGCACAGTGTTTTAAGGACAGATAGCTGCATTTTTCTGTGAAA
>JAWWEU010000091.1:23126960-23143406 GCA_035583155.1 Acropternis orthonyx
TGTCTTCACATCTATAATATTAGTAGGGAGTAAAATTTTTTGTGATACCCATTTGGTAACTTTCTTCAAGGAGTTGTGTAAATTTGCTGTGGAATCAAAACAAGATGGAAAGCCAAAGGTTACAGTTATTTAAGTTAGAAAGGGGCTGCCCAACAGAATACAAAAGAAAAGAAACTATAAGAATAAGACTGTGCCAATTTAGAAGCAGGGATAAACATCCTTCCTTAATTTTAAGCTCTTCTGCACCCCTGTAAAATTCTGTCTACATATCTGTAAAGGCTCTGGTATAAAGAGAGAGGGGAAGTTTAGTAGCATCTTCAAAGAACTAGCAGGCCCTTTAAATATATAAGACCAGAAAAACTGCTGGTCCAGAACAACATTGGTGCATTTCAAATAAAAGATAAGACAGACTGGAGGTAAGTGCCTATGAGCTATCATTCCATACTTCCCATATTATTCTGTATTATATTATCATTTCAGTACCATGGACTGTCATTCCATAGTGCATTCATTTACTGAATACCTATTCCATAAATTTTAGACTTCTTAAATTTCACTTTTTATTTTAAAACCCTTAGAATTATTAGAAAACCATGAGGAAGATCTGTGCTCAACAATATTGTTTAAATCCAGTATGAGACCTTGGCAAGTGCCTTAAAATGAGGTTAATACAAAAGAATTGTTTTCAACATTTAAAGACTGACAACATGTCTATGTCAAAAATGTTTGCAGGGTTTATATCTTAAAGCAACTGAAAAAATGAAGATTCAAACCCTGTATGAAAGCTATAACGTTCTTTTTTGGGTCATACCTTCTTTATTTGCTCTACTTCTCACACACTTCTGACTTTGTTTCTATTTCCTTTTCATTATATAAGGGAAAAAAATAGTATTAGGGTGACTTGAAGGAATAACTGAAATTTCCTTTCTAGTTCTTCATAGGTGGAAAGGCAGGGGTGGAGAAAGGAAGAGAATGATCAAACAGTTATACTAAATAATATGAAAACCACATCTGAAAAAATTTCTTGAAACAATATCCACAAATATAGTCCATAATCTCAGTTCTGGTGAAAGAGTAAAAGAATTTTTCTTATTTGTAACTTACCATAGGTATGTTGATGTAAATATTTGCATATAGCTTATGCCCATGATAGCTTCATGGATTTGAGAACTGAGTCCAAGATAGAAGGTTAGCCTGGGTTTTTTATGATACTGATTTGGGGGATAGTTTAGAAAATTCAGTATCCTTTTTATTTTCTTAAACATAGGTATTGCTTTATCTGGCATATTCTGTCCTGTCCCCCCAAAAAACTCAGACCCTTTAAACTGCTTAGAATTTGAATGCAAGTGATGTGATTACATTGTGCTGTCAAAACTATAAATGAGAGATTATTGTCATGTTTTATATGTTGCCACGCATAAAAATATTCAAACTAACACTTTTAAAATAATTAGTAAAAGATAACTATTTCATTACCTATTCAACCTTGGGCTGTTCTGGCAAGAAATATTTGCCTTGTGTGAGTCAGATAGAAAAGTCTGTAGCTACCTCTTCTTCCTGCATTTTGCCTATCAGCAACAGAGAACCTTACCAAGATACTGCTTTATTTGTGTGGTGTTGCTGCTTAGGCTATTTATAGATGTGAAGGAAATAGCAAGCAAGCTGGAACAGAATAAACCTGTAAAAATTGTTAGTTGTCCTAGTTACAGCAGGTGGAACCAGTTTATCACTGTGTGGGCATAACCAAAACAGTGTATTTTCCTCCCTCTGTGTCATTTCTCACGAACTGTTACTAATGTATTGTTGGCAGCAGCTGCCCAGGGCACACCTGACCACTCAGGCTAGAAGCTGGGTGTTAAGGAGCTCTGTGAGATAGGGATGTTTTCCTGTCTTCACACAAGTGACTCAGGTGTGATAACTTGCCTTCGGGGAGTCATTAGCACCTTCCCACCTAGCCTGAGGGATCATGTCTGCTAATGGGCCATCAGAGATTCCAGAAATATCGATGACTCCCTGAGTAAATCACCCATTATGAAACGCTGTACCCTGACGGAGGTGCTGGGCATACCCACCTGAACCAGAGTGTATATAATCTTGGGGTCTGGGGCCTGCTGGTACCACTTGTTGGATCCAGAGGAGGACCAGAACCTCAACAGGACTGTGACTGCCACTCTTGACCAGACCATGACTATCATCCTGAGGAACAGGTTTCTTGTTTCCTTTTACTTTGTATTGGCTGGGACTGTGTGACGCTCAGCACAGGGGCTGAGAAACACCATTCTGTTTGTGTCCTAGGGTGCTGGGTTATACGTCTGGTTTTTTTGTGCTTTAAACCAAATTTTTCTCTGTATAATTGTATTTATTGTAATTTTTTTAGTAAATTATAACTCTGACTTGTAATCTCTCTTGAGTCAGGTTCATTTCTCCTGCTGCTTTACCTTTTAACCAGCAGACAAGATTAGTTCTGCTGTGTCACTATATTTAAGGTTTTTATACAACCACTATGGAATGCTATGTTACCACAGTTTCTGCATAGCTCTTGTTTGGTTTAGGCAGCAGTCTGAAAGCATCAACTTGACAAAATGCAAATATCTAAGGATAATTTTTTATTATTTGCAGCAAAGACTTAGAGTTCTTTTGCTGTATGAATTATTTAATAAAGAAACAAAGGTCCTTGATTTTTGGCAACGTTAATTTTAACTGAGGAAAAGATCAAGACCATTCACTCAAACTGACACTAAAAAAAAATGAAATCCACCAGTGTGGTTTTTTTGGAAGAAATTAAGAAATGTTTTTATTTTGAAAGTTGCATTGAGTGTCACATCAAGTGTTTGTATTAAAAACATGAACCACAGACAAAGTGATTTAGGAGATAAACTACATTATGACTTCTAATTTCCTACCACTTTGGAGTCAGTCATTAAAATCCATGTCCAAAATAGCATTCCTGTCAACGTTCTTTGATTTACACACAACCTTTAATACTGTTGTGCTTGTCTCCAAGGTATTTTTTTTTTAAACTAGTGTCTAAGATTTGATTTCTAAATCTATATTTATGTCCCCAAATTGACAGCTTGCTTTTACAAAAGCCTTGAGCATCAAGCAATTCTCATTGATTTAATAACTGAGTTGGATGGTGCACAATCAGTACTTTTAGGTGCCTAAGTATATTTCAACATCAGGTGGTCCTGGTGGCTCTGGTAATGCTATATCACGATGACCAGTTATTTTGATTTGTTATTACACAGTCTACATGATATTTCATTGTTATTGTTAGTCTGTGGCCTAATCCTGTGATTTTAGCTATAGCCAACAATATTGCAGGACCAATCCCTTTTCTAAAATAATGAATCTGAAGTAAATTAGTTAGATGTTACAGAAATCAGATCACATAGGTGATGCTTTTGTAATGGTTACAAAAATGTTCCAGCAAAAAAAGTCACTGACAACTGAACCACACACCAAGTGAAAGGCAAAAAATAATCTCAGGAACAAAAGCAGAAGTTCTTCCAAATACACATTTTTGTGCTGAGAGAGGCTAGTATCCAAACTGCAAATGGAAAATCAGCAGAGAAGTGATGTGTGGTGTGATATAGAAAATAGGAGAAGAGATTTCACATGAAGCTATAGGAGATGTTTTAAGGTACAGTAAGGTTTTGGAAAGAATTGAAAACAATTAAAAAAAAAAAAAAGGAGGATGAAATAACAAGAAGTGTTTGGAAAACGCTCAGGCACATGGTACGATTCTTGGGGTGACTTGCACAGGGCCAGGAGGTGGACTTGATGATCCTGATGAGTCCCTTCCAACTTAACATTTCCTGTGACTTGTAATTCTATGAACCATGTAGACAAAAATATTGAAGTTTATATACATAGATACATGTATACAATATTTATTGTATAAAAACATGCATACATGTATATACATACAGATATTTAGGCCAGTATCTATCTTTTAAGATAGATGTATGTATCTTATACAATGTAGAAAATAGATACAGAAGTCAAACATACATTATATGCAACTGAAAGTCTGCTCCATTCCCTGCTGGGATCATTCCTTGCAGCTAGGGCAAACTTTGACCATTAACACATTCACAAACATACACTGCAGCTTGCAGAAGGAAGCAGCACATCCTTCTGCCAAGGTAACTATCTATTAGGATCCTTCCTATCTCAGGATTCATCAGATTCTTCACACAAATCTGAAAAAAAATATGTCCATCTCTATCCGTCATTGTTGTACAGGCTCAACAACAGAGAAAAGTTAGAGAACCTGTTTTAATCCTGTCTTGAACTCTTTCCATTTAAAAGCCATATCCAACACCTTTTCATGATTCTTTATTTAGATACTGAAAGCAGTTTTGGACTTGAACTGGTTACATTTCTACCACTGCAAAGTGTTAGTGGAGATCTTTATTCAAGTGTCAAGGATAAGATAAAATAACTTGAAAGATCATGAAATTATAGAGTCATGGAATAGTTTTGTTTGGAAGAGATATTTAAAGATCATCTGTTTCCCCTTCTGCCATGGGCAGAGACATCTTTGACTAGATCAAAGCTCTGTCCAACCTGACTTTGAACACTAGCAGTGACAGGGATTCCATGGCTCTTGACCACTTGTTCTACTGTCACACCACCTTTCCCATAAAAATCTTAGTCCTTATATCCAGTCTAAATCTATCCTCTTTCAGTTTAAAATCATTGTCTCTTGTCCTGTTAAACCAGGCCCTGGTAAAAACTCTTCCTCTATCCTAAGATTCTTTATTTGTCATGAAATTTCTTCATCCTGTAAAGTAATTTTGCTTAAAGCAAGGTAGAGCTCTTTGGAATATAGTGCATTAATTCTGAAAAATAGATTCAGGAATTAGTTTTATATCTAGGCAAAACCAGTAACTACCAGTCAGTTATTGTGTTCAGTACCCTGATTACCCTACATATACACTTTCTTCCAAATATCTGTTGCACACCATGGCAGAGACTTTTAGAGATCTCTGTGAAATCAAAAAGTATGCGCTAGCTCCACTTGGAAGACTGTGATGAAAATGTAAAGTCATGAATCGGTTTGGATTTCAGGGTTTTTTAGGAGCCTACAAAAAGCATAAGCCTCCTGGATGCTCAGTGTTTAAAACCACGTTTGAAAATATCATCCTTAAAATGATTTTTTAACACTTGGTTATAGTAAAAATTGATTGCAATTTCTAAGTAATTTTTATTGGTATTTCCCTGGGTGTGCACATGAATTTCTCTACCCAAAGTACCTTCTCTAATATCAACTCAGACTTGGAAGCTTGCTAAACTAGATCAATGTGCATTTTGTGTGCAGAAGAACAATGTTTGTTAAGAACCCACTCAAGCAGGTATTTGCAAAACTTCCACAACCATGACTCAGATGTGTATTTCCCATCATCTAGTCACCTGGCTACCTTTTTTGTTTGTTTGTTTTTGGTTGTTGGGGTTTTTTGTTTGTTTGTTTTGTTTCAGGAGACACAACATTGTATGAGAGTTTGATCTTGGTCCATCCTTTGAGATTATGAAGACAAAGCCAGATCTTAATGCAACTTGGGCAATCTCTGAGGTAAATAGCAAATTAATCAGTCTCTGAATCCTTGGTTTTTTGAAGACTTGTGCATTTTTAAAGAAGATGGAGTAATTGTTTAGTGACTTGGTGCCATTGATTTTCATTATGGATGGTGTTGACTAGGTCTGTGTCAGGTCACCTGGGAGAGATAGCCTTTGCATAGCTAAATAAAATGGGGAAAGTACCACTTCTTATTCCATACTCATGAGGAGAGCTCCAGTCCTTGAAATAAGCTTTGTGTGTCCTTCTTGACAAAGCAACTTTTCCTTCTTGACCATGTGAACAAATGAGAGAAATGCAAAGCCACATAGTCATGAAGCGGAGGCCTGGATTTTACAGACCAACAGACTCCTGGTTGAGAAAAGCTGGTCAGAAGAAAAACTTTAAGATAACAGGGAAATGCTCTCATTTGCTAAATATGTAGTACTAACTTGATGCCTCCACTATTAACAATTGGAATAGAGAACCAATGTAAAGAAACACACTTATTTTAAGGTGTGTGGTAGTTTTCAAGTTGTTACAAATTTTTGATAGTTATGTTGAGCATAAAACATAAATGCCATAATATACTAATTATATTTAACTGAAGTGCAGATTTAACATACCATCCTCCAGGCCTTCTTCTCCTAAAACAGTGCTTGTAATTTGAAATATTTATAATTTTTACATTTTCAGAAGTGACAGAATTATTTCTAAATGATACTAAAATGCATCTTTCTTCCAGTCTAGAGGACTTAAAATATATAGTTTGAGTCTCACTTCAGATGTTGCTCTCAAATTGGGCAGGTTTTTCAGGTATGTATGTTTGAGGTTGGGTTTTTTTGTTTGTTGGTTTTGGGGGTTTTTTTGGTTGATTGGTTAGTTGGTGGGGTTTTTTCCTACTTGTTTCTGGATTTCCCCCCCACTTTCTCCTGCCTAATTCTTTTCCATCCTTGCCATCTAAAATTTTCTTTTCTCAGATAGCTCAATCTCACTCAGTCTCAGTGAGATGAAGTCTGTGATTTTAGTGTTTTACAACAACCACTGGGTATAGGAAGAAATCACACACTTATTATGATGAATCAGTGAATTTCTCTAGAGAAAAATGTGACTTTTAGAGGTTTGTTCACTGGCAGTGCTTTTTACATGTCTGCTACAGCAAATTCTCTCTCATAATGATAACTACATGATGACAGTTTGTGAGGTGTTATACAGCTCAACAGACAAAGAAATGGAGTTTTTCTAGAAAGAGGTGTTTTGGAAAACAGGACACTTCAATCTGTCTGATAATTTACTTGTAGATTTAATGTTCAAAGCCATTATATTTACTCGACCTGCTTCCATAAATGTGCCAATTAAAATCCTATAAAAAGTATTCATAGGGAAAAGGCAGAGGAACATTTTTAGAATGTTTTGAAATAGCTGACAGGTAATTTGAGACTACAAAGACATTTGATTGATTGACCAAGAATTCCTCCCATAGAGGAATGAAATGTGAAACTTTTAAGAAAGGTATTAAATATCTCTTATACTTCCTATGTCAGTTCTAATAATAGCTTTGGGTACATAACAACCACTCTTCATTTCTATTGGTCAGGTGAGAGGAGAGGAAACAAGAGGAAGCTAACAAGCATGCGGTCCACAAAATAAATACTGGCATATATGTCAGCAATAAGTTAAATGGATTGTCTTTAATGAGAATAGTTAACCATTCTGTTATAGTAGGACAGTCATCTACTGTGAAAGGATAGAAACAGGCTGTGTCTGAACTCTTCCTCACCCATGCACTCACCCTTCCACCGTTTCCTCATCTCTGAAGTCCAGTGGATATGCATAGTATTGTTTGTTATATTGGGTTGTAAATAAATGCTGAAGGTTCCCAAGCTACAGCTTCAGGTAATATGCAGCAGAGGAAATCACGCAGTTTACCCGAATGTCTTTCCTGAAAAAAACAGGCTGAGCTGGCACCATTTCTGAAAATTGGTGCTCTATCTTCCTCTGGTATACAGCAAAAAAAAATTCTGAGTTTTCCCACTTGAAATAAGGGATGAGGACTCTGGTGACATTTAACTGTCAGTGATGTTCTAACACCTCCTGTCAATTATGCATTTATTCAGAAGAAGGGATTCTGGTGAGCCTAGGCCTGAGAAGAGGGAAGAGGAAAAGTTTTGCACAAAATGCTTGTAGCAAGAGATGCTGATCTTCTCTCTCTGGTGACCAGCAATAGAATACAAGGAAATGGAATGAAACAGCATCAGGATAAGATCAGATTGGAGTTCACGAGAAGGTTCTTCACTGAGAAGGTGGTCAGTTCCTGGAACAGGGACCCCATGAAAGTAGTCATGGCACCAAGCCTGTCCTAGTTCAAGGTATGTCTATATGATAAAATCCAATAGTCAATTAAAGAGAAAATTATGTGGGTGGGGGGAGATAAGGATAGAATTTCACAAACGTAATTTCATGCAGAAAGAGCAGAAATCCTGAAAATCCCTTAATCAAAACATTACTATCTCCATGAGGGAATAACATGCAAATAAATAGCTATAATGGTATTTTTATCAATATTTATAACTCCTTGCAAAGAGTAGACCAGTTTAGTCATTTTTTCTATATCTGACATTTTGGTTGGATAAAGAATATTCTTATGTAGTTTTAATTTCCCACAATCTCTAAAGCCTCTTCATTTTAAATTTCCCACAAAGAAACAGGAAATCCTCTGGTTCTGTTTCATGAGAGAAAAATTTAGCTTTTTCTTTCAATACATAAAGAGAATGAAAAAAAGTCAATATTCCTTCCAAAACTAATAAAACTCATAAAGAGTTAAATATGATCCTGAAGTCCATAAACAGGGTTTACTGGTGGAAAAATTTTTTTTTTTTTAATGAACATTTCTTGGTCATATCTGAAAATTTCTCAGAATTATAGCATCCATCTTTCTGAACTGTAAATGTTTGATGCAACCACTAAAGCATATCTCTTTCTCTCTCTCTGTCTCTCTCACACACACACACATGCATAATTCATATGGGCCAACATGACATCCTTCCAGTTGCATCACACTGTAATCTGTGGTAGTCTCTTGACTGGCAAGGGAATATTCTTGCATAAACTATTTCTTTAGGATGTCACATGGCAAAGCATACTAAGCCAAATAGCAGTGCATAGGTAGTAAACCAAAACCAGCTTCTCTAAACTAAATCTTTCCCAGTGGAAGATTGAAAAAACAGTCTTATTGGCAAGAGGAAGAAGAGAGAAACAAACAACCTTGCCTGTAAATCACACCAGACCAACAATTACCAGATGTGACATACTGATGTGAGCTTACCTATTTATATAAATTAATTTAGAAATATCAAAATAGCTTTGTGATACCATTCTGACATCACCTAAAAATAAATCTCAGATATGATGCTAAATTTTTATGTGCATTATTCTTGTATCAGCTGACATGATTCAAACAATATTACATGATGAAAACCCTTATTTCTATGCAGGATTTATCTTTTGCTTTGGTATCTTTAAAAGAGAAATTGTAGTGAACGTATATGCAATTGTCAATTATCAATCAACAGGTGACAGTTGCTAAAAACAGTTATAAGCCATACTCTAGTTTCATATGGATTCACTGTCAATAGCCAAAGGTAGCTGAGAAGCATTTAAAAGATAGTCTATGGACTCACAGAATATAGGAAAGAGGTCAGGTAAGTATTATTTTTTATTTAATATTTTTTAAAGGTTGTGATGCATATGGGAAATCCATAGTCTTAAAGTTCTGAAAGAGAAAGACAAAGCATTTCAGGCTCTTCCCTCTTCTTTTAGAAAGTTAAAATCAGAAGATAGAGAAAATAGCACCTAGTTTCAGCCATGTGGCAGTGCCTCTTTAAACCAATTCAATATTTTATCACCAAAACAACTTGGGGATTTATCTATCTGGATTTTGTTCATAAAAACTTGAAATCACATCTTTGACAAAATTTTGCAGATATGGTACAATTTAATGATGATTTACAGGGTTATGGATGAAGTTGCAGTGAAGGAGGAATAGTTCTCCAAAATCCACCTTTGAATTCAGTTCCTGATGTGTCTAGTCAGTATCAGAGCTTTCCCAACGTGTGATAATTGAGGTGAAAATATCATGTAACCATGAACTACATGAATAGGCAGTTAAGAAGAGAGAAGCAAGAGATTGAATGTGAATATTTGTGTTTGCAGGCATGCATCTCCGTGAATATAACAAAGGTACTTAACCTCTAAAATAATGTCTTCATGTAAAAATTGCATTCTTTAACTGTGCTGTTATGTATGCTGAAAAAAACTCCTCAAATAACACAGAAAACACTATACAAAAAGAAAAATTGATGTTTTCTCTAATTTCCTATTTTTTCTCACACAGTATTCTGTGGGTTTCAGGAGTGATTTTGACTTTGAAAAGTTAGGCAGGTGTAAGTGTTTTATGTGACAACTCAGTTCAAAATACTGACGTTTCACTATTTTGATACACAAGCATTTCTTTGAGGGTCACTAAGGAATGAAGTGTCCCAATACATCATATTTAAAGAAAAAACAGGGCTAAACAATGATGCACAGTGAAGATTTAGTGTTAGTTTTGGCAATGTGTCTCAATTAAGTCACACTTTCATTTGAGGATCAAATAGGGATTTAGTGCACATTTAAAATAACAGCTTACTATTTATCCTACTGTCACTATGATTATGAAGAATTTGTTTGGTGAGACTCAAAATGTTGGTATAAGCAGAATTTCCAGCTAGAGCAAAAGACTAGACTAGTTGTCATCTTTTTTGACAAACTTGTCCACAATGTTCCTCAAAATTATCAGGAACATAATATAATTAAAAAAAAATGAAAGATCAAAATATTGCAAACACTTAGAATAGAAAATTCTGAGTAATGTAATCCTTGAAATTATCTTCTTTTTTGTTTTTGTAGTGACTGTTAAGACTGAGATTTCTCAAATATATTTCAATTCTATTAATTATACAAAATTTCTAATGGCAATTCTATGTTGTTACATTTCAACACTATTGATTAGTTAATAGAGTTATGTATATATGAAATCCTTTCCCTCTGTGATTTAGTTTTTTTTCCTATAATATTAAAAGTTAGAAAAAGATTTCAGTAAATAGAACCTGAACCTATGGGGAAAAGGAAAAAAAAAAAAAAAAAAAAGAAACAGAGAAATTCAGAATACAAACAGATAATCAGAATTGAATAATATAAGAGAATGATTGACACTTATTTTTCAAGCCTGCATGGACTTTTCCTTGTGCTGGATTATTATAAATATTAGGTAATGTAGATCATTATAGCCCACAAACATAACTTTTTTAAGAGACACAGGTATACAATCATATTATAGGTAATATTTTCTTGGCAAATACATGAGCCTGAACTATCAATAAATATAAAGAAGGCTTCAGACATGAGTGACTGTTCTGTAGTAGACCTTTAATGATTTTGGTTTTGTGAAGAAAATCTGAGTAGTCAATGCCTGCAAAATGCTGAAACAGTAAAGGTAAGTGTAAGAAATTGAACCTCTACTTTGCAACCACTGGGAATATATATTGCTTTACTTGGTTTCTGCACATCCACCTTTTACTAATATATGTTTTTTGAAATACAGCATTAACTTAAACCCTCCTGAATCCTTCTACTGAACCCACTGTTATATATATTATCGGTAGATTAGGAAGTTTATTGTCTCTGGACTGAAATTACCGTTATCTAATACTGAAATAATTCTCTTAGTTTCAAAGAAATGTAGACTCTTCAGTTCCACTGTGGGAATGAAATTGTATAGTGTCAGCTTGTTGATGGCATTTTCTTTCTAGAGGATGAAAAAAGAGGTGGATGAGACCATTCCCAAAGTTAGGGTATTTTTAGCTTATTCTAAGGAAGCATAATTGAGAAAATACTGTCAAGATATCTCTACATTTGTAACTACATTCTGATTAATGACTGCTAATATCCATTTTCTAGATACAATAATATGTTACTAAACCATCAAGCAAAAATATTGCACTAAGATAAAGCAGACATCCTGCAGCTAAATTTGTTGTCTGGTGGTGTAAATTGAATCTACTGAGAGTTCTATCCCAGCCTGTAATACCCCATGCTGAAATTTCCTTTAAAATCTTTTTGATGTGTCAACTGATCTATTTTCAAAACACTGCTAAACTATTCAAAACCAGTTATATATTACTAGTTTCAGAAGTAAGTTTTACTTCCTTAGATCTAGTGTGATCTTTTTTTTTTTTTTTACACTATTTGAAAGAAAATCAAAAAGCAATCTTGATGGAACCATGAATTTGCTCATTGCCCTTTGAATGACCAGATTTTCCTAATTTTTCAAACTTTTGCATCAAGAAGGATGTGAAATTTGTGCAAGAGAGGAGCTGTATGTATATTGTCATTTCCATGGTATGTTTTGCAACTCCTTGTAGTTAAATGGGTACCTTTACTTGACCTAAGCCTGGTTTACATAAACTTGAATGAAAATATAAGCAAATATTTCTAAAATTTGTTTCCACACTTAATAAATAATAAATAATAATAATGTAATCTCAGTCTATTTCCTTTACACAGTTCACAGAAATTAGAGCTGACTAAAGTTCACAGTATCAATCTTGTCAGTTTTGCCATGCTGCCTCTTGAGAGAATATTTCATGAGATTGCTACCTAATCAAATTTCTCAGTACACAAGCAATTCAAGTTCTGTTCATGAGACAGTGTGCAAATTCTAGTCCCATCTCTTTTTCTGTTCGTTTGGGGGTTTATGTGTGTTTTTGTTTTGCCTTTAAAAAAAAAAGAATTATCAATATTATGTGAATAGAGGAACTCCCTTCGTATTTCTCTTCCTTCTTTATTCACTTACTGCCCTCCCTGTGATTAGAGGCAAAGGTAGAATTTCTGACTGTCTATACATCTCTTTTCATTAGAAGTATGAAATATAAGGATATGAATCTCTGGATATATTTTCTTCATCCCCTATAATGTCTTTCTGTGATAATATTGTGAAGCCTGAATTGATCTTATTCTTCTGCATTAATACTGTATGTTAGCTTTTAACAAGAAGATATAAATTTCCAGAAGCAGACTAATTCCATGTATTTTTTATGTACATGGAAAATTTGAAGCATAATCTCATTACTTTATAGCGTTCCTTTCACTTTATATCCAACACAATGCTTTTATTTTCAATAGCTGCAGAAACAGCATCTGCTGTGGTACTTGTTCAATCTAGCCTCAAATGTGAGTTAAAGCAAGGATACTAAATGACAAATATCCTTGTTATCCTTTTCTTATAATGTCATATCCACTTCGGCGACGTGGTGACTAACATACTCTGGAATGGAGCATGAGGAAGGGTGACTGAATCTGATGTTAAACTTTCTTTTTAGCCTTCCTTTAAAAAAAAAAAAAAATCATTTAAAAACTCATACTCTCATGCAACTATCCAAGAATCTCAATTATCTTTTTCTCATTATGCCACTTAGTTCAAGAAGGCACAATTGCAACTTGTGGGTGGATTTCCACTGATTGGAGCATGTCTGTTTCAAACACCTGAATGGTTTTATTTATGGTTATAGTTTTCTGGAGAATGAGGAAGTTTTAAAAGTGATGAGGTTCTAAATCTGGAACTAAGCAGCAATTATGTGAAAAATAACTGGGGATCTGCAAACCTGCAGTGCAAAGGTGGTAATAACAGGTTTCATGTATAAGTTTGGATTAATAGATCACAAACAGGGGTGAACTGCAGGTATAAACAGAGGTATACTTTATTTTCAGCTGATTGGTGAAGGACAAGTATCATTTATTTTAAATAAAACTAAGAACTTTTATGACAAAGTGATTTTAGGAGGAAAATAACTGGTGTGAAGAATTTAAAATAAACCCTGTAAATAAAAGAAAAAAAAAAAAAAAAAGAAAAAAAAAAGTCAGTACTGAGTCTCAGAACTAAACAGAGTAAAACACTGCAGAGAGAGATTCTGACAGTATTAGGCACTGTTAAGGTGGATCAGGTTCATCATTCAAATGTTCATTCTCTGACATTGATAACTATTCCTTGTTTCAGACAAAAATGTAGGAAGATTGACATGATCAGGTCTCAGAGGTCAGACACTATTTCAACTCCTGAAGGTTGACTCCACTCCTGAAGTCTCAGAGCTCTTACCCTCTGCTCCTTGTTAGCACCTAGGCCAGCTCTAATGATTGTTCTTTTTAAACATATGCCTCCTTCTCTGATAAAATCTTGCTCTCCCTTGACTCCTATAGCACTACTGTTGCAAACACCCCAGTGCCAGGCATGCTCAGCTGTCAGCAACACTGACACTCCCTTCTGGGTCTTGGCCATCACCATAAGCAATAAGTATTCTTTTTCTGCTATCTCTGGCTTAGGAGTGTGCCACAATGGGAGTAATTACTGTCGCAAGTCTGATATATGTCACAAAATTCCAGCTTTGATATATGCTGACCAGGAATCTCCATAAACACTAGGATTTTGCTAGCTAAGTGGGGGGAAAAATATAAAATAAAGTGACAGTCCTAGTAGGCTTTAGCTTGAGGTTTAGATTATTACAATATATTGTTATAGAGGTTACAGCTGAAGGGGCTGAAAATGTTCTCCACATCTTAACAAAGATTCTAAGCACCGTCCTTGAAGCTGGTAGTCTAGGTACAGTTTGAACAGAAGCTACACTTACTTGAGAAAAATGCTTGAGTTTCACATATTTTTTTCTGAACAGCTACAACTTTGCCAAATTAGATTTATTATTTTTTCTTTTGAGGAATCCTGTGCTGTGCCATCCTTCCAATTACTGCTTCCTGGATAAATAAAGTAAAATATTCTAACCATTTGGCAAATAACAAACTATTTCTGAAATTGTATTTTCAAATATTAGGGGTTGCCGACAAATACAACTATTAAAGATTGTACAAACTTAGATGAGAATTGATCCTTATAAATAAAAATTTGTTTATAAAACCCATTTTAAAAAAAGGCAACAAATGAACTGAAGTTGTGGGAGTTCTTTTTCATCTTTATTGCAATCCTGCTGGTATGTTAATTTGCAAACCTAAACTTTAGGAAAACAGCAGCAGTTTCTTGGAGAGATCAACAATTTTTTATGATCTAAGAATAGCAGCTAAATGTATAAGTTGGCAATGTATTTCTGTGATAACATAGATTTTTATTTTTTAAAAAAATCAAAGCTCAAAATCAAAGGTTTCATGAACTAACATCAATGTTTCTAAAGTTCAATGTATATAATAATGTTTTCATGAGGATACAAACACTATTGAAAATTATTCCCTAAAATATTTTAATTCTAAAAAAAGTATTTTTTATGTATTATCCCAGAGTTTTTGTTGCCTCTTTGTTTATACATATACAAAAATATTCAAATTCCTTTATTTTTCTCTTTTATTTCAAAAAAATTTAAAAACCATGTAAGTAGGGATATAGCAGCACATAATACTGTATGCTTGATGTGTTTAAACAGACCACGCATTTTCTCAGAATGCGTAGATTGTACATTGCCTTGGAAATCAATGCATCTTACAGCTACAGGATGAAAATTATTATTGTATTTCACGTACTTATTACCAGCCTGAGAACGACTCCTGCATACTTTTAAAAAATTGTCCCACTCATCTGATATCTTAACTTTACAATCTTCCATTTTCTCTCCAGTAACCGACTTTTTCAAATAGAAATAAGGAAGTCTAAATCTGCATCCTGCTATATTAGATATTTTAACAGGTTTCCACTGTAATCCTTTATACTTCATTCCCCTTTTCTGTGTTGCTGAATGAAACTAATAGTTTCTACTTTCAGGTATCCTTCAAGCCTGGCTCAGCTGCTTTGATGGGTGCAATTTCAAGCCTGTTGTGAGAAAAAAAATTTTTTGTAGTCAGAGATGCTGGGCTGCCATCCTTTCTTAGATCCCAAAAAAGGCAGGTAAGCACTTTTTCACATTCTGTTGTTTGTGTATTTCAGCATGGCTTCAGACATGGCCTGTCATCCTTAGTCATCATGATGAGTAAAGACGTGGAGGTTTACAGAATACACAAGTGGACACATACTTCACACTGCTGGTGGAGAAGAACTTTGCTTTGCACTTGAGATCTCAAAATGTGTTCCAGGGCAAATTCTGAAAAAGAGCATGATTATGCAGTTGTTTATTTATTTGGATTAACAGCTGTCAACAGTTTGCTGTCTTCCTCACATTTAAACCTTTTGCTTCTATAGCCATAGATTTTATGTACTGTCCTTTGTTTCTCTTTATGCTTTCTCTGCATGTCCCTGTATCTTCCAGGGGCAGCAGGCTTAGGTGTAACTAGCCATAAGTCTAAAAGTAGCAAAGTGGGGACAAGGTAAATAAATACATTTCTTAATTCAAGAACTGAAGCAGGGAGGTATTTGCAGGCTGCACCTTGAATTTTCATGTTGACAGAGTCCCTGAGCATTGCTGTAGTAAACCATGATAATAAGAATTATTAATGTGTCAGAATATCTCACAGTCATTGTTTTCTATGAAAGTACAAAATATTGTCTGTTGATGTGTAAATGAGAAAGTGAGTCAGTAAACAAGAGAGTGTCACTATAATCGTAGGACTGACTGTACAACCATGGCTTTTTAATATTGCCTTTGTTTACTAGAGAAAAAGAAGTGTTACAGACAATGCAAAAATGAAGAGTCATTATTACATATAACTCATTTCAGAGCCTCAATCAAATATGGAAAGCTGATTAGAAATCTCCTGGGGCAAATGTAATCACCATTCCAGGTGAATCAAAAATTAAGTGGAGGGGGGGAAAAAAAAAATCTCAAAGCTAATTCAACATAAAGCTGGTCAGCCCAAGTTGA
>JAWWEU010000091.1:23147995-23158665 GCA_035583155.1 Acropternis orthonyx
TGATGTGATCAGCATTATGCATTGCAATCAAGCCATGAGTCAATAGAGATTAAATATTGACAAAGGTACTTTGGCTAGTCTGAGGCTAAAGCAAATTACTCATACCTTCCAGAAACATTATCATTATACCAATGAATATACAATAATCCTGCCACTGTTTATGTTATTCATTATACACTGCTGGACTCTAAAGACACATTTTCATGCAGAAAAGAAGAAAAAAGATAATGAAAGCAAAGAAAAAAAACCCCAAGGCTGAAGAAGAAGACTGATATTGGATTTCACTGCAGCATTAGATGGAGATTTTTAGTGACTGATTCATACGCCATTAACCCATCAAAAGGCAAAAGAGAAAGCAGTAGCCTGGAAATGTCTTGAGAAGTGAACCATACCTTAGTATGGTCTGTATATTATTACATAGGTAATGAGCAAAACAATTACAAGTCTGGTAGTAGTGGAGATTTTACATGGAGTTAGAAATGGTTCTCTTATACCTGTATCAGTACTTGCATAAAAATTGTGAAGATCAAAGTTTCAGCTTCAACATGATTCCCAAACCTTTCCAAACTACGTGAATGTCATTATCTTTATGCTATTCTTCAGTGATTATTTCCAGTGAAATATCTCTGGATTGTACCAAAAATAAAATTCATAAAAGTGTAAACATTTCCTTTTTGTTCTAAAGGTACAACATCTTGAAAAATCTATCACAAGTGACACAGTGTTACCACTGATTTTGGTCAATTTGAGGCAGATGTGTAACTCGTACTTGTTTCTTATGATCTATTAAGGAAACTACAAGAAAAAAAGTCAGTATAGCCCTAGGATTATTTTCAAATTATTAAATGACAGCAAATTATTTAGACTAGACTGATTATGTGTGATGACATGTAAAGTATGCAAGTCCTTTTCCTTGCAGAATATATTGTCCAACCTTGCAAGGTAACTCAGACTGCCTGACTACAGACTGAGTGTCCAAGCAGTGATCGTGAGTACTGCAGTAACTAGTTTGGCAAAGCTTGCACCACTGTAGCAATGTTTTCAAAACAGGAAACAGCCATGTTTTCAAAACAGCCTATTTGCAGGCTACAGTTTCTCTTCATGTCTGCTTCTGCATTAAATTTAACCAAGGTGTTTCAGGTTTACAATTATTTTGTGTTACAACCATAAACCTATAATATAGTTTTCAGCTCTTGAAAACAGTGAAAAGTTTAAGAGTTCAACATAACTTTCACAACTCAATAACATTGCATTATGTTATTGCAATTAATTTGGGGTGAGTTTATTATGCAGGTTAAAACTTTGACCACAAGAACTCAACATTGACACTTTCAGAAGAGAGAACAACCAGATAAATGCATCTACTAAATAAATATACATAGTAGTATTTCATTTTTTGAGAGAAATATAGAAGACAATGCATTGAATAACAACAAAGAGGTAGGCAGGAATATAATAAAGCTTCATAATCCAAAATTAAAACTCTCTAGACGTCCTTACAAACATGTAGCTTCTACTGACTCCTCAGTACAAAGGGAGAACAAAACATCAGTCCTGGCTTGGAGTTGAAATTCAGTCGACCTCTACTATTATTTAGGGACAGCTGTTGGTATATGTTTAGTAAACATGTTAAGTGTTGCATGTGTCTTGCTCTGAGAAGACTACTTTAAGTAATTAATCTACAATGTATTTGTACATAAAAATTTTTTTCTTGAAAACTACACATAAAAGCTTAGAGTATCTGCATACAGTGAAGTTCAGGGAGATATCTGTATTCATGGTAAGCCACGCATGATCCACATTTAATTCTGTGTAATCATCCAGGATTTGCTCTCACTGAACTGGCAGCAATCACTTTGGAATCTGCCAGGCCTAACAATTTTTGAATGATGTAGTCACAAGGTACGGTGTTCCACTAAGCTGAGTCACAGACAGCAGCTTTTCCAGCTGGCATAGTACTTTTGCTCTTGTTCACACATAGCTTCTTGCAAATTAAAGAGTAAGTTCAAATTTTTCATCAGCTGTCAGATGATTTCTGCCTTCTATATTCTCTTTTACTGTGGTGCTGATCAATAAGCAAGACTTCAAAGTTTTCTGCAGCAAATAGGACTTGTAGAGTTTTAGACCTGTCTTTGTTTCCTATTTCCTTCTTGTCCTGTATCTAACTTCTTTCAATTTATATTGTCTAAATAAATATACCTCTTGTAGCTGGAATCTGTGCAAAGTAGACTTTGAAGTGCAGGTCCGATGTTGTTGCAGAAAAAAAAAAAAAAAAAAGCGTGATCTTTTACTGTCTTCACTGATTTTGTCAGATCTGAATTACTCGATTCAGAAAACCAGAGCAACTTTAAGAGGTAGCACAATTTGCACTCACAAAAAGATAATATTAGGCAAACATAAAGAAGATGTTTTGCTTGAGATTATTATTGATTATATTAATAAGACATGTTCATGTAAAGGAAATCAGCTGAACATCACCACCCCTTCCATCCCATTAAATCCCAAAAATCAGGAGGGAAGCAGAAAAAATATTGACAGAAATCTTCTTCAGAAAACTTCCTTCTCCAGAGGAAGTTTGACCAAGAGATACCATACCCTAAGGATTATGGGGTGGCTGTAAGATATTTTGAAGTATGCTATAAGCATAATGTTTCATTAGATAAGAGCTTGTGAGTAAAATTAATTTGCTCTGTTTCATAGGGAGTTCCTTTCAAGCCTCATCATGATGAAGGAAAAGGCTAAGAAATGTTGTTGCTCAGTATCCTTTTTTAATATGCCCAGTTGACACATTATCTTCAAATCCAAGTCCAAATGCCACTTTCAATAGTGAAAGCTGAAGGACAGAAAAAGCAGAAGCAGCATGAGGGACATTACATGTCAGAAAACCATGCAGGTAAATGTCACAATTTTTCTTGATGAACCCCACCTGGTTTTCTTCATTGCTTTTAGTCAGTGTTAGAAGGAAAAATCCCTTTGAATCAAAGCATTCAAACATTCACTAAAAAAAAAATTAAAAAATCACCACATATTTTACTCCCACAAGATAGCATTTTGTGCAGTGCAACAATCACAGCGTTACAGGACAGCAAACAAGCTGAATCAGAAAGAACAAGAGAAGTTCTGATTGTAGGGGGCAAAGTGACCCTAACATTGTCAAAACCTTCAGAAGAAACTAGACAGTTGTCTATCACATCTCACTTCCCATCATTATAAAACCCTGAAATTAGCTCAGCTAGTTAGGCTGGGGTGCTAAAGTCAAGGTTGTGGGTTTGATCCACATATGGACCATTCACTTAAGTTTGAACTCCGTGATTCTTGTGGGTCTATTCCAACCCAGAATATTCTGTGATTCTGTGACAACTTAATTTTCCATAAACTACAGAGTGTTCCCCATCCTCCAAAACATACCAAGGCACATGAGAAAACTCCAGTTCTGATATTTCCACTGGAGAAAAATCTTTACACTGCTCCTCCACAAATAAAGTTTTGTACTTCTTTAGTTCTAAACAGATGCACCTGCAACAGATTAAGAGCTGTAGGCAATATTTCAGTGTGATAACCATAAAGCAGCCATTGTTTATACCATTCTCAGTACCCTTGAAGCTCCACCACAAAGCTCTGCAGGTCCTGAATACCCTGCAGAGTAACGCTGAGAACCGACATCAGTTGCTCCACCAGTATCACCACCAGCACCTCCCCCTGCAGCATGTTGACCCTTAAAAGGGCACCTTTCAGTTTATTTGATTCTGAGAAGTCAGAAAGTGTTGTTAGATGGCTTGTAGATACCCAAGCACTACACATAGCAACGCTTTGGCCTCAGAAAAGGAACCTGAATATTTTTAGACCTTGCATTCAACTCCAGCTACCTGCACAGATTTAAAATAAGTACTTCTTAGAATTTTTTGACATGTGTCTGGAATTCCTTTTAACCTTCCAGTTAACCAAACACAGAAAGGGTTTGCCGTTTCTGGGTAAGGAATTGAATATACCTACTGCACATCCATGCTGTTAACATTGTGCACAGAAATCAAGAAAAAAGTTGTTTGCACAGGTATGTAGGAATTCCCATAAAGGGAGTCCTTGCCAACAGTGACTTTTCCAGATTACACACAACTGAATTCTGTATCAGATGGTAGCAAGATATGTATTACTTTACTGGTACTGAATAATAGTTCCTACAGGCTTGTCAGTAAAGACTCTTGAAATCTTTGTCCTAACTTAACAACATATTTCTCATTTTGTGTATATGTAAGGAAAGAACAATATCCAAGTTAAGGGAAAAAATGTACATCTAGTATAATAGTTTAACTTACTGTATTATTACTTCTGCTGTGATAGCACAAAGGAAGGATTGAGTATGAATTTTTTGGTATGGTTGTTGGTTGGTTGATTTTTTTTTAGTTCTCACAAAGTATTTTAAGGAAATCCTTTGCATGCTAATGATATGTAAATGCTCTCACTTATTAAAGCAGAAATACTCTAAGCCATCAGGATGATCACTCTTCTAAATAAAATGTGAATATTTACATTAGAATGGGTTACTTTCAGCTGAGCTACCTAGAAGATTTTATTGAGTTAGCAGTGTATTTTTTCAGCTTAAGAGAATGGGTACAATTCACTTGAAAAAAATCTCATTATGAAGTTTATTTTAAACACAAACATTTGTTTTGAATAAATAACTTCATCTTCCTCTCCTAAGTATGTGCTATTGATGCACTGCTAGTATTGGGTTTATATTGTTATCATCAGAGTTTATGAATTTTTCTGAGGTTTATGGGTTTATGCATATATATGTTTATCTGTTCCCAGAGTGTTACCATATATAACCAGAGTAAGTGATGAGATAGTAAAATATGTAACAAATTTCAGACTCATAAATCCCCAGCAGTTATTCTGGATAGGTAATAAATTTGTTTATTGGTTAAGGCTGTTTTGGGAAGGGTTTTATGCAAGACACAGATGTATATTTTAAACAAATCACATTAGATTCATGTGAAATGTAAATTTGATTCCTGACACTAGTGACTAGTAGGTGGTGAAGAAAACTTATTTAGAATGTAGCTAGTCACCAATCCAGACAGCAAAAAAACAAACCATCATACCTATTACCATTAACACCTAACTGATTTTTGCATGGGAAGAGAAAGAGGGTCTTCTGCAAGGCTAAAGTTATGAGTCTCTTAAGTGCTGAAAGTAAATCAGAAAGGGAAGGAACTTGGGCATCAAAGCATATCTCTCTTCCCTGCTTGCCCTCTTGTTTCTCAGAGGCTTGTCTGTAATGAAAACTGAATTTACTTCATTGCTGCTGATGTACAGTAGAATGTAGCTGTCTTTAAGAATCACATCAAGCTGCTTATATCATGAACTGCTACAAGTACTGTTACAGTAAGACACTTGCACTGTGTTGAATAATAGTCCGAGATGTCCAGTGATGAATAATTGATCATAACTCATTATATTCCAAAATAGCTTTAAGCAGATTTGTTAGTCTGTAACAGGATTTAGGAGAATGCATGTAGTTTGCTCATTGACATGCCAGACTTGAGGTACTTGATGCCTACATCTTTTAAAAGTTTGCTCCTTAAAAACTTGCTGCATATACACATTTTAGCATGTAAGTAGTCTGAAAAGCAAAATTAAAAAAAAAAAAAAGAAGGTTGACATCATTATTTGATAGTGCAACTCTACGGATGACACCTTAAGACATCAGATAAAGTATCTTGAATCTATTGCAGAAGGATTTTTCCTGGGCTGCTTAGTTGCTAAAAATGGGTCTGAAGAGGGGTAATATATTCTGAACATATCTAGGCACAGCAGTGATAATTGCTTTTCTAATCTCTGTGAGAGCACATGCAGATGGGAGAACAAGAGGGCACAGACTCCCAACCCTTCTATGAATGTATGTTAAGCATTTTCTTTTCTCTTGGAATGAGTTTAACATCACATAAGAGTTAAGCTTAGCTTAGCAAAGCCAGCAGTATCCATTAAAATGTATAAAAAGTCCAGGATGAAGGCAGGAACACTTGACCTTTGCATCTGTGCTGTGAATTTTATTCATGTATCCTCAAAACTCCCTTCTTAACCTCTCCTAATCACAATTTTCTTGTAAACTTCAGAAGAAATTATAGACAGGTATGGAAAGGAAGTGTACAACTCTGGTGCAGAGTTGGGTTGTTCAAAATGAGATAAAGTGTAAATCTATAACTTTTTTTGTTTGTTGTTTGTTTGTCATTAAGCCATATTTTCTGAAGGCAAAGACATCATAAATTTTATCTTTCAGTTTTCTGGAAAGAATTCTGATTGAGACTGGATGAAAAAACAATTATTCATTTCCTTAACTTTCAGAAAGCTGTAAAATTAGAAAGTTACCAATGATATAATAATCCTAAGATGACTTCAGAAAGGCAGCTGTGATTTTGTATTCCTCTTTTAGAAGCGACTTTGTACAAGAAGTTTTGTTTTTTTTCTATCTCATCCTATTTACTTGATAAATCACAAGTTTCTACTTACCCACATTCACCACATAGGAAGTCGTTGTGTCAGGATACAGTTAAAATAACAAAACAGGTATTATCTTGTTTTGTCTTGCCAGTCAGTGTTTGAATTATGAAGTAAGAAGCTTCCAAGCCCTCTGCTACTGTCACAGTTCTTTTTCTCACACTACACTTCTCAGATACTTAACTCCTTTCAGAAACTTATCATACATAATAAGAGTTTCAATTAGTGTATGCTATTGCAGTTCACTGCTTTCAAATGTTATTTGTCCCACTTAACTTTCTCAGTATCTGTTTCTTAGGTAGTCAAGATATCTCATCAGCTTTTTTCTAAATAGTAAAAATAACTAAACAACGAAGTCACCTAATGAAAAACAGCAGAAAGGTGGGGAAAATAAACCAATACAAAACCAAGAACTGGAACTGGATTTTTATATCTACTAGGATAGACAAATGAAAAATCATATTGTTAAAATTCTGAAGAAAGTAGGTACTTATTTTATTTTGGTTTTTATCCTATATTGCCTTCAGTCTGTCATGTTATAGGAAACATTCTATAGGTTCTGAACCCAATATCTTTTTCAACTAAATGCTTTTCTGCAGAGCTGTGCACCTTCTGTGGTCCAACACAGCTCTAAGTCTCAAAGTGAAATGTGTATTTATGAAAGTGCAGAGCTAAATTGAGTCCTCATGCTTATCATATACTCTGTCTACAGCTGACACTTCTCCTGCTCCCACTATTCCTGGAAAAGGGATGCCCATGCTCCTCTCCTTCCAGTTAGAGAGATACCAGTGAAAGAGTTGGTTTTCTTCTGCAACCATCAGCCCAGAGGGTTGCAAAAGAGGAGATTGGGAGCTAAAAGCCCACTCACAATCCTGAGCTCCTTAAGGAGTCCCTGGATGGAAAGTTAAGGGGCAGTGCCCTGCAACTTCTGCTCTCCCTTAGTCAGGCAGGAAACCTGCAACGAGGGTTCCCTTTGCAAGTGTATCTCAAACAAAGCAAAGAAAGCAGCCACAGGAAACATATTAGACCCTAAATGAGCCTGTGTACTGTTTCTACCTTTACTGTAGCAGTGTAGTACATGAATCCATTCCTTATCCACTGACACAGCTTCTTCTGCTTTGGAGTGAAGTTATTTGCTCTCTGCTGCAGGCATCAAACCTTCTGATATTACAGCTACTGTGAAGGCAGAACATCCATGGGCAGAACTGAGTTGTCACCAGTGCTCTTTCAATTTAACCTCAAGAAAGAGGTAAAGTATTGAGTTGAAAAATAAAAATTAAATTTACAGTCTGGCAAGAAGAAAATATCTTATACCCAAAGTTAGCACCACAAAGCTTGAGTCAATAAGGAATATAGAAGCAGTTTAATTATACTGTCATTTTCACTGTGAATAAAAAAAGCTTATGTGACATAATATACTAGATGTATCTAAACACTGAAACACCAGAAATATCTTATTTAGTGTTGACAATAATGACTTGTAATAATTTCTAATAAGTTGATATATCGTAATTCTATTTTAAAAATGTCATGACAGTCACCTACTCAAATTTTCAAATCTTTCTGTGAGTAAATTCTGGAATTTCCTTCTGTGAATATATTTAGGTATCTTAAGAGCCAAACCCAGACTTAATTCAGGTCAACCACCTACAGAGCCTGACAGAGCATTTTTAAATTATGTGTGTGAACTGTGGAGAGTACTAAGTTAAGACTGCCCCCAAAGAAATGTGCCAATAAAATTAATTCCCACTAATTCAAATTCAAGAAAAAAGGTGAAATATCTCTGCCCCATATGCGAAGGTGTTTGGTTTGTTTTGCCTTTTTTTTCTAGGGAGAATATGAAAAACTCAGTACGGGACAGAGATGTCCAAATTCTATCAATGAGATTTCAATTCAGACTTACCTAAACTTCAGTGGAAGTTTTCAGTGGCAGAAAATACAGCTTCTAATGACTAATGAACAGTATGCTTCAGGTTCACCTAGCATATCAACTGTCTAAATAAAACTAACCGTGGTTATGTATACAGTTAGGATGATTTGCAAGAATTCCTCAGCTACAATGATTTGACACAAGAAATAAGTTAAAACCCAATGGAAAGAAGTAGCAGAGTGACCTATTTCTTTAAAGAGTAAAGGCTCCACACCAAAACCTACGTGGAAAAGAATGTCAAAGAGTTTCTGAACTGGAGGGACTTTTTGGGCCTTTTAGGCTTGTTAAAAAGGCAGTAGTTATACATTTACCTTTAACTTTGAAACTTCAGAATTAGCCCTGTTGGACAATTGTTTTGAGATCACATTTGCTATTGACCTGTCAAGAAAGACCACAGTCACAAGCTGCTATGAAGCAAAGAATAGAGCTGAAATGTAAAGCAGTGAATGGAGCTGAGATGGGGAGAGGGACAGTTAAACATACAAAACACATCAGTAAGACCTTGCTTATCCAACACATTAACTTTGTTTGTTTTGGTCAGGATATGTGATTGTGACACTGACCATGTCATTCCCCTAGTCAAGACTCACAGATTTACTTTTTCACTCTGAGCAACTCATTCTGAAGAACAATGCATGACAAGAAATGAACAATCATCTTATGAGTCATCAGCTCTGTTCCCAAGGCATCCTAGTGGGTTAGGAAAGTCATCTAAATATAAATATATTTTTTCCAAACTTCCCTTTTTCCTCCTTTTTCTCTGTCATAGCTTTATGTGGTTAAAGCCCTTAGTATTTTTCCTTGTAGGTGAAGAATGTATTTTTCACTATGAGACTGCATAACATATATATTCTTCTGTTTCTGACTGAAGCTCAGATCAATGTCCATTTCTACAATATATATGTATACATTTTTAATGCTATATGTTTGTAAAAAAATTGCTTAATTTGAATATGTTTCCAATAATTCTACAGACGTGTTGCCTATTAAGTTGATTTCCTTGTTTATTTTTAGTGTGCAATAACCCAATGGAACCACAATATTGCATATAGGATACAATTGCCATCATCATAGTCTTACTACGAGAGAAATTGCAGAAAAGTTTTCAATGCCTTACTTCAGGACTTTAATTTTCTTTTTTTTCTGAGAGGTTTAGTGGATTTGCTTGTTTTGTGACTTTTCATTAGGTTACTAGTAGTATACACCATAATCAGTCATATTGCTCATCTTTATAAAAAGTTCAAGTTTTGTAATTTTTATCTTTGGGACAAAAAATTTATTTTTAGTTCAGTGTCTGAACATAATGTCTTCGATCTTGTGGGGGTATTAACCAATCACTGGGCATGCAGATTTTTGCCGTTGACAGAGCTGAACTATCAGGTAGAGTTCCAGGTTCAAGGCTCTTTCATTATCCTGACTAATTAGTTTTTGTGAAGACAATAACAGTGCAATGAGAGCATAGTCAGAGTATAATTCACACATGTCTTTTCTATCATACAGCTTCAAATAACTAAAGTTCATCTCTGATGTTATCAAAGAACCTTTCTGAAGCTAATGACAGTGTTCAGGCTATATACTTTCTTTTTGAATAGGTCCAAGCTTTTCCAAAAAAATCCAGCAGCTGTTCCTCCATTTTATTGCATTACTTTCCTCAAAGTTCTTAAGATCGTTTTTGAGGTTTTGGTTTGAATATACCATCTGCTGCTATCATTTAAAACAGCTAACCTAATATGGTAACATCTTTGACAAAGCATGTGTTCCTGGACCAGGAATTCAATGATTCTGTTTTTCTACTCTTTTTTTTTTTATCTTGTTTTTTTCCTCTGATATACATTTATTTTAATGTTGACTTTTGATATACCAATGTGAAATATCAGTCATTTCAACCAGAATGTTAGACAAGCTCTAGGGCAGGAATTTCAACTTTTGAAAGGGTATTCACATACATTAGTCTTACTTTGATTACCTTAGGAACTAAAACTGTTACATTTTTTATCAAGACCTGAATTTAAAGTAAAGCAGTAATGGCTTTATTGACTCATTTTACCATCATATATCTTCAGTCTTTCTCTATTGCTTATTTTTACCTATTTACCCTTTAGTCTTAATCTGAGTGCTTTCCCCACAGAGTTTTGCCTTTGCATTGGAGATGCAAGTTACAATTACAGAAGCCTCAGAAAATGTTCAAAGATAAATTGAATGAAGTAAAACTTTACCTAAGTTTTATTGCCAAAAAAAAAAA
>JAWWEU010000091.1:23166712-23179570 GCA_035583155.1 Acropternis orthonyx
AATTTTTATTGCAAAAAAAAAAAAAAAAAAAAAAAGTTCTTAAGGAAAAACTAGCTCTGTACCTGAATCTGAAATGTGTTAAATTTCTCTTACCCGGTTTAAAAATTCTGATGAGAAGAATTTTTACTTGGAATCATGAATTTATGTAAGACCTAGGCTCAGTATTATGGCAATAATAAAACCCCTGTAAGAAGCTATAAGACAAAGTATTTAAAGTTATGTTAAACATTTGTAATTGCTTTTAAAATTTCTATATATGGTCATAGTTTTACCTTATTTGATAGCCTTTTATTCCTGCTCTCATTCTCTCTTGCAGTACTGCTATAGCAGGGGTTGGAGCAGGGTCAAGGCACATCTGATGTGCATACTCTGCAGAGTTGTCACTGACACTGTACACTCCAGATAGAAGGAATGAATCCTCAGCATGTCTCAGCTTATGGAGCTTTCAGTATTTAGTAATGGTTTAATGTTAAGAAGAAGAATAGCATAAGGTATAGGTACTCCTAACTTCATGAATGTAAGTTAGTTACATTCATGACACTGTTCTACTGGATTTTTTTAAATACCAATTGTTATTATATACTATTTTTAGGAAGCTCAACACTTCATAAATATTTTACTCTTATCCTCACTGATCCTCAGATTCCTCAAAGTAAATCAGAACATGGAATGTGTATCAAATCGGACTAATTTGATGATAAAATCATTGCCAAGAAATGAGAGAAAATTACAGTTGTCCAGATCATCTCACACTAGTAAAACTCCACAATAATTTATTGTGAATATGCAGAAAAACAGCCTCAAATATACTGGAAGTGAAGAAATTCTCTTATTAGAAGTGTTTTAAGGTTATTTGAACTTTTTCATTTAAAATTAATTTCCTTCGTCATAAGACTCAGGTAGATCTGACTGGCATAGACTATTATGAACACTGTGCAAAAACTGGTAGAATTCACAGTTCTATTAGGCTTGTTTACTTCAGAAGGAATGCAGGGGAGTATAATGCATGAGCATTCTTCAGTTCTTTCACAAAATCACAGTGCTGTGCATTTGAAACATTCATTGACAGCACCTCCACTTTTGTATGCTTGTGAATTATTTCTTCCTCACTTTTTTCTCATCATTTGTAAAATAATACATTTGCTCAGAATGACGTTCAACATAGCATAACTGACAGCATCATTGTCTAAATCCACTTTGACATCTGTGAGGCAGTGAAAACTATCTACACCTGGGCTGAGAAGGGTACATCCAAGCAAAAGAAGGGGATAGCCTGAGAGGAGGAAGGAGTTTTTGCACATTTCAAGGATTTAGAAGATTCAAAAAACCAGGACACCTGGGTGGCTTGGTTACCTGACCATCAGGTGCACTGAGGACTGATATGTAGAAGGGACCTACAGGCTTTTTGCATTCTAGAAAGTGTTTGTCAACTCTGTCACTGAGAGCTTGTAGCAGAGTAGTAGAGAGCACAGTCTTGGTAAGATGTGAGAAGGATGACAGTAATTATGTGAATTATTATGATTATATTTACTCCTAATACAGGATTTAAATATTGTCAATGCACTATATAATATAAGCAGGTCTAAAAATATATGCAGGTTTGTCTAGATTTGTACATATGTACATGTTTGTAGATTTGCATATATTTAGACTTTGGCCTTGCAGAATGAACAATTACAAAGGCTCCTATGGAGCTGCTTTAGGATTTTCTCTTAATTTTATCTTCTTTAACTGGATCTTAGTATTTTTACTCACTGGTCCACACATAACTGTTCCCTGTCTTCAAGGGAATGATATGCATGCTACAGTACTGATCTGTTAGCATGTTTCTTTTGTCTGCTACATACTATGTAAGTTAGCCCATAAATAATATTTCTGTACTCATGCATGCTGTTTGTGGAAACTCATTAGGCGGTTCAAGAAGCCCAAATACACATAAACCAGTTGAGAATGGATTACATCTACACCCATGGATAGGTCTTCCAAGTCAGTATCCATGTGCTTCTATGAAGTCTGAAGATTGTGATATCCTGACCATTCAGATGCCCTGATACTGGAAATTTCTCAAAAGTAAATCAGTTTGGATAGCACAAATACTTATAAAACAGGAGATGCAATATAGGAGGGAAGTGAGGATATGTTTTGGCATGCAAGTTAATGTCAGTCCTGCTTGTGCAAAGCACAGTAAGTAAGAAATCCTACATGTATTGTGCCTTGATTCTGCCTTCTTTTGGAGGTCTTTCAAAAGAATTATTGTCTGATCAACAATGTTTCAAATTTTTTATGCTTATGCATGGACTACATATAACAGAGACACCTTAGATTTTATCTGGTGTATGCGCTCCTACCCTATCTTGGGGTCGTGGCTCTCCCTTCCAGGCTGAACATTTGGAAATTTCTTTGCAATAGCCCGATCAGAAGACCACCGTACTGAGGAAGAACTGAGTGTGAGAGAAAGGGGGAGCAAATTCCCTTTGAGACTGAATTTCATGTTGTCATCTTAGGGGAGTCAGAACCCAGTATTTACCTTTTACTAGCAGTTCTGCTGCACAGCATAAGGCAAAAGGATGATTCAGCACTGAAACTTAGCCCAAGCTGTCTTTTCTCCTTAGTCCAAAAGATACAGCTATTTTATGCCTAACATTATTAAATATTGAGCTCTGTGGACTGCTTCTTTAATAAATATTTTTTTCCACTTTCATTTTCTAGTATGGGGATGGTTCTTTCCTTCAAAACCTAAGTATTTGTTAAAAATAAAAATAGAAGAAATTACTAAAATGAAAGAAACAGAATAAGCACTCTAGAAAATGTGCACTTGCTCTGATATCACCTCACACATCTGTCTTATGGTACAGTATCTCAGTCTCCTGCTAATCATAACAGTATTTTGAAACACTTAAAAAAATTATATTAAATGTAATTGTTAGAAATAAAGGCTAGTAGGTGACATGGAAAAGTATACTTGGGATAACCATGGCTGTTGTACTGTATACGTTGCTCCAAAATTAGATAATAGATGTTAGAAGACTGAGCTAAACTTCTGTGGCTTGGATTTCATAAAGGACACTTGAAAGCTACATCAGCTTTAATCTACAATGGCAACCAAAAAGCCTGCTAAAGGGACAGAACAACTATGGAGATGATATGCTTCTTATCTCTATTAGTAATTAATTATGTAATTCAAAAAAATTCTAAGCACAACAGTGAAACAGACTCATCTGATGCAATATTCTACAGAAGGAAATAACTGTGAAAGACACAATAATTATTTAGCATTTTCTGTGTCCTTTCCTTTTCTTTTAGAAAGTATGTTATATAAACTATTGTAAGTTTCTCATGTCTGTTTGCAAACCAAGATCACCAACAAAACCAAGAAACAATTATTTTTTTCTTCCTCTTTGCTTATGAAGCAGCAAATGCAGTTACTTCATTTACTATACCTAGACAGTAAAAAAGATATTAAAGTATTGTTCCTTGGTCTGCTAAACTAACAAGCACAAGTTCCAGGGAAGAATATAGTCTTTTAATACAATCAGTATTGCATGTAGACAAAGTAAAACTTCAAAACCAGGTTTGGCTTTGGAAAGGGGAAACAATGTAAATTTTATTCCAGATGAGAGTAGTTATTTAAAAGCTTAATAGAAGTTATCTTAAAAGAGAGATAAAAACAAAGCAGGTAAAACAGACAGCTGAGGCAGGATTAGCAAAACTAAATCTTACAGTAACTCCGGGCTAGCAATGGAGACTTATATGTGACTTTGCTCCCATTTATTAATGGCTTTGCCATTATTGCAGCATTATATCAGACCACTGAATGGAAAAGGGAAATGCTGCTTTATAGCCAGAATAACAGATAACCAGTGCAGCAGCTGCACCTCTTTTGAGGCTGACAAATTCAGAAACTAATGCCCATTGGTTTCAGCTGGCATATGGTACCACACAAAATCCTCCCAGCCGCTTTAGAGTTTCTGATGTGAGTTCCCTTATGGGACCCTGAGGTAGAAGCAAAGGGATGATATCAGAGGTACCACCTGTCATTTACCACCTGCAGTGATTTCTGCTATTCAAGGAAAAATACTTCTTTGCAGTGAGCTGGGTGATAAAGACTCATGTTATGTTAAACTGAACAAAAGACACAGACTACTGTCACAACCCCATGGTCAGAAAATGCCAGTCTCCTACAACATTTTCTCACTGACATCCTAGTGCCTAATGAAGCAAAAAGCATAACAGCCTCAGTGGGGTGATCATAACCCCTCCCTTTCAGGGACTGCTTGCAAGCAGAGTTCTGAGGTAACAGCAGCCTAGAAAAACTTGTCTAAGGAAGGCTTGATAGAAACAGCTACACAGCAGGCATGTCTGCTGCTACCTGCATCCCCAGAGATTTGTCCTTCCACCTGAGCAGCACTGCCACTTGATTAAAGTACTCCTATATCTTTCTGCAGGCTTCTCCTGTCTCAAACACCTGCAGTTCTAGCATTTTCTCACTGCACCTTCTCCCTCTTGCATTCTCTCCATTATTTTCAGCAGAAAGCACAATGGCTACCCCGAAACTCATAGATCAAACACATCCAGTCACTGTCTCTGAAGAACATCCCAGACTGTTATTGCTCTTCGCATGCACCGGGAGAAACACACCATGTTGCATACCAGGATTTCTGTGTAGTTACAAGACATTTATTTTGAGATCTTTCTGTCTGATGCAGCAAGTCTGAATCAGTGTACTAAGTGAAGACACCCAGTTACTACACTCTAGTATTGCTTGACTAATACTGCTGAAGGTAGACAGGTCCTTGGGCTTAAATTGCATCTTTAAGTCCAGCAACTTGGTCCAAAAGGCAGGGCAGGTGACATAATTCTTTTCAAATACCAGAATACAGGAATTTGTATCAGTGTATACATGTATGTACATCTCAACTTGTGTATGACTGGAACTGAACTTTAGGAAGAAATATGCACAGCGATTGGAACATGGCTAAGAGGTGGTCAGTCTGTTTATGGTTGTTTCTTAATAGTTTGCCACTTTCTTTCAAACATTGCTAATTATTTCAGTATAAACATGTCATATTCAGACTGCAAGAAGTGTTTGGTATTGTGATTTAGATATTTATTTATCGCAAAGATTTTATGTACTACCTTGTTAGATTATAAGAAAAGTCTTCATATTTCTGATGGAGCTCTACATATGTGTCTCACCATCTATAGCTCTTATTCTGCAATAGTCTATGTACACATTCATTGTAATCTAGAAGAAAATAACTTTATCACTTAAGAGGCAGGACCAGACAATCCAGAAGGAAAAAAAAAGACCATTAAGATGAGCTAAGGACTTGACTCACAGTGGATCATATGGACAATGTGTCCTCTATTCTGCTAATAGTCTACTGTTTGTAAATATCCAGGAAAAATGTAGTCTTATCTACTAAAAGAAGGCAGTAAAACCTTCTGAAAAAACATTTATCATCACTAACTGCTTCCATTACATCAGAGAGCTGCTCCCAGGTTACCCAACAGGTACTCAGGGTATGACAAACAGAAGAAAAACTGTTGTAGTTAATATTATTTTGCTACCTTAGGAGAATACTGAATGTTCTCAATACTGAGACACCCATTATAGTAGCTGTGCCATTGTAATAGTAAATACTCTAAGGGGAAAAATAATACTTGAGCTTTTGGGGGATTTCTGCTAGGAATCAACCAGAAAGTCTGCTAATTTCCTTTTCCCAACAGTTTCATCTTGTAGCAGATGTATTAACTGACTCTACTACTATAGCATCTGGTTACAACATCTACGGAGATCATGCATACATTCAATTCATGTAGTCCAAGGAAAAGCAATTAATGAGAAGATCATACATGACTCACCCTATGTTTCTCCATTTCTAGTCCAGTACTGAACCACAAATGCACTCTACCACTTACCAAAGTGCATCAAATGGACAATGATAACTATGTAGTGATAAATCACTAACATTTCTGTCATGACATTTTGTAATTCTATTGCATTTTTACTGCTATGAATCATACTTTGTGAATGGAATAAGCATCTCTCAATGGAATGACCTTTTCCTATGATTGTGGTAGGTACTATATGGTGTACCTTTCTTATCTCAGACATGCACAGTTTGAAAGTCTCAAGTCATTTGAGTTTTTTTTAACTTATAAATCAAGGAAATATTTTGAAGGTCAAAAATACCAAGGAAAGTGGCTGCTCTGCAAAATAATTTCCATTGTCACTTGTTCTTTCCAAGTCACTCAAAAAGTTCACCTTTCTAATGATATTTTCCATATTCCATCTGGGTCTAAAGGTGAAAGCTTTAGAAACAGTTAAATAAAAAACAGTCCACTTTCTGAGAAAATAGATCTGGTCTTTGCTTCTTTTCTGGATTCTTTATTTCTACCTCCTGGACTGCCAACATTATTACATTATATTATCACATTACACAAGGCTCTTCTTGTTTTCAATACAAAAAACAGAGTAGCTTTATACTTTAAAAAATAAAAAGTAAGAAATTAACACAATTTTGTCTTTGGACACTTCATAACTAATCAAAATAATAATCTATTATTCATAATAATACTTGTCTTTAGAAGAGAGAAGGACTGTGCATGTTCATTTCAAATTTGTTCTGTCAACTTTGCAGAGTTTCTTGTCTAAATATTTACTGGTTAAGGGAATCAAGAAGACATATTTTATTTTTTACTTCCTTTTATCCTTCCAATTGCAGGCAATATTGGAAGAACCAGGAAGACTCAACTGATGAACACCTGGCTCTGAGACTTGTCTCAACTGCAGTATTTGTTGGTTTTTGATCACAGAGCAGTTTACACGACACCAAACATATTGGCAGCAGATGTAGTACACAACTTTCCTAAAGGGGAAAGGATCATTGCACAAGAGTTAGCAGTACTCACTGAAAGCGTTTTAAATCAGATCTGAAGAGGGAAAGGAATAAAACCAGACCTGCTACACGTGAGCCTGGGAGTGCCATGTCAGTGTTTGAGGAATGGTGTGATAGTGAGGTCCTTTAGCCTGACCCACGAATTTCTGAGTACACTGGAGCACACTTAAAATGTTCCTGTACTAACACAAGCACCACATTATCCAACTCAGTGAGGGTAGGGGATGGAGATCTATGTGGCAACAAAGATGCAATGGTTGTTGATGTGTTAGAAATCACAGAAGTACATGAGAACATTCACTTTGAAATTAGGGTTTTACTCCCCAGAAAGGTGTCAGGGTCAATAGTCCCATATAGTGTATCTACACCAGCAGGAACAGTAGATGCTGGAAGCCTTTGTGAAGCTAGAAAATTATGATATTTTCACAGTCATGGAAATATGGTAGAATAACTCTAGTGCTACAATAATGGCTATAAACTTGTCAGAAGGCATAGGTGAAGAAAGAGAGGCAGTGGGATAGTTCTGTATGTTAGGAAGTGCTTTAACTATCTAGAGCTTGATGAAGGTAAGGAAAGGCTTGACTATTTATGAATAAGAACCATAAAAAGATCGTGAACACAGATATCACGGTAAGAGTCTGTTATAGATGATCCAAGCAGGGTGAAAAGGTAGATGAAGTATTTTATAAGCAAATGGGAGAAGTCTCATGATTGCTAGGCCTTGTTCTTGTGGGGGACGTCAGCTTTCCAGATGTCTTCTGGAAATCCAACACAACTGAGAGGAAACAGTCTAGAAGGTTCGTGGAACATAACTTCCTGACACATTTGATAAGGTAGCCAGCTGGGGAAGGCACGTTCTGGGCCTGTTGTTTGTGAATAGAGAGGGACTGGTGGGTGATGGGATGTGATGTTCAGAAACTGCCTTGGGCATAGGTAGTGATGAAATAATGCAAGTTTTATATTCTCATAGAAGTAAGGAGGAGTGACAACACAATGGTTGTCTTGGACTTTCAGGGGACAGACTGCAGCCTTTTAGGAGCCTGGTTGAAAGAGTCCCTTGGGAAGCAGCCTTGAAGGACAACAGAGTCCAGAAAGGTTCAACAAGGAGAAAGGAGACTTCACTGTTGTCTTCAACATCCTCATGGGGGGAAGAGGAGGGGCAAGTACTGATCTCTTCACTCCCATGTCCAGTGACAGGACTTGAGGAAATGGGATGCAGCTGAGTCAGGGGAGGTTTAGGTTGGATGTCAGGAAAAAGTTTTCCAGCCAGAGGGTGGCTTGGCACTACAACAGGCTTCCCAGGGAAGTGATCACAGAGTGAAGTCTGACAGAGTTCAAGAAGAATATGGACAATGTATTCAGGTAGATGTTGTGATATTTAGGTTGTCCTGTGTAGGGCCAGGAATTGGACATTGATGATCCTTGTCTGCCCTTTCCAATTAAACATATTCTATCTTTCTGTGATTCTATGACGTTTCAAGAAGGAACTGTTGCAGGTATGAGAGCTGCAGGAGCAGATATTCTCATGTGCTAGAAGACAAACCCTTTGGGAGACCAGTTTGTCTGAACAAAGAGCTTTGACTGGAACTCAGGAAGGAAAAAAAAAGAAAAGAAAAAAAAGGAGAGGGGAAAAAAAGAACAAAAAATAAGAGAGGGAGTGCATGACCTCTTAGAATGGGAAATTTCTGATGATAACAAGGGTCTTATGAAGTTATGCAGGGAGAAAATTAGATGGGTCAAAGCCCAACTAGAACAGCAGCTGACTGATGCAAATTTTCAGCTGCAGCGCTCTTCTGATTATCATGTCTTCTTTCTCCCTCTCACTAGTCCACAGGGTTGTTAATTGTGTTGCAGCCGTGGTTTGAACAGATGACTCCTGGTTTCACTTTGAACCACTGTGTTCATCCCTAACAATATCTGGCTCTTCCACTGGGTGCTATGCACACGCTCTTACTCCTACATAAAAGGAACATGCCATTATGGTGACCCAGATTCCTTGGAAAACTGTCTCTTTTACACTGCAATAAATGTTTCACTGGCTACTTCCTCTCTTTGCCTGGATTCTAGTGCTTTTATCTGCAAGAAAAGACCTTTGGCTTTGACTGGCCTTAATGTCTCCTAGGCTCTCAAAGCGCTTTGAAAACACTGTGAGGAGACTTTTATTATGCAATCTGTCATTTTTATGTTTATACAGCATGTTGACACTACTGGACCTACCTGACAGTTGAATTTAGTTGTCCTCAAAATATGTGTTAAAAAAGCCTGACATGTATTTAAAATCACCACTGATGAAGACACTTAAAGCTGAGAGCCTGAAATCACACTGTTATCAATTGGTCCTGGGAAAAGAATTCAGATAAATTCTGATTACAAGAGGGCAGAATATTCCTTCACCTGATATTACTCAGTTTGGTAGTTTTCTGTATCTTTGACTGTATTCATTCATTGATCATATTTACTGGTCATTTGGGTTTATTATTTTTTAACCTAAGTCTACTTGATTTTGTATTAGAAATATTTTTATATGGTTTTTTTAGATGACACTTGTCATTTAATTATGGGCATATATAAAGGATAGAAAATTTCATGATCATTGATAGACATTCTCCATTTTTTTTGTTGTTTTACAGAAGGGGGAGAAATAAACTTCTGAAGTACGCTCATCTATAGAATTTTACTTCCTATGTATCATAATTTCAGTATAATGCTGCTAGAACTAAACAAAAAGTCCAGGTTTATTATATAGCTGTCAAATTCTTTATAAAAATGAGGTTTTTTTCCCAAGTGTTTCAGTAAAAGTGGTATTTTTTTTATCTGAAATCTAGAACTGCACACCAGCTGTGCTTTATCTTCAGACTTTTTTTTTCTGGACTTCTGCCCTCATACAGAAAGTTGGATACTTCATTTAAAGTCTTTGCCCTGCAGTTTTCTGATCTGTAACATGGAGATAAAATTGCAGCAGTTTGGGACTATAAAAGTTGTCATTGTTGTTATAAATGAGCAAAAAGACCTTTTATTTATTTTGGTTTTACCACAGACCCCAGAAGATTACAAAATACAGATTTTCATTTACATATGCTTAATAGCCAGTCCTTTTTACTTTCCATATCTAGTAAGAGTTTCCTCCAATTGTATTTTCCTTCTTTATTTGTTTGGGCTTTCTTCCCTGCTTCTATGTTCTTTATAAAAGGGAGAAACCACGCATAATTATACATGTTCAGATGTTTAAGAGTCAAATGGTGTTTTCCCCATTTTAGACACAGTCTTATATGGCTCTGTAGTTCTTGGCACTTCACAGTAAAACACTTAGCTCTGATAACTTGAAAGTTGCAAAGTTAGATCCCAAAACAAATTCCTCTGAGGAAAATGTGATTTTAAAAACCTCAAAAATATAGATGTTAAAAACCTCTTTAGCTGAGCCTGACATTTTACTTTTCAAATATTAATATATTTTGGGCTTGTTCCTATTTACATGCTTAAGTGCTTGTTTGGGACATAAAGGGTACTATATTGTCTTGAGGAAGCCACAGAGTAGCTTTGTTAGATAAAACTACTTGCAGCTGGTAATTCTTGGCAATTAATATTCTGAATTCTTGTCACATAGGGCTTAGGGAAAACACTTCCAGGTTGCTACTTATGTCTATAAAATGAAGTAAAGTATCAGAAGTGGTAGGCCCACTGAGGGGATAATTTGTTAGAGAAAGGAGTGGGAAATGTTAAAATTGTCATATTTATGGTCACTGTAGAAAATGAAGGTCTAAATGAGTTGGTAGGTTTATAGAGATTATTAAAGATTTTTTAAAACTTTCTAAGCAGCCTCATATAGCATAAAAACAACAACTACCCTTTCAAAAATAACATATTAGCAGAAAACTTGAAATTTAATACCATTTTGTTTATAACTACTATGGAAGATTGCTGGGCTATGGACAGCTTTGACCTTGAGAGGATGTGGCTGTAGGCCTGGGAAAGCAGGAGAAAACACCACCTGTGTCCTTGGGCCAGGCCTGGGAAAGCTGAAGAAAGAGAAAAACAACTGTGGAAAACAAGAGTATGTTTTGGGACTTGGCAGCATGAGGAGAGATGCCGACTAGCTATCAGAAAATGGTTTAAGACTCATGGACAAGTATAACTAGTCAATGAGATGTAGCTTACATGTGTGTGGACAGTAGAAAAATGCTATAAAAGGATAAACTTGTAGCTAATAAAATGGCTTTTGCTCTTGCTTGAACAAGCCTGACTCTGCCCCATTTTTGGCTGTTGCAAGGTGTGTAATACATAAATACCACTTCAACTACCCTAGTAGATTTCTTCTCACTCTCTCAGTCTGATTCAGATAGTGAGTTATAGATGAAGGAATAAGCCATGGAAAAAGAAACACATTTACAACCCCAAAAATAGCGTGACAAAAATGCAAATTTTTCTTTTAATCAAACACCAGTTTAACACAATATAATATAATGATGCAGTAGTAAACTCAGTCAAGTATTTGAAGATAATGGCAGATATGGCATTGAGCAGCAACAGGCAAAGCATTGCACCCCTCTAATTTTGATAGAAATATACATGTGAATGAGAACCAGCAATGTGAATCCTGCTTGAAACTGTTTTTCTTGCTGGTGACAACTTGCCAAAAGTAACATTTTAGTAATAGGTGCCATGCATAGATGTTAATCCTGGATGCTGAGGACAACGCACCCAGCATGACAGAGATGTACTGTGCACAGCTGTGCAAAAATCCATTTTGCTCAGATATGGCAAATTTATGTCACAAATCTGCATGTACATGAAGATAACTGCCACATATGCTGTGCTTAAGCATCCAGGTTTCTTTGGGTATGAAAAATGTAGTTTGTTTTCCCTTCATTCATCTTTTTCTGCTGTTAAGAAGAAGAAAAATCTCATGTTGCGAACAGTAAGTTGAACATGAGTCAGCAGTGCCCTGGCAGCCAGGAGGGCCAGCCGTGTCTGGGGATGCATCAGGCAAAGCATTGCCAGCCAGTCGAGGGAGGGGATTGTCCCACTCTGCTCTGCACTGGGGTGGCCTCTTCTGGGATATTGTGGGCAGTTTTGGGTGGCACAAATATAAGAAAGATATTCAGCTCTTAGAGAGTGTCCAAAGGAGGGCAATGAAGATGGTGATGGGCCTTGAGGGGAAACCATATAAGAAGTGGCTGAGGTCACTTGGTCTGTTCAACCTGGAGAGGAGGAGACTGAGGGGAAACTTCATTGCAGTTACTACTTCTTGTGAGGGAAAGAGGAGGGAAAGGCATTGGTCTCTCCTCTGTGGTGGCCAGTGACAGAACCTGAGGGAACGGCCTGAAGTTGTGTCAGGGGAGGCTTAGGTTCGATATTAGAAAGAGATTCTTCAGCTACAGAGTGGATGGGCACTGGAACAGGCTCCCCAGGGCAGTCGTCACAGCACCAAGCCTGACAGAGTTCAAGAAGCATTTGGACAATTCTCTCAGGTACATGGTGAGACTCTTGGTGCTGTCCTGTGCAGGGCCAAGAGTTGAACTTCGATGATCCTTGTGGGTCCTTTGAAACTCAGAATATTCTGTCATTCTGTGTGATTCTTTTAATGGAGCAACTGTTCATTTTTCAGCTCACGATCAAAGTTTCATTCCAGAGGTTTTTATTTACTCTTTTTTCCCTCTTGCTTTTTTACCCTGGGGGTTTCATTAAATATTTTAAAGTTGTATGTTCTTCATATACAAATAAATCAGATATGATTTATAGTTGTAATTTCCGGAATAGAATACCTACCTTGGAAAAATCTTTGGATTTGGGGATTGAACTAGTGGTTACCCAGGATTTCCAGAGACATAGTCAAAAAATTTCTCACTAGTGGAGTTCAAGATTGCTTAGGTGTTTCTTTTCAAACTAGTGACTATTCAAGAAAAGCCAATGCTAAGAATAATTTCCAATGACAGCAGAAGGGTAGGATGGGATGTTA
>JAWWEU010000091.1:23181261-23192204 GCA_035583155.1 Acropternis orthonyx
GGATGACTAGCTAGGATAAGTGAACTGCAGTATCCACACAGAGTGCATTTCTCCAGATGGTCACCTGGTTCCAGGAGCTTTTTATGAGTTACATATGTTACAACCAGGGGCCTAAGAAGAATCCATAAGTTAAATTTACAAAAAAAAAAGGGGTGTGTGTGTGGAGTGTGTGACTGGCATGGGTACTGCTTACAGATAATAAAATATTTTTTTCCTTGAAAACTAGAACAGCAAACTAGTGACAGAGCTAATATGCAGATTTCTTAGTTTTAGTGGTTGTTTCATTTTTTTCAACGTATCTTTGATTGTTCACTTTGCTTTAGGCTTGAAGATTAGACAAGAGTAACCTGGATAACACTGAACCATGAGAGCTTGAATTTGTGTGTATATGTTGCAAGAACAAAAAGTGAAATTAGAGAAGCTGTATATACTTCAATTAGAAAAGTTTGATTGCCTTTATGTATTTAACTTTGAAGTGTAGAGAACCTTTGCAATTTAAAGACGTTAACTTTGATAAAAATCAGACAGAGCATTATCATTTATGAAAACTAAATTATTAAGCTATGTCTATGGGCAAACATGGTTCAGGTTTATATTGCTCTTTAAGAGAGGAGATTCTTTTTACTCTTACCTTTTCTTAAACTGTTTTCCTGCATTCTGAATAACTATCTGGTATCTTGTTTTATAAACATGTTAAATTACACAGGCATTTGTCTCTGTTCCTCAGGTAGGGAAAACACATTTGGGTCTGTGCTCAGTCTTCTAAGCAGTGGGAATATAATTTCAAACTGCTCAAGAGAGCATTTTGTGTTATTAGTTTTTTTGTACTACATTTATAAATGTGTCTACTCTCCAGCCATGATAAACACTGTGTCTTATAAGCTGTTTGTTAAATTTATCAAGTGGGATTTTAAAATAGCTTAAAATGTTTTGATCCCACTACCCTCACTGGAAACTTTTTCTAGCACCAGCACACTGGTCTCCCTGATACGCTGGTAGAGGACAATGATGCCTCTCCTCAGCCTTTGCTCTCCTAGGCTGGAAACCCCAAATTCATCTAGTCTTTCCAACAAACAATTGTTCTTTTTCCTGGACATTGCAGTAGCCTTGCTCCATATCTGGCTATTATATGTCCTTCTTGGATGACCTGTCTACACTTTCCAGATAAGGACTCAGTAAGTCTTTAAAGGAATACAATATTTCTAGATTTTTACTCAAAATCTCTCCCCCCTACATTTCTTTATGGATTATTTTGCCCCTTTTTTAGCTGTATCACCTTGTGTCCGTTTACTGATCAGCTGTTACACAGATTGATTTCTTCTTCATCTGGAAAAGCAAAGGGAAAGATAAGTTCTTTATCACAGACTTTGTATCTCTGTGGAGGTTTGAGTCGCACTGTAGCAATATTTGCCAGCAGGTTTAGGGAGGTGATCCTGTCCCCTACTCTGCTCTGCTGGAGCCTCACCTGGAGTGCTGCGTCCAGTTCTGGGCTCCTTAGGACAAGAGAGACATGGAGACCCTGAAGCAGGTCCAGCGGAGGGTGACAAAGATGATTAAGGGACTGGAGCATCTCTCTTAAGAAGAAAGGCTGAGGGGGCTGGACCTCTTCAGCCTTGAGAAGAGGTGACTGAAAGGGGACCACATCAATGTCTGTAAGTATTTGAAGGCATGGTGTTAAGAAGATAGAGCCAGGCTCTTGGTTGTGCTGAGCAACAGGAAAAGAGATAACAGGAAGAAACTGATGCACAGAAAATTCCACCTGAGTAGGAGGAAGAACTTCTTTACTATGTGGGTGACCATGCACTGGACCAGGTTACTCAGAGAGTTTATGAAATCTCCCTCATTGGGGATATTCAAGAACCTGGATGCACTTCTGTGTAGTGTGTCTGTGATGACTCTGCTTGAGCAGGGAGGTTGAACCAGATGATCCACTCTAGTCTCTTCCAATCTGTGATTCTGTGATTGCAGAATTTTGTATTTGTCCTCTTCTTCCTGTAGAACAACATGTAATAGATTCAGTGTCATTCACTAATCAGGTACAAACTAAGTCACACAATAAATGTTGACCATTTTATAACAATTTACTAGTTTATCACCACGAATATACACTGTTGTGAGCAGCCTGAGAGGGACTTCTGTGTTTATTTTCTGCCCACAACTAGTTCTAGAGTATTCCCTCTATTCTAGTGATATTCTTCTGCTTCTGTCAATGAATTATCTCAATGAACTATCATCATAGGAACTTCTACAATGTTATTGAAATACTCCTGAAAATCTGGATTTCTGGGGTGACTTGAGGTTCACAGAAGCTGTGGCAACCAATTAAGACAAGAGGAAATATAGAATAGCTTCATAAACCTTGAAATTTTTGCCTTCCTCTATTTTATTTTAGCTGATGTTATATTTTTGTGGTTTTTTTTTAAACTAGTTAACAAGATTTTCTTTATTAAATCCTGATCTTAAATGGCAGTAGGAAAAATCTGTATTTGCACCCTTCACTCTTTTTAATGACTCATTAAAATTTCCACTTACATAGCATATAAAGAAGAGGAGCAATTAAAAACTCCCCAAGGATATAAAAAAGTTAATTTTAAGGAAATGAGACACTGAAGCCACAAATAATTACACCATGCCCACATTTTCTAAGTATCAGGGATTTATTAACTTGGTTTTATTTCAATATCAATACATCTCTCTATGATTCCATGCTTTTGAGTTCACTAGTCACTGATTAAATTCATTTCCTTTTTCTAGTACACAAGCTTTTGTGTTAGACCTTTGCCACCCATTCTTGCTGCTTCAGTTCAATGCAGTTGTTACACTGGAAACTTCTCCTACACAATACATAAAAGTAAAAAGTGCTCTTTTCCCTTTTTTCTGTGGCTTGGTACTGGAACCTCCAAAGAAATACAGCCAAATTGCATTTGGTTGAGGATAAAGTCTACACATAAAAGATCCTATTTGTGCATTGATTCTCCACTTGCTGCTCAGTTTTTGTTATAGATGTACCTTTAGAAATCCAAAATCACTTTAGACTTTGGATAATTTACTTTCCAAATTTAAACTCCCAATTTTAGTCAGGCAGTGTTTGGATTACATTATAGCTCCCTTTCAGGACAGAAATTGGAATATAGTATCTTTAAGTGGCACTGTATTAAACCTACAGTCAAGAAACACAGCCTGAAAGGGCCCTGCTGTTGCTGAAACAGAGCATCAGGCTGCAGCACACAACCTTTTCTTTTGAATGTTATAAGCTTTCACAATACTGATGATTAATGGCTAAACTTCAAAGAAGAACATTGCAATAAACCCTCCTTTACAGTCCCACTGTCCTGTGCACATAGCTGCATTTTAGGGATGTCAAGGCTACTTTCAAGGTTTTTTTCTCTTTAATTGGTTAAAGTGGAAGGTATCACTTCCAATGTATCAATTTGAAAATAGGAAAGAAAATACCAGATTATTGTCTCAACAGGAATTACTACTTAAGCAACTCACTATTAAACTTTTCAGTGAATAAACAAGCTCAGTCTCAGGATTAGACAGACAGTGATCTTATCTTTTACCAATATAGGAACTAGTGCATAAATTCAGATAAGCAGGAAATTTTATAACAGTCTATTGCAGTGAATGTAGCAGTTATGGACCTTTTTAAAAAACTGATGACTTAATGAATTCTACATGATATCTATGCCAGATCCTCGGCAAGACTACAACCTCTAGCAAGTATTACAAGGACAATTTTGCCAGTGTTTCTCACATAAACTTGTGTACCAAGGTTTTTCAGCAATGATGGAAATGACACCAACAGTCTTCTCTGACAAAAATACACTTGAAGACGCAGACACAGGATAATTAAGTTCTGAATAGCAGCAGCTAATGGGGACCTGTGAATTGTAGCGAGTGGTAGAAATTCCAGTCAGAATGACAGCCCAAGGAACCTAAAGTTAGTTTAAATTCTGCTTTAAAAGAAGTGGTTTTTTTCACAAGAATACTTCACTCTTTCAAAATTGATGGTAGCCTTCTTTTGGTGTACCTCACGTGAGATTACATAAAGGAATTTTTCCAGCTCCTCACAATGCAGCACAATATAATGTGAAAGAAGTTTTTTCTGCTTTGAAGCATTAGCCCTTTTTGCACTGAAACTGAGCATCAGATGAACCTCCAAGTAAAAGGCAAGTAAGCATCCATTATGCCTGAAATTTTTTTTCATTTTATGACAATTCCTTGTAATTTTCAGCACTTGACAGCACAAAAGTCTGGGTGAAACAATGTATGACAATCTTTTCTTGTTCCCCTCCTCTGCCCTGGTTAAATACAGTTAATGAACAGGAAAATTGATATAGCTAAAACTGATCTTCATTATCCATAGGACACATCAGATTTGAACCGGTCAGTGATTCATGTTTAACCCAATTAAAGTGAAATCAGCAATTTTTTTATCTCCTTCACCCCATACCAAACAGATGTCTTATCACTCTCAGCTGACCACACAAGTATGGACCAAAGTCTCTCAGCATAAGCTAGATGAAAAATGCAGAATAGAATGAAAAAAAGGTTAAAAATAATATGTAAATTATCATGTACTGTCAATCACACAGACTTAAAACTATGCCATGCAATGATACACCATTGCTATAGAAGTGGGCTCTTCTTGACTCTTATAAATTTGTTTTGAAATTACTTACTTTGAAATATAGATCAGGGCAACCAGCTTTTCAGAGCATACTTACACTTGCTTAGTGAAAATATTCACAATTCAATACTATAGTATTGAATTATATATTTTAATTTAGAATTTGTACTTACATTCTAAGAACAATAGTTATATTACATGACTCTTTCTGCTTTCCTAAAGTTCAGGGGTCTAAACCTAATTCTTACCTGTTCCGTACCCCTCAAGACTGCAAACTCCACCAATGCATAATCACTGCTGCCCAGGTTGTCTCCGGTCGTGGTGTTCCAAATCAGCTCACTTACATTGGTGCAATGAAACTGCATCATGAAAAGTGAATTCTATTTTCATTTGTAGTCTCTATTTTGCAGATTAAAGAGAGTTTGTGAAAAATCCCAGATATTGTGCATGAACTCACTGAAGAAATTCAAAATATATTCTTGGAAATTAATAGCAGAATAATACTTATGACCAGTTACAGATACCTTAAGCAACACAGGACCTTAATGGCATGGAAACACTATAATACATAATTTTTCTATCAGTCTGAAGGCAAACTGCATTTGGACTTATGAAAAAGAACACTAATTTTATAGGGATGCAACCCAAATTCTGAAGGACATGATAGAAACATCTGAAAAAAAGCCGTTCAGTAAATAAAACAATTTAAAAAGGAGATCCAAAGGGAATTTTCTATGGAAGTGTATTTGAAAAGAAGTGGTTAATTGATGACATTGCTTTGTCAACCTCTAGTGTCTTTTAGTAGAAACAGAATAAAGTGGTGAGGGACTCTTGGAAAGAACAAATGAAACGAGTGTTCAAGCAGACCTGCTCCTTCACTCACTCATATGTAATAAAAGGGAAATCCCTCTGCTATGACAGGTAAGCTTAACCTTCAAAACAAAGTCTCTAACTTCATCCCACCATTGCTTTTTTGTTGTTCATTTATTACTACACAGAGCCACCTTTCCACTCATGCTTTGGCTCTTTTTAGAGTTAATCTCATTGGTAATACAAGAAATGCAAATGATTTGACAGCCAAGCTGTTTACAGCTGTAATATGTTCCTCCCACTGCACTCTGTTCAACTATGTAAAACTGTATTTATTTCTTTGGTGAAAAAAAGCAGAACCATCATCACTCATAAGTTACAGGTTGTTGCTCACTTGTTGCTAAACCTGAATCAATTTCTTTTGAGCATTTGCCCTCATGTATTAATCATACTTTCATTTTGAGGCAGCAAACATATTTGATCCATATTCTTCAATATATGGGAAAGGGCACTGAAGAATGGCAAATCATTTCAAGAGTGATTTAACCCATTTGCCCTTAGCTTTCAATGAAGATTTTATTGAACAACTCACAAGAATGTCTAAGAATTACCTTGTAATTGAGGCGGGGAGCTGTAAAGTAACAACAGGTGAGTAGCAGCAACAGTGAGATATGTCAAATGGACCTATAAACAAGTTACATCTAAAAAGGAGAGAGAAAAGAGAGCTAGATTATTTAAAAGTTATCAGACCTCTGCATTCAAAGTACTCTTTGGTGGAAATACCTCATAACAACATATATAAATAAATATTTAATACTTCTTACACTAGTGAGAGGGAGGCAGAAACAGACAATTATGACAAGTAAAAGCAAATGTCAAATTCTCCCTAGTATTCTCCTTTTAGTTATCTTGTGCACTAACTTTCTCCAGTACAATAAGTGGCACACAGCTGTTCTCGTAAAACAATGTAAAGGGTGAAAAAAGAAGAGCTGGTTTAGGTTTTTTTCAAGAACCCTGCCTTCAGAAAGTAGTCTCCCAGTCTAAGCTTCAAGGTTTTGAGAGTATCTGCTTAAAGAATGCAAAAGAGGAGGAGAGAATAAAAAATATTTCACTCACAAGTAGTCTTTGTCACACTCATGTATGTATGTGTTCTCTTTACAGTTCTACATGAAAAAAAGAGTCATTCTCAGCCACCAGTGGCCTTTAGAGCAAACGTAAAACAGTGTGCGTGTACACTTTCCTTACCTGGTTATTCCTGCAGTTTCTAGAATATAAAGCTGGAATGTTACCAGATAGTTTTTGGCACTTTAATGACTGCTTGGTAGAAATTATAATGGCAGAAGAATATAAAAAAAAATTACAAAAGTGTCTAACACAGTCAAATCAAAATAATCAAAAGAAGCCACAGATAAGCTTTTAATTTCAGGTTTTATCTGTATAAATCATAAATTAGCCACTAGAAATTGGTTGGGTGTTTTGTTTCCAGGAAAAAGTTTGTCTGGAAAGAAAGCGGTCAGATGCTAGAGATACATACATTGCAATTAGGTAAACATCTGAATTTTGAGTAACCATCCAGAAGGTTGTCTTCTGCAATAATATCCTTAAATAGAAAAAGGGTTACAGTTACTCTGACATTGAAGGAAAAAAACAGCTTGTTAATATCAGTGCCTGTGATCTGCCGGCTTTCCATTTAGCCCAGCAGATTAGTTCTGATTTCTTCCAATGTATGGGAGAAGCATTGCTTTAATTTATTTTACTTATGCTCCCCATTAAAGCTATTCAGCACATATCATATACATCACGTTCACATACGTAGGTTGTGGTAGATGATATACTGAGCAGACTTAATATCAAACCTATTTTTTTCATGAACCTTACTTTTCACTTCACTTGATGGTGGGATTTCTAAATTTCTGTTCAAAATCCCAAAACCTCTTACTCCTTTTGTAATTTAGATGTAGAAAAGAAATCTGAGATCTGCAAGTTATTTTTACAACTATACACAAAACACAATACAGGAGGAAAAGTATTAAAAAAAATATAAAGTAGAAATAGAAGGCAAACACATATTCCTGATTTCAAAAAGAAGGGGTGATGCAGTCAACAACAGATATTCTCAAAATACTTCTGAGAGAGGTTTTAGGGTTTTGACTAACAGATTCTGGAGAACAGCCCAAGAAGAGCATGCAAGTAGAAAGGCTGTTCAAGCAAAACCCTCCTTTGAGAGAGATTGGAGTGTACTGTCCCATGTTACACTTAGAACAAAATCAGACCAAACAAACCATGCAGGCTATATTTAGAGCTATATTACCCAATGTAGGTCCATAAGTTTCAATACAACTGTACTAATTTGCACTACTTAAAAACTGGTGTCACAAAACTCCCAAAAAACCCCCAAATTAGAGCACAAATAGTGGTGACACCTGCTTAGGATATCTGAGGGTGTTATTTTCCCTTTTATATTTCTTTAATTAAACATGAGATTGTTTTTCTCCCCACAAATAAAGAAATGAACTAAACTCACTGAATCAGCCTCATAAGAACAGGAAATAATAAATCTAGGAATGTTTGATGCACTTTTTTTTTAATGAAAGTGAAATGAAGAGAACTATCAAAATTTACTGCAACATTTCTTCTAGCTTTCAATAACAATTGTTCAGTATATTGACACTATGGATACATTGCAGATATTTTTAGACTAACCTCTTTATTTTTCCCCTTTACTGTAATTATAGAATGTACTCATGGCTAACATTTCATTAAATCCTATTTCTGCAAAGATAAAAATTTAATTTAAGATACATATGTAACCTGTAATACTAGAGATAATTATGGTTACCAGTATTATGTAACAATGTATTTGCAAGTTGTACGTTTTTTCTGAACTCAGTATGCTTCTGAGATTTGTTCTATTGAATTATTTTAAGATAGAAGATATGTCTCAGCTATTTTTAATGATTTTGAGCACTGTGTGAAATATTAACACAATGCACAAGCATGACATTGCATGATGCTTGCTATCAGGACATAAAGCTGAAACAAAAGAATTACATAGGAAGCATTAAACTGAATTAAGTAGATTAAAAGAAGCCTTTGAATTTCTTAACCTCTAGAGGTTCATAGAGTGCATCAGAATAGCATCAATCTAATTTCAACAAAGGTTAAAAAAATGCAGTCCCAGCCAAGGTTTAGATCTGACAGATTTTTCCCCTTTTGCACTGAGAGAAACTGATTTACTGAAATGGTATAACCTGAGCTGGCTGTTGCAACCAGTAACAGAAATGTATTGTTTCAGCTTGCTTTCTCCTGGAGAGTACAGGAACAGCCTTTGAATATTCTGCTAGAACACCCAGATTAGTTGAAAAGTTTCTGAATATAATCTAAATTTACTGTGAACACCTGCTCCCTCATGGCAGCAGGGCAGACACGTGAAGACTCTATCACTGCTTTGAGGTTCATGTCACAGGTTTCCTAAATTCAGAAATGGCTTTTCAGTACAATTTTTTGCTTTTTGTCAATAACAATGATAAGTTTCACACTCCTATTACTGTACCTATTAAATACTTATATGAAACTAATTGGTCCAAAGTGGAACAGAGACACCTAGTTCTGCTCCTGCTCTGTCAGAAACACGAGAAAGGTGTCTTTTTGCATTAAGGTAGAGCATTCAGCATAAGGCAGCCAAGCAGAGAGAGCCAGCATGAATTGCAGTCAGACACTAACTAGAAACCTCTGGATTGTTCTTTTAGAAGAATACATTACAATGTGTTTTCTCCTTTTCCAGTTTTTTCACGGGGTAAGGTGTTCTGTTGTATTTTTTTCTTTGAAGAGTAAGCAAGGGTCACTGTCAAGTCTGCAAGTCTCTATGCATTGAAGAAGAATCCAGATTTATAGACAATTTAAAACTCATTGCTAATGGCAGTCCTTTCTCCTTTTGTGGGCTGTGCTTTTGTAATAGCAAACTTGAAAATCTCTGGACCTAAACCCCACATCTACTTTCAATTTAAAGATCCATTCATACATCTAAGACTTGAAAAATACTTGTCTGCTTCTGCAGCAGATCAGACACAGTGCATTTCAAATTATTTCCCCTGCATTCCTGTTCAAAATTTCTCCCCTCAGACAGGAAGAGAAAGGAAGTGACAGGGAGGGAATTCAGGTGGTAAAGTGCAACACCACATTGGCAAGATAAAGCTTGCTGGAAGGAGCATTCAGACTGAAAACAATGCCAGACATGTTGTAATTCAGAAGCACAGGAAGGATCTGGCTATTTATTATTATTATTATTTGACAACTGAGATGATTAATAAAGTAATTTTTTCTTTCTTTCCATTCCCTCCTTGAGAACTTGCAATGCCAGTTCCTAATAAAGACATTTGGGCACCTTCTAATCTAATAAAAACATGTAACATGAACCCACTAAATACATCTTTTTGCTCCTAATACATGTCATGAAATCAAAGCAAATAGGTTTAAAATTCTAGCATTGCAGATTATGAAATTAGAAAGCCACTAGTAGCTGTATACGGTATTAGAGCACTGGGCACCAAAAAGCCATTATGGAGAAATTTCTTCAACAGATAAAAGCAAATTGATTTTATCCTTTCATTATTAAATAAAGTATTTTGTTTTGAGCCTTGTTGTGTTTTATTCTACCTCTTTGTGCAGCAGAACCAAATGTTAAAAACCTTCTAAATTTCTTCTCTCTTTAAGGAATGAGAGGAAAAGAGATTTGCCTACACCAGTGGGTTTGTGTGACTGATGTAATAAAGTTTCGCTTTGAACAAAAAGATACCACTCAAGGTTCCCTTGTAGTTACTAATTGTTCTTCTCTCCTTCCCTAAAAATTCTCTCCAGTCTCTCAATGAAATTGCTTATAGTGTGTGATTGTAACATTTTTGTTAAAAGAAGAGAGGGAAGACAAGTGCAAGTCTGAGCTGGCATCAAGTTTGCTTATCTGGAAAGATTAGGTGAGTATAACCACATATCATGACATTTGTGGAAGAACAAAAAAAAAAATACAGAAAAAACAATATAGATGGTTGCTGAAGTCAACAGAGCTTTGTAACGCCAGCTATATATCAGTGATTTTAAGAACAATGAGAAGAATTAAAGGAATAATCCTGTGAAGAAACAGTTCAAAGTGCAGTTTAGTTTACATCTTCTGTTAATTCATACAAGTGGTTCAAGCCATCTCTGCTGCAGCAAGGCAATTATCCAGGCCACCGAGTATTGTCCCTATGTACTGTTGGAAACTGGTGATCTGCCTTTCCCCCAACAGAAACATAATGATGAATTAGGTATTGTCAGTGGTAGTAAAAAATAATGCAGTTTGTTTTCCAGTAAACAGAAAAATTACAGGAAGGACACATTCAAGTTGTGTCCACATTTGCTTTCTAAATAAAGCGAAGTATTAGTAAGATACTGTTATTGTTTTGGTTTGACTCTTGGCAAAATGCCAACTACCTCCCAATGCGACAGAGTTTCAGTTAAAAGAAGT
>JAWWEU010000091.1:23192995-23210693 GCA_035583155.1 Acropternis orthonyx
GGTCAACTGTGCGTTACCACTGACACGCTCTTTACCCTCATGGCTTATCTTCAGCAATTTACCTTCTTTATGGCATTATAGCAAAGCTGCAGAACTCTTACCTCAGTTTAAACTGCAAATCTGATATGCAACTGTAAATAAGAAACCCTACAAAAGCTAAGACTGTAATTATGAGGTCCTGTACTTTCTTATTTACTGAGCATTAAAAAAAACAAAAAAACAAACCTAAACCAAAAAAACCAACACCCTCCCCCGCCCCAAACAAAACAAAACAAAACAAAAACTCCATGTAGGCCAAAAATATACATCTGACACAAGTGATGTTCCTGTAGTCTCAGTCACTTCAGGTTAGTGGAGGATTGACCACTTCGCTCCCTGAGAACTTTCTTACATATACTGGTGATCCCAAGAAAGTCTTCTGCAGTACAGCAAATAGTCCTTAATGTCTGTAATGTTAAGATAGCTTTGTAGCATCACAGAAGAGAAAACCTACATCTCTTCTATGGAGTGTGCTGATTTGTTCTTACCTATTGAGTACTAAGTCACTGCATTCACTGTAGTAACTTTTTTACCTTAAAAGTCAAAACTGTATTACATGTTTCTAAAATAACATCTAACGTGTTGATAAGCGGCTGAGAGGGAAACAGGGATCTTATAACAAGTTAACTGATGCTAGCATCTTATGAAATAAAGTGTTTCCTTCAAATGTCAGGACATATCCAGTATCATGAAGTAGGCAACTTCTTTATTATACAGGAGAGCAATTCACCTGACACAGTATTTTAAGAGGTAAAATGTGAATGTATATACACAACTGATTCACAGTAATTAAATATATATTTACCTATGTATTTGAAAGCAGAGCCAAACCATTAGTAGTGAAAATTGACACAGAAGACAATTAGATTATGGTGAAACTCTCCTCAATTTTAGACTTTGAAAGATGGGTATTGCAGAGTAGTAGGTGTTCTACCTGTGTAGGCGGATTTCTATTGCTTTCAAGTATGTCATGGAAGATTTAGGAAGGTGTAATGTCAGCCCAAAGGAGACAGTCTTCAAAAAACTTCTTACAAAATAATACACCATTTTTTTCACAAATATTTCCCCTATGATTAGGGGAAAAGATCAAAACCACCCAAACACAAGAAACCATGTCCTTAAAAACCCATGAATATCAAGCCAAGAAAAAGCTAAATACGTTTTTATGCACTTTAAGAAAGTTAATGATAGTTTTACTACTCAGAACTGATTTATATTCAACCAGATTTACCCTGCAGATATATTTAAACTCTTGTAGTGTAAAAATAAATAATACAATCTTAAGTTGCCTATGCATTTTTCCTGTGGTTTCCTTGTCCTCAAAATATCTGCTATGAAATTTACCTAAACAGTGAACAATGTTACTTTCCTGCTAGAAATCATCTGGACATCAGAGCTAAAAAAAGCCTAAATATTGGATTTTGCACATCTGGAACTAGTTGACAAGAAAACTATTATAACCTGATTTCTTGAAGGATGTATAAATTTTAATAAAACGTGGACATTCCAAACCCATATTTTTTTTAAAATGAATTCATAATTTGAAATTTTGTCCTGAAGAGATGCAGTGGTTATCCCCCAAATCCAATATTATTCAAAAGGTGTCCTTAAGAATGTAATGTTATAACATGTTTTAGGTTCAGGTTTTCATATTTTTTACACAAGACAATGATTAGAAATACACATATGCAAGCCACTATCTTAACATTACCAAGCTCAAGGGCTATCACATGTGCCTTAATATAATAGAGTACAGAAATGTAAAGGACTTTAATCTCAGCCTGTTTATAGTTGCAGTACCTGCAATAATCACATTTGACCTACATGATTTACAGCAAATAGAAGTGTGTTTGTTCACATAAATGTATGTCTTTGAGGATTTGTGTGTACAAATTTCTTTTCACTGTCCATCACTGCTGTTATATTACTGTAAATAACTTGAGTGCCACGGAAGTTCTTAAAAGTACTTTTAAAAAGGAGTGCAAAATATTTCTTGAGCTCAGAATGTCAGCACTTAACAATGCTTTTATTCCTGTACTTGTATATCATTACCAAGAGATCTCTGATTCTCTCACTTATTCTTACTTAACAAAATGAGGTACAAAACCACCTGATTTATATCAAGATCTAAAACACATATTGTGACATAATGAACTACTTCAATATAAATCATTATTTTCATCTAAATACCACAATGAGAAAAATCATGCACAAGCATAAAGGATCCTGTCTTTTAATTTTCATGGAAAATGAGTTTTGGGTGTATTATTTCTAGAATATGGGTTGATATTTAGAAAAATGTTATCCATTATACATTAATCATACAAAGAAACAGTGTCTACCATGATTAATCTGGAGTGTAAGAGAGCTGACTAACCAAAACTGCTCAGATTGAAACTGAATGAAATTTAACTAGAAAGCACAAAGTCCCATGTCAATACATAACACAGGAATTATAAAATAAGTATGCAGATATTACACTGGAAGATCAAAGAAAATTAAATAATAAGATAATGTTATCACATGTGAAATCATATCACAAATATGAAATCACCTTCATTAATTACATCAGTGAAAGTCAGGACACAACTAACAGACTGCAGAGTAAACTTTTAACTGCAGTCATATCCATAGAAAGAACTTCTCTCCAAATTTTGACTGTGTGTCTTATTCACCAGAACTCAGGCTTGAATTCTGAAGTACCATCTTGTAAAGAAAAGAGGAAGTAGAAGTCTGGCCCACTAAAGTCTTCTACACCTAATCAACAGTAATGTAATTATTATGGCACAGATACAAAAAAAATATCACATAAAAATGTATTTATTTTTAATTCTCACTGAGTGGAAGAAAATTATTTTCATCAGAAATGAAAGCAGAAATGGGAGAAAAATACAAGATGTGCAAACAGCCACACTGAAAAGGGGTGGTGTATGGATCAAAATAACTGCATCCAAGTGACTGTTCTGGCAGCCTACTGTTTTAATACAAACACTTCTTGTGCTAAATTCCCAAACAAGATAATAAAGTTTTCACTCATCTGACAAAATTTCTTTCAATATTTTCAGGTATTTACAAGGGAATAGTAGACATGCCCAGCACATTGACTTCTACAAACACAGAGTGGCTGAGACATCACTACCTACTTTCTCTGTAGAATGTCTTTTCTTCATAGAAACAAAACTTGCCCCATTGCCCAAATTGTTCACTAATAGGGTTTGAATACAGAATCCTAACTGTAGCTTCGAGTAACTAATATTCCTCTCCAAAAATGGAAAGCCAATCTAACTATGTTCATACTTTCAATAGTATGAGGAAATATTCCTCTGAAAAGTAGGGAGTTTAGAGCTACAGATCTGATTTGTCAGAGTCCTCACTGGCCTGAATTTTCCTCAAACTGCTCTCCTGGCATGTCTCCAAATAGCCATAGCTTACTCTGGCACAGAAACTCTAGAAAACAAAGATCAAACCACAGGTGCTGAAACTGTTCATTTACATCACTGAGGTATAACTGGCCACTGCCAATTCACACTGTGAAAGTTCAAAAAGCAGTGACTCCAGAAAACCTAGATCTATGTCTTTAATGGCTTCTTATTCTACATGACACCTTTTAATTAAAGAAAACAATGTGTAGAGAGATAACAGACTCAGATATAAGTAAACATTTGTGAAGCTCTCTCCTTCGCAAGTAAGACAAATTAAAATGAATAAACCATAACCTGAGAGGTATCAAAACATTTAAGCAATACACAGTACCAAAGATTCATGTTCATAGCCATCTCTTAGGACCCTAGGTATCTCAATTAGGATCCTGAAAATGTCTGACCGTAAAAAAGAAAGAGTCCTAGACTTGCTTGCATTTTTGGTTAGTAGTGAGCCTTGCTTATGAAGTTGTTTTGTCATAAGATTGGAAGTACCTTCTGAACTGAGGTACAGAACTTCTCAGAAATACTCACAAATTTTCCAAGTAATAAATATGTACAGTATTTTGATAAAAGACAAAGAATTTGGTCATGCTGACCAAAATTTCCTTCTCCTTTACTGAATTACTTAAATTACAAATGCTACAGCCAGTTAATGGCAATGTTCAGTCTTGAAAAACAGCTGCAAGGTTTTGATTATCAAGAATATAAATATTCTTAGTGTTTTTCTGAATCCCAGACATTACAGCCCTAGTTAATGAATTTTTACCTCATGTATTCCAGAAATCGGAAATAATATACACTGCCTCTGGGTAGAAGTGAGAGTTTCCCAGACATTATGTGCTACATTGCACAACTATGTAATATCAGCCTTCATTTTTATTTTGCACAGTAGGTAAGGTTATTAATCCATAAGAAACTTTGTCTTCCTGAGCTCTGTGTAAAGGGTAGAGAGTAAGTATGTAGCTGATTAATTAACTTACAATTATGTAAACAATAAAGGCATAATTTAAGGTTATTAATATGTTAAAAATTTGTAAGGAATTTTCTGGCATTTAATTAACATTTGTTGAGACAGTCTACAGAAAATTAAATACCAATTAACAAAAAATACTGACATTTAGTTAGATATTCTATTAGTTGTAACAATTATTAACTCAGTACAGCTGGCTTCTAAAAATCCAATTAAAAGTCTAAATATTGTTACAATTTTTATGTGTGAAAATCTAATTATAATTGTGTCCTATAATTTTAATCAGATTACACATTATATTTCCTATTAACTCTCAGTAAATGCTCTTTTAACTGTCAATTGTTGCTTAATTGACATCACTGTCATAAACCCACAGACATTTCTTTCCTTTCACAGATAGGTGAACCATTTGATCTATTGCATTTTCCATTTACTGCATATGAATATCACAGCCTACTTACTATGCTCTGTTTGAGGCCTGCTCTTGGCTAGCATCCCCTCATGAACCTAATTCCTAAATGTATTTGATGGACAAAGCTGGCCTTTCAGACCCAAACAACTGAGCACGAGTGAAGACAATGACTTGAAAAACAGTCATGAGCTAGAACTGGTGCAATGTTACTAAACTGTAGAGGCACTGCTGCATGCCCATGGACATCTGAAGAAGGTCTGACTCAGAATTTCTTTCCACAGAGGACTGAAACAGAATTCGCTTATAAAATTATACACAATTTGCTAATCACCTCCTTCATTATTCATTTCACCCAGTTTTCCCAGCACCTACTTCTCCCTCTTCCATTTTATCTCCTCTTGCCCTGACCCTTGCCCTGGGGTTACTGCTGCCCAAATTTCTCTTTTTTTTTTTTTTAAACATTATTTTCACTTAATCAAGTAGAAAAGGTCCCATGGAAAGAAGCTGGCTTTGCCCGGAGACACTGAATGCATCTGGCCTCCACAGGTGTTTTTGAAAGCATAATACAGGTAGACTGGTATAAGACCAGCAGAAATCCCACAAAATCAACTATTTTTGTTTGTTTGTTTGTTTCACTAGTTTCCAAGTTCTACAGGCGAAAGAAGACCAGTAAGATTTTTCAGAGAAGCCAATATATAGCATGGGACTTTCCCACATGTAACTTGTTTAAGAGAAAAAATTATTGTCATACATATGTAAGGACACAAAAAACCAATTTCTTCTCATGGGATAAAGTCTATAGCCAACCCTAGGATAAATAAGATATGAGGTTTGTTATATTTGGTGATGAATACGTATCAAACCAATGAAAACAAAAGGCTCACTCTTATCAGGCATAGGTTTCCTGGGAGCTCTTCTGTCACTTAAAGACAAAAGGCATAATTAATACTGTTAGCTTAGGTCAATCAAGCAGTCAGCAGTTTCACATGTCTACTGCACAAAGAAATTGAAACCTCAGTTTTCACTCTGAAACAGGTTTGGGGCTTTTTCTCATTGTATGAAGGAGGAAGAATTAGAGGAGTGCTTTCTAAATAGATACCCCTTTTATCCTTTATAATTATATCAGCCTGAAAGAGTCTTTGGCATCTGCCCTCACAGGTACAATAGCCACAGTTCTCATCAGACTGAACATTCACTAACTACAATTGAGCTGCCCTACATCCTCATTTCAAAGCTACATTTTAGTAATGTACTCATCAATATACATTTGCAAATTGTTGTGATCATTGCTTGGAGGTCATGGCATCAGATGTAACCACAGCACCTCTTGAAAGCATTTCAGCCTTACAATAGCTTTGAAGCACAGAAATTACAGTGATCCATCATCCATCACTGCATTTCCCTTAACTAATTGTATTACTGAGCAAATCTGGCACATAAAAACCTTACAAGAGTACTCAATAGCAATGCTAAAACCAACAGTCTCTTTTCCAGTCCTCTTCTCCCCTTTTTTTTTTTTTCTGGAACGTAGGCCTAAACTGCTGAAGTTATTTGAAGGTCTTTCCCTTACTGTTTTCAGTGGGCTTTTTCTAATTTCTCCTCTCCATCCTCTACAAAGGCTACATCATCAGCATGCTTAATACATATTCCTATACATAGATCTGAAGGCATATAATTGAGTCTTCTTACTGAGGACTGGTAGAAACTATCACAATATTGCATTCTCAGTTATCTATGTGGGGAAATCTAAGTTAGTGAGATACAAATTTCCATTGCACAATGTATCCATATTCTAACAATATTTATCTGGTCCATCTGGCTTACACTGTGTGAGTCATATGCATCCAGAATCATAAACACCGAGTACAAAGGAAGCCTGCAGTACTGAGTACAGTCAATAACTATCAATATGTTGCTAGAATGACTTGATTTCACCTGTTCAGACATTTTGATCAATATGAACAATTATTAATGCTGCCAGGCAGCAATTTCTGATTCATTTGCTCTGTCAGACAGTGTAGATGAATAAATTGTGTGAGAAAAGTCACCTTCTCCTATATCCTTTCTCAGACAAAATAGTAGAAAAGTAATGAGTAGAGTAGAAAAATAATTTCAAAACACTTTTCACTGCTTTTTAAATGAGAGGATTAATTTTAATTAAGAAATTATTATGCAAATTTGCAAAGATAGCAAATGCATGAAAGTGATAAAGGCAAGAAAAACAGAAAGAAAAAAGAGATGATACAAAAGTCTGTTGGGTCCTTCAGTCACTCTTTGAGCTGTGGTCTCATATATAAACCCCAGTAGTTCTTTGTGGCATTATGTTCACTCCATTTTGCTGCCAATCAAATCAACATAGTTTTTAAGATCTGAATATTGGAGAGAGATGTCTCTACCTGAATTAAGGTGCAAATGAGACCATATGATGAAGTCAATAGTATGGATTTTATTCAACAGTAAATATCATGTAGAGGGTGATAAAAAGAGATAGAAAAGTGGGTGGCAGTGAGAAAATGAGAGAGAGAGAGACAGCTTAAGTCGAATGATAGTCGTTGCCTGACAGGTCCAGATGGCATCTTGTTGGTCCTCTTTACCCTGGCTTCTCAGTGGTGGGAGTAGCAAGATTGTTCAAAACTTTTCACTATTCCTACATTTTAGCAGACAAAGGAATCAATGCTCACTGACTACACGGTTCTCTTATTCCATTGGTTAAATTATTCCCTTCCTTCCAATGCTAATTAGTCCCATACTCAATCTTTCTCTTCTTTTGAGTCAGTGGGCTTCAAGCCTCAAATAAGTGGTATATGGCCTACCCTCACTGGACCCAGTGAAAGCCAACCTTCTGCACAGTTGCTGAGCTGGCCTTCCCCATGGACTCCTCGCAGTGACACACTTCTCACCCAATCTTTTTTGCCTTTCCTTAGGCCTGAGATAATTGGACAATAATACACCTTTATCTTATATCAAGTTCAGATGGCTTAAGTCACAGTCCAATTTCCTGGAATCCAGGAGGCATATTTGGGCAGCAGCAGGTGGTGGGCTTTGGTGTTCATGGATGAACACCTACTTCTTTACACAATTTGCTGTAATAGACAAAGTCCTTCAGTGATCTTGGAAGTGTTTGAGGCAATTGCGATCTTTAAGTTTCTTACACTGATGTACACTTAATTAGCCAAATAGGGGCAATTTTGCCTTTAGGGATGAACTATTTCCCATGTGAGAACAGCATCTCCAGTTCTCCAGGCTGGGTCTGTGCTTCTGTGTAGAGCTATTCATCAGTATCAAGGAGAACGAACTTGTGGGAACTCACAGTACACTCAACTCCAGGGTACATCTCTGCCTATCTGTGGGTTCCTACTCTCCAAAAAAGGAAGATTCAAGATTATGAAATTGAAATCACTTTTCTCTCCCATCAGCAGAATCTGATACCCTATGGCTCAAAGAGCAGGAGGTGATTTCATGTGGCAGCAAACAGGTGGGTGAGGAAGGAATGGTTCTGTGCCAGGCTTTCGTTCAGGTAAATTGTGTGCGCAGTTCCTAGGGAGTGTATGAATAGCCATGCAGCCTAGGCCTACATATCACAGGATGTCCCTGAGTGGTACAAAATGGCTTGAGTAGGATGGGATGCTTCTGCAACATTTTGACAGCCCTGAGGTTTCCCCATTTCAGCTGTGAGCTCTGAAAACACATCTGCATCATGTCAACGATGAAATAGGGAGGTGCTGTTCTGTTAAGACTATTAATATCTTCTTGACTATCAGACTGCTAAATAATAAAATCTCCACAGAAACCTCAGGGTTTGTGGGCTTTGGTCTGTGTGTATCAGGTGCATGCTGCCACATTTGGGGGGTTCTACCAAGGGTAGGATGCAACTGGGTATAGGGTTTGTTCCTGTACTTGGGCAATGCTACTGGGTCTAAGGGTTATTTCAGGCTCAAGGGGTGATACTGAACTTTTGAGAACTGTTAAGTCCGCATCTTCTCCAGTGGAAAAAAGCCCTAAATTACCAAGGCCAGTTTTGGAGGTGCATGCAGATGAGGGAGGGCAGTGCATGGTGGCCACTGTGACCTCATTGCCAAGGCAATAAAGTGTTGCTGGGCATCAGAGTGACCTGGAAAGGTGAGAAGAGACAGGGCAGGAGAGGAAGGAGCTTGCCTTCCTCCCTCTGCTCAAAGTGAGTTCAGATGCATCCTGCGGTTCTCTCATGGCTGGCAGAGGAGCATCAGAAGGAGAAAGCCCAGTACTGCTGGAGCAGAGACTCTTCAAGTGCAGAACAATTGGCTTGCACCATATTGACAACAATGCAGCAGGACCTTGGCTCAAGGGAGAGAGACAGGTAAGAGCAAAGTGTCCCTCCCTTCCCACAGCTCTTCTGGCTGGCAGAGAGGGTGCCAGAGCAGTCTGTGAGTGGCCAAGATCAACGGCAGGGAAAGACAGGGGCTCTGCAGCTGCCCAGGGCCAGTGGGGCACAGTTGGAGGGTACCTGCTGGGACACCCGTGCCTGCCCTGTCATGCCCTCCAACCAGCCCAGCAGGGACAGAGCAGGGCTCTGGGGTACATCCTGCAGGGACACTTCCTCAGCCCCACAGCCCAGTGCCATTCGCTCTCTCTTTCTAGTGTGCACGCTGTGCTGCCAATTAGAGGTGGAGCTGGATATTATGGGTGCAAAAAAGTGAGGAAAGGGCTCTGTTTTCCACACTTACAGTGTGGTGAGTTCTCCTGGGGGTATCTCCAACTTTCTGCTGAAGATAGGCCATTCCTTGTTAATCTAACAAGCTCCAGGCCTTCTCTGGAGTTCCTCACCAGCGGGATTTTTCTGGATGAGACCTTGAATGGTTTTCAGGTTTTGGACACCAAGCACACAATCCTGGAGGCAGCAAGAAGGTCAGGGAAGAGCTGGCAAGAGCAGGAGGTTTGATCCAGGAGTGGCTTGTAGGAGCTTCTCCTGGACTCCAGGAGAGGAACTTTGGGCACCAGCTGGGTCTGGGGGCTGTGGGCTGGCAGTGCCCACAACCCGTGCACTGCCCAGAGCCATGGAGCAGACACATAGCCCTCAAACCTGCTGCTGAGGGGGCTGCTCTTCCCAGCACTGCTTCCTTTGCAGCAAGAGGGAGGCTGCCATCACCTGCTGGATGAGGGGTGAGGCCACAGCATCCATCTGCCCTGTGCCTCCCAGGGTGAATGTGTCACCCATTAATTAGGGTCGAGTGATATTGTGCCCAGTAAGGGCTGCCAGATATTGTGCCAGAACCCCTTTCTTCTCTTCCAGCCCCCTTCTCTCAGCAGTGGACACCTAAGTGACAACCCACAAGGACATGGCAGCAGCCTGCTACAGCCATAGCCAGAGCCCACACAGGCGATGGGGCTTCTTCACAGCTCCTCTGTCCTTTCACCATCACAGGAGCAAGTGTCCAAGGACTTGGACCTTGACCATCCATTCTATCTTCCTCCCAGATCCTTCTGCTGGGAGCACTGCCCCACAGCAACCATTGCAAGCTTGCCAAGACGCCTGGTTCCACCAGAGTTGCATCCAGAAACAGGCTCCCCACACTGGCATCTGCTGCCCATTTTGCCAGAACAACCATTTGTGTCAGCAACACTCAGCATGAGCATCCAACTCTCCAAGAGGTGGATTTTCCTCCTCCCAGTTCCCAAGCTGTCAGGAACAAGTGCAGTGCCAGCCTAAGGACTGCCCTGGCAAGCCTGGCTGTTTTTTGTCCCAAGACTCTTTCCTCAGCTTCATGGAATAACTGGAAATGGGGCAGGGAGGGAAGTGGGGGCTGCCTGGATCTGTCTGATGCTAGGTCACTGGGGCTTGACACTTTCTTCTCCTTCTGTCAGGCTACCATCATGGGAGAGTGATTGAAGCTGGAAACTGGAAGATCAGAGGCATAACCACTGCAGTGTTGGCATATGCCTTTGCTCGGGAGTCAGGGAGCAGGTGGAGGAAGAGGGGTAAGTGGCTAAACCAGCCATCTGGGCCTCTGTACAGTGTCTGTGTGCCTCCATAGGCTTGGGGAAGAAGAACTAAGAGCAAGGGCCCAGCTGAACCATTTCGTGCTTGTGTTACTGGGTCCTCACAGCCAGCCACTCCTTTGCTTCCCTGGGCTCTGGGAACTGCTGCTGTGCTGCTCCTGTGCTGCCAAGGGCACCCATTGAAGCTGCTCCTATTTGAGGACCATCTCAATACGCTGGGTATGTGACAGCTGGAGCACCAGTAAGGGGCAAAGCACCTGAGTGCCCCAGGGATGGGTCAATGCTTGGCAGCAGGGCCTAAGGGTGGACTTCGTATTAGGAAGACTGTGGGTACCCTCACACCCTTTCCTGCTCATGGTCTGGGTGGTTACACTGCTGACCATCCTGACTCTCCTTGCAGCCTCCCTTGATCATTCAGAGTTTGGTAGTCCCAGCAGTACCAATCCTGTGATGCTGGGACTGTTCTCTGGCATTGTGGTGGTCAAGAGGGACAGATGTTCACAGCCAGGGCAAATGCACACCCTATGGCAACAACGCCGGGCAAAAGAACCATACCATTGACCTGAAAAATGCTGCCAGCCCAAACTGCTGAGACCAACAACCCCAGAGCTGCCAGTAAGGTTGTGTTGGGGCTGTCCCACAGCATCTGGGCTGTCAAGATGGACAGATGGTCCCAGCCTGGGCCCATCTGGATCCAGCATGCCCAACGGCAACAACAGCAGGAGTAAAAGCCCTACAGCAGGCATGGAGAAGCTGCAGATTGGTTCTTGCTCCAGCCTCAAGTGTTGTCCCCATCACTCATCAAAATAAAATTGTCTATTCTACACTGGGAGATCCTGTGCCAGTCATCCTTCTCTGCCTTTCTCAAAGATGTTGTCCCTGGGGATTGTCTTCTCTCCCAAGGCTGGCTGCACCTTCCCTGGAATTCCTCTCCACAGCAGCACCATGGCCATGGGCTCCAAACCTTGCTGGCCCCTGGAGGTCAGTGACAGTCTGGAGCAGCGCTTTGTCCCCATCGTTTGTTCACATGCCTGAGCCCTGTCTGCACCCATGGGCTGTACCTTGCCCGGAATGCCCTGGCCGTGCCCCAGTACCCTGGAATGTCCTGAGAAGTGGTGGGAGCACAGCTGGTGTTGAGGTTGCCACCAGACCAGGGCCACCTCAGGCTCCCTGCCCCAGCTCCCATTCCCTGTCCTGGCTGAGTTGGAAAGCGTCTTAGCAAGAATGCTGTGTAGCCTTTAGTACTTTTGAAAACAGTGCATCTAAACCTAGGTAAGACAACTAAGAGTCTGATTCTCCATTTAAATTTATTTACTTATTTCTCATTACCATGTTCAAAGACTATTAACTACAGTGCAAATCAGTATTTTTTATCCATAAGATTTTAATAATCCAAGGTCTGTATTTAGAGAGAATTTCAAAATATTGCACTACACTCAAAATAAATTTGACAGTCTTATGATGGATAGTGTTGTCTTCTATAATGTAAACATGCAACAGAGTTGGATGCAAAACCTACTCATTAAATAAAATAATGATGTTTATTTATGCATTTATTTTTGTGTTTATTTATGTGTATATTTACTGCAAAATACTAACACATAATTGCTTATACTTTAATAACATCTAAGAGTTGTAAATATGTGCATAATGAATTATGTAATAACTTACTCAAATTGAAAGTTAGATAAGGAATCAGACATGCTTCTGCTTTGTCTAGGGCATAGAGTGCTAAAAAGAAAATTGTTTTATTCCTACTTTCTTTGAAAAGACAAAATTTCAGTGTTTCCAAGTGTCATATATTGGATGCCATAATTAAAGTGAAAAACAACGTTAATTAAATACCAGATATACTAATGGGGATCTATTTAGTTCCTTTCATAGGCTTTGGCCTTTGCTTCAAATAAACTGATTAAGTTTAAGGATATTTCTAGAAAACAGAAGGTTATTAAGTATCAGCAAGGCTGAGCAGAAATAGATTCCCTTTTGTTTCGGTCTTTAATTGGAAAGATTTGAAGGATTGAAGTGGTTAAATCACAGGCATGGTAACAGAGAAAAACAGGAACTGTCTAAGAACTGTGTAAAGGACCGACTACGATGACTTCACAGATGTTAACTGCTCTGCAGGCGTGTGGTAATTACAGCATCCCAATTCTTGGGAGAAAATTGCAAGATATTGCCCTGCCTTTCTAGGATCACATAGCATATGCAGTCTGGTGTAACAAGTGAATTCAGAGTACCTTAATTGCTGATGTAAAAAAACCACAAAAAAATAACATATATGTGTGACTATATATGTATATATGTACACTTCTGCAGGGTTAACTAACAGCATTTTAGGCTAATATGAATCTTCTTATCTCAATAATATCTAAGACATTGTCTGTGCATTTTAATGTTGTTAATAAAGCACCACATTTTTTAATTCTCAGAAGGAAATATTTCTGTGGAAATGCTTTTCAGAGGAAAATTCATTGCATTTAGCTACAGCTGTAAATTTTCTCCTCCAATATTACAAATTTCCTTTAAATGTTTAATGGTTTATAACTGTAATTATTCTTGTGTGCCAACATTAAAGTTTTAAAAGTTCAATTTGGCAACTATTCGGAGAAACTAATCTTTTTTACAGCCTCATAAATAGTCCTTTGACGAAATGAACAGAGACTCAGCATCTGTCCAAGGTGAATACAAATGACACTACATAGTATCTCACTTGAAAAAATGGAGCAAATGCTTTGATATCTCAAGTGATCAGCTAATACTGAATGCAACAATAGTGAACAGTGATATATTATTAGATAGATAAACACAGTTCACTCAAGCTTTATCACCATTTACTATGAATCTCTTCATCTGGAGAGTCAAAGATGATGTAGAAAACAAAAAGAAAGTCAATATTCACAAAACTGAGATCCTGCACCACAGAATATAAACAGAACACCAAGTCAGCAACTGGGCTTCAGAGGTAGTATGTTTGTTTTAATTAGCTAACTTGAATTATGGTTTGGAAAAAATATATGACTCATAAATACATCATGTAGTCAGCAACCGTGTATGGTCTGATGTCATACCTAATTTCGGGTATATATAAGGAGGATATTGCAGTTAACATATTCTAAAACTAATAGGGTGGAGGAAGGCAAAGGGAAGAGAAATCTAATTAGAACCTGCTTTTCCTTTCAGCAAAAATTTCTGTAGGATCTGACCTTGGTTCCCCTGAGCAGGCTTGATCCTGTCTGCTAACCAAAATCCAATGAAGGGCACAGCTACTTGGAAGAACCAGCACAGAATTATCACGGTGGTCAAGAAGAGAGCCACCAACCTTCCTCAACATTACTAAAAAATAATATGGATATATTTTAGGACATGCAATACCTTAATGAAACTCACACTGTTTACAATGAAGGAGTTGATATTCTCAAAAAAAAATTGGTGATTTTCACATAGTTTTAACAGTTTAGATCATTTATTCCTATTGTATGATATATACATACATACTCATAAAATTCCTAAATGGTTCTATTGTGGTAAGTGCTGAACATGGCAATCAGCTCTCAAAAAGCACTCATCACCTCAAAATATTCAAGGAATAGGAGAAAAGAATAAATCTTGATCTGTTTAAAATTCACTGAGGCACACAGTAGGTTATATTACTTCTGTTATTATTATACTACCAAATTTCAGATGCAGTGTGTACCAGCAATCATGAAAAGCAAGTCTAAAATTTAACAACATTCTATTTCAGTCTAAATATTGAAAGTTCTGAGCTGACTGAAAGTTTATTTTCCTGAGCATAGAACTGCCCATGGGTGCTGCTTTCTGGTCTCTTGCTTAAAAACAAAACATGCAAGTAAAATTTGGGACTAGATATAAGTGTATTTTCTTGTATTTGACTCTGATTGGTGAATATTTTGCTTTGATTAATGTATTTAAGCAAAATGTATTTAAGCAAAATCTCTCCTTTTTATGGTTCACCTGTGGACATTATGCACAAATAATCTGTTATAAATACACCCTTACAAATATTCTGTCTGCAGGCTTTAAGTTAGAAGTCAGACGTGTAAGAACAGATGAGATAGGTGATGACTGCTGTAACTGAAAGTGAAAACAATTGGAAAAAAAAGCAAATGCAAAATATTTATTAGTTGTATTTTATTATACATCTAAAAATTTCCAAATAAAAGTCAAGAAAATTATTTTGTTTCTGCTAAAAAAGAGGCCAATAGTGAAGCAGCAGACTTTATAGAAACAGAAGTAGAATCCCATTCCTGCTCCTCTGTCAAACTTCAATGAGTGTAACACATTTGTAAATTGACAGATTGACACAACAACATCAGTTTTTTACTGCTAGTTTGAATAAAATCATCTGAATAATTTGATGAGTTTGGCTCTAAATTTCCCTCATTTGTAAAATTTACAAGAAAAAATTAGAGATAAAAAACAGTCCACTAACAAGTGTTGTCTTAAATGTCCTGTTATCTTTCCAGGATGGCTACAAGAGGTAAGAGAGGGAGAGTCATAACCAGAGCCAGAATGGGTCTTCCTTGATCATTATTCCCAGTATACCGCACAGGTGTATCTACTGGCATCCCAGCAATTTAGAAACAACTCCAAAGTAATGGGGTGACACTGTTAGATAATAAATCTACTGTAATTCACAGGTATTTTTATGAAAAATCAGAAGAGAAAACGCCCTTCACTGAAAGACACCCTTATCACATATTAGCCTCCAATTATTTCATAATCACTTTGAGCATTTGAAGCAGTTCCAGCTGTCAGCTATGGAAACAAAATGAAATGCACAGTAATTTTTGTTCAGGGTGAGAGCTGATGTGACATCCTGTGGGATTTAGCAATCCATGAGAGTGAGATGTACACTATTAGACAAGCAATTCAAAAAAGGAATGAATACTGCAACCTCCACAAATGAATATTTCTTTTTACAATGTGGTCTTGACACATCGATAGTCTCTTTGTGTGATGTGTTGGACAGGTAAAGAGATCAGAAAGAAAGAACAAGAAAGGGGACAAAAAAGGCAGAGAGTTTAGATTGAAGGCATTTTCTGCAAATGCAAAGTATTTTTCATCAATGTATTTTTTAGTATTTATCATAGGAGTAAGCAGCAGTAAAAGAGACTTGAAAGGATATGCAGAAAGAATTGCTTATTCCACAAATTAATTGAATTAAAAACTCTGTAATTCCTGCTAATCTTAACCCTTTAGCTACAGCAACATTGTAATAACTTATCCATCTGGAGCAGTCTATTATTTGTGGAGTCCCTTCCTTTCATATTTCTGGAATCTTACTAACAGTGCTAATCTGCAGGTGCTTCTCCAAATTAATCCCTGCTATCTCCTAGCTCAGGGACTTTTAATTAATATACTTGGCTCTTAGAAAGAGCAGAAGAAGAATGGTAAAAATGTATTTACATGATTGCTTACTTCTAACCTCTGCTTCCGTCAAAAGGAACAAGGGCTCTTTTTTTCACATAGTTTATACTGCTAATTCACAGAGTAGCTATCATAAAAAACTGTTTAATAATGAAAAAAACAAACAAAAATTAATTAAATCTTCTAGAATTTTTGAATATGAGAACCTGTTCCATCCTAGGTAAGTTCATTCTTTGTGCATGTTTAATCTGTGCAAAACAGATTTCTATCTCAGAAGCAGTTTTTGCAATCCTCATAACAATGAACAAGTCCTGCCACTCTGTAATAACAATGCTCACGTCCCAGCAATGTATATGATTATATTAAAATCTACTCTCAAAGCAAAAAAAGACAAGCGTTCTCACTGTTAACTCTTTGGAGCCACTAAATCAGACCATGCCAACTCCAAAGTAGAATGAAAACAAAGAAAAAATCCTTATAACCAGATAAAATCCTTTTATCCTCCTACAGACAGAATAAACTGAAAACTAACACGCCAAACATCATAAATATAAATGAAGAAATTCCATCCACAAAGTAGCTTAATACTAAGAAACAGACTTCAAAGATGGAGAAGCCCATGCACAAGAATGCATGCTTACGCAGTGAAACAGACATCTCACGAGAGCAGCTTGAAAAGTCATGATAGAGCTCCAACACAAAATGGCAGCCTATGGGTGGTGAAAGGGAAAGGGTTCAAGGGAATAATTTAGGAATACTGTTCAGGTATACAGAGGTGTTATGAGGAAAGTTAGAGTTCAAGTGGAGCTGAGAATGCTGGGACAAGTCAAGGGCAACAAGAGTTTCTGCATCTACAGACCAACTGGATTGTACTCCATTGACCATGACTCTCTGAGCTCTGCCATTCAGCCACTTCTTGATCCACTTAATCTCTGTTCATCTAACCCACATTTCTTGATCTTACCTATGAAAATATTATGGGAGACAGTACCAAATGCCTTGCTGAAGGCAAAGTAGACATCAACTGTGCTCCCCTTGTTGACCCATTCTGCCATGTCATCAAAGAAGGCTATCATATCGGTCAAGCATCTCTGTCTACCAGCTCAGGGAGCTGGCTGCCTTCAGGATACCTGGTCTCACTGTTAAAAACTGGGCCAAAGAAGGTGTTAAGTACCTCACCCTTTTCTTCATCTTTGGTGACAATGCTCCCTCCTGCATCCAATAAAGCATGGAGATTTTCCTTTGCCCTCCTTTTGTTGTTAATGTATTTATAAAAACACCTTTTTTTTATCTTTGTGGTGGCCAGACTGAGTTCTAGCTGAACTTTTGCCTTTCTAATTATCTTTCTACATGATCTAATGACATCCTTGTACTCTTCCTGAGATCCTTCCCTTCTTCCAAAGGTTATAAACTTTTTCTTTTTCTTTTTCTTTTTCTTTTTCTTTTTCTTTTTCTTTTTCTTTTTCTTTTTCTTTTTCTTTTTCTTTT